>CM062092.1:15657618-15971429 GCA_031163375.1 Conogethes punctiferalis | reverse complement strand
GCCCCCCGTTGTGTTTTTTGTTTGTTGTTGGTTGGAGGCTCTCAGTGCGGAATTTAGGATTATCATGGACTCGGCTCTTACCTGGACTGCCCAGGTGACGGAGGTCAGCCGTAGAGTAGTGGCATGTTTGAGGAGCCTTTATCGTTTTAAGTTCTTTCTGCCTTTCTGCACGAAACTCATGTTAGTTCACTCTCTTATTCTTCCTATCATCGATTACGCTGATGTTTGTTACCCCGACCTTTCTGTTGCCTTCTTAAACAAGCTTGATCGTCTCCTGAACAACTGCATCAGATTCGTCTTTGGACTACGTAAATACGATCATGTTTCCAGTTATCGCGCCCAACTTAAATGGCTTCCCATACGTCAGCGTAGAAATTCTCGTATTCTCTGTCTTCTCTTTAATATATTATTTAATCCTTTGGCCCCCTCTTACCTCAAAAACCATTTTCAGCTTTTATGCCAATCTCATGACCTATCTCTCCGTTCTTCTAACAACCTTCAACTCTCTGTCCCTCTTCACCACTCCAATTTCTTTTCTCAGTCCTTCACTGTGCAAGCCATCCGGCTGTGGAACGCTCTGCCCAGTAAGATTAAATCGTCGCAGACTAAGGAACTGTTCAAGAGGAGAGTACGTGAACACCTTTTGAATCATTCCGCTTAGATTGTATAATTGACACTTAATTGCCTGACTAGTTTATTTATTTGAAATGAAATGTTTATTTGAAATGAAATGAAATGTTTATGAAATGTTTATTTCCAGTAATAGAGTACAATCGTTCCATGTACAAAAACATACGGTCTTAATTAAAATAAAAACTAAATTAACTACTACAGGAACCTTTAAAAGTTAGCAGCGGTCGCTGCACTAGACTCGAGGTCTGTGTCGCAGGAACCATTACATTTGATATTATTTGAATTTACAGGTTAGGTTTTGTGTCAATGAGGGAGGGGGTGGAAAAGCTAGAATGTTTCATTGGTATGTTGATGTGCGAAAGAGTATATATATATGGTTTGTGTTTGTGTGTATGAGTGTGTGTGTATGAGTGTGTGTGTATGAGTGTGTGTGTATGAGTGTGTGTGCATGAGTGTGTGCAAATGTGATGTCAATTTAATAACTGGCCAAAAGTACATTTTCAGTATCTTGGTAGTTGAGACTCTTTAACCATGATTTTATAGAATTCTTCAACTGAGAAACATTTAGTTTTTTTATGTCCTTTACGTGTTTTACTATTTTATTATAGATAAAAATGTGAGAGTAAGGCGGAAGCCGTCTTGCAAAACTGGAGTGAGTATCAGGAAGAGGGATCTTAAAATTACGCCTTGCAGCCAAAACCGGAAAATCAGAAGAGTTAATAACTTTTTTATGCATTGTGGAAGCTACTTTGGAGATAAATAATTGTCGCACACGAAAAACATCGGCCTCCCTATACAGTTCGTTAGTGGGAAAACGAAAAGGTTTACGCAACATTACTTTCAGTACTGAACGTTGAGCTCTTTCGAGTTCTATTAGTGTTGTTTTACCTACACCTCCCCAAGATAGGATACAATAAAGAAGTAGCGACTGACAGATAGCATTGTATACCATGGTGAGTGTTTTTTTACTAGCAGAGTTTCGCAGAGATTTCATAATAAATATTATTTTCCTAACTTTACCTGATAGAGTCGTAACGTGTTGTTTAAAAGATAGAGTTTCATCCAAAATTATTCCTAGGTATTTGATAGATTCAACCCGATCTATGGTAGGACACTGACATTGGGTGTTAGAAGACGGAGAGAACGCACCGGTTCTACACGAGTGAATGGTAAGCGCTTCCAATACACGAGGCCTGGAGGCACGAGTTTTGTGAAATGACAAGTATTTTGATTTTTTTATATTTAAGGTGAGCAGATTTTTCTTTAGCCAGTCAGCAATAGTCGATAAACCATTATTCGCCAAGTTAAAAACGGACTCCCAAGATGCATCATGAAATAAGATGGCAGTGTCGTCGGCATAACAAATTAAGTCGGCTCCTTGTATCGGTATGTTTAGAATGCCATTTATATAAATGACAAAAAGTATTGGGCCCAAGATGCTGCCCTGTGGGACCCCGTATTGAACTGGGAGGCAGTCGCTCACAGTCGATCCAATTTTGACACATTGGCTGCGGCCTTTGAGGTAGGAGCTGAACCAGTTATAAGCCAGACCCCGCACTCCCATATATTCAAGTTTTTGAAGTAGAATTGGAATCGATACCGTGTCAAACGCTTTTGCGAGGTCAAGAAATACAGCAAGGCAGCACTTATTCTGATCTATTACAGAAGATACCGTTTTAGTAAGTAAGGTAACGGCATCTTCAGTCGATCTATATTGCCTAAAGCCAAATTGGTTGTCTGAGATGAGCGAGTGATCTTCCAAAAATGCTACTAGCCTTTTACAGATTATTTTTTCTAATAATTTGGATAAGACACTGAGAAGAGTTATTGGCCGGTAATTACTAGGCAAAGATTTTGGACCGTCTTTGTAGACTGGGGTGATCACTCCTACTTTCCATATTTCAGGGAATTTTCCTGCTGACATACTCAAATTAAATATGTGGGTAAGAGGATTAAGTATTACAGGGCATATTGTTTTGATTAGTAATGGGGTACATTTGTCTAAACCTGGAGCGCTATCTACTTTAAGTTCTCTTATAAAGTGAGCAACTTCTGCTTCGTCTGTTGGCGATAAAAATATGGAGTTTACGATAGAAATGTTAGGTGTATGACTGGCCAAGAGATTTTCCTCAGATATATTCATGTCGGTGAGTGTATTTTTCGCTAATGTTTTCCCTATCTCAGAAAAATACTGATTGCAGTGGTTGAGTGCTTGAAGAGGATCAGCGTCTTTTATTAAATCCATGACATCAGTGTTAGTTGTGTTAATATTGCAAATGTCTTTAATTACTTTCCAGAGTTTTTTGGGATTGTTTTGGCTATTATTGAGCTGTTGGTTTTCATATGTCGTTTTTACTCTTTGTAACAAGTTGTTTAGGAAATTGCGATATCTCTATTCTTTATTTATTGTTTATGATTTGTATGTATATTATCTATATGTATATATATGTCTATATATGTATGTATGTCTATGTAATGTTTATAATTTAAGTAATATTTTAAGTACATGGTATATATTTGTCTATTTATGTACGATATTTATATGTCTCTTATATGTTTAAGTATATTATACTTACTTTATTTAGCATATTTCCATATATTAGTTTTTTATATAAATAATGTATTCTCTTTTATTGTGTTTCCATTTGTACACTCACCGCACAACAAATCTGCTCTCTGCATGACCCAAGGGTTGACTGGTAGAGAATGCTCCTAGCATTAAGTTCGCCTTTTGTACCATTTTGTGCAATAAAGTTTATATAAATAAATAAAAAAATAAATAAATATACCTAGTATTAAAAAAAAAGACTTACTGGCGAGTTTCTTGCGGCACTTCTTCTCATCAGACCTTATATCGAAGTGCTGCTAGTAAAAAAGTTTGACATACAAAAGTATTAAGTACTCGCAGAAATATATTTTTTTATTTCATTTTAAGAGAAGCGGAAATATCCGCATTTTTCACGTTTTTGTCATCAACACCACTCTACATTCAATTCTCTAATAATACTAATGGAAAAATTACCACTTTTACGCTTATTCCAATATACTGATGGCATAATTTATTATGATTATGATATTCGAAGGAAAAAACGGAACCATTGAGATATAATGTGCTTACGGTTTGCCGTCAACTAGTTTCCTTCCTCGTACACAAAGCTAAATATAAAACTCAATTATTGGTTACAATTTGCGTAATACGTACTTACGGCTGCAAAAACTTCGCGTAGGTACATGTAGAGAGTGGAGATTTTTTATATCATTGTCTATCTAAGTAGGACATTGAGTGGGCTTGGCACTCAAACAAATATAGTTTACGTAATTTCAATTTGTACTAAAATATTTTTCAACTTGGATGCTACTTTTGTTTACAATAATAACAATATGACAATATGACAAGCTCGATGGCTTATTTGGTAGTGCCCTCTGCCTTCTGAGCCAAGAGTTGTGGGTTCGATCCCTGCACAGTACAAACATTTGTGTGCATGAACATGTCTGTTTGTATTGGTCTGGGTGTTTTCTATGTATAATATGTATTTATTTACAAAAAAAAAAAGTATCTAAGTAAGTTTATCAGTTGTCTAGTACCCATAGTAGGTACAAGCTTCGGCTTAGTTTGGGGCTAGATGGCGATGTGTGGCCCAGCGTGGAATGTCTTGGGATATTTATTATTATTTATTATTATTATAATAATAACAATGTGTTGGATTCGTAACTAAATATAGCTATGAGTAAAAGGATAGATTACATACACGTACCTATTAATATATGCAGCATTTATTACGTTTCTTTGTTTATTATAAAACGTACTCGTTACTTCGACAATTCAATTCATGTTGTCATTCCTTGATTTTTTTTACTTCGGGAATACATTGCATATACCAGGGTCCAGGGTACGGGACACGGATACTTAGGTTATATCACTCTATCTAGCGAACAATATCCACTAAGCCAGTACCTGACACTTCGACTGTTTGGTCTGTTACACAGATTTTGGGGGTAATCTGTGGTCTGTTACGACCAATGTGTGGAACGTTTAAAACGTCATTAACAGTATGTCGGAAAAACTGACTACATAACCAGACTCGCTAAATCTAGGATCATGGTCAAAGCGGACCCTGGGCCTAGAGGCACAAACCGGGACAACGCTAAGGGGATGATGATGTAAGTTTATCAAACTTTTTTTTTTGGGAATGGACTCTATCACGCGTATAGATCAAACTTACTCTGACATAATGCGTTTCTGACATTTTGTAAATATGTCATTTTGCGTTTTTGTCATTATGCGCCTAAAGCGTATAGAATAGCAGATAAATACTCATACTTAAAGTCTTTCCGAGCCGAAACGTCTTGTTAAAAAGTAATGTCAACGTTGAATCCCAAACATTTCATGTCTTACATAGACTGCATTATGTATCGAAACATCTGACAGATTGGGATAACTTAACCGTGTACACATAGCTCGATGTAACATCAAAACACACCAACATCAAAGGAACCACAAGGTTGCATGTCGATATAGTAAGTACTTGAAATACTATTGGAACAAAACGTTTGCATTACGGCCGGCAATTGAAATAAACTGTGGCCATTACAGCACGTAACAGATACATTTTGAACGACTTCACGAGTTTACGAACGACGTTTGAACAATATGACGAGTGTGACATCTTGTATTATGTCATTTTGTGAGTTATTGGTTTAGCTTTGTAAAAAAAGCGTAGCTGTAAAGATATTTTCATGAGAAGCGGCGATACGGCGATCGCGCCTCATTTGATAAATTGAAACCAATACCAGGGACAAACGGGAAAGTATCTAAATGATGACAGAATATATTCGAGTTAAGTAGAGCGTCCGTCAAGCCCAAAGCGTGGACGATCCGAAGATTTGATGCCCGGTCAAGTCAAAAGTTAATTTCTTAAATGCAAAAGCGGCTAACAGTTGGAGAGGCCTATCATGTGTCCAGCAGTGGACTGCAGGAAGGTGATAATGATGATGATGGTTTAAGTAGATAGGTAGGTACACTATATTAGTATTACCTTCGTTGATTCCGATTTCCATATCACTTACTTCGGGTTTGGATCAATGATTTGTCTTTAATTTGTTAATTGTTGAAAATCAGACAATATTTTTGAAGGATTTTCTTACGACCATCGGTTTCGAACGCCCGATCACTACAAAACGGGCCACCACTTCAACTTAATATAAGTGGGCAAGAATTATGATAACTGTAGCATTAATCTCAAGTAGCACTTGTAAAGTAATGACTAACACGAGTAGGTAGTTATTACTTTAGTAGGGATATACCTAAGGGAGCGACCTACCTATCATCTTTTCACTCCAAGACACCTCACCTGCCCGTGGTGTAATTGTAGTTCACTGCTGGACCTAGGCCTCTCCAGTTTTTCGCCACTTAGGGCAAACATCTGGAGGTATACACGTAATCGCTACCCTATGTAGGCGGGTTGGCGATCGCAAGGCGTACCCAGGCCCTCTTTCCCACTGGGCACTACGGGCACGTGCCCAGGGCCCCGCGATCGAATGGGCCCCCCCTAGTTCCTGCCAGATTACCAAATGATAACCGATATTTAGGTCATAGGGGCCTCATGATCCTAATGTGCCCAGGGCCTCAAACAGTTTAAAGACGGCCCTGGGCGTACCATCATCGGTCTGTGGTATTTAGCTACGCCTTCAATCGTGATGGCTATACCGCCACCAGTCGGTTGCCAGAACCTCGTTTGTTATTCGGCAGGATGCACCACGGGCAAGTGAGGTTGACCCCTTACATCCCTAATTTATTGTCATTGGGCAGGACTATCTCCAGGAGTGGACGTTTGCGGGCTGATGATGATGATTAAAAGTAGATGATGATGATGATGATGAAAAATAGTTAAGTAGGTACTCACTTGGTTCAAATAGGTGCATCTAATTAATAACGCATAATAAGCGTCCATGACGCCGAGTCATGTGAAGATGCAAATATGGTGTGAATTAAACGTGGCTTAGCGTACAGTCACAAACGAAGGTGTTCAATGATTATCTATTATTTTATTTAAATAATTAATCAAAAACAGGCAACGCTAAAGAAGTAAGCGAGCCCATCATCTTTTCGCTTCAAGCTCTCCTGCCCGTGGTGCATCCTGTCGAATAACAAACGAAGCGCTGGCAACGGACTGTAGACGTAGCTAAATACCACAGTGTGATGACCGGCAAAAGTGTGGCCGGAGCGAGAAGCTACGCCCTGCGATCGCCAACCCGCCTGCCCTAAATGGCGAACAACTGGAGAAGTCTATGTTTAGCAGTGGACTGCAATAGGCTGATGATGATGAGGCAACGACATAATCGCCTCCCTACGCCTGATAGAAAGCGAAAGAGAAGCCCAAGTCGCTGTGACAACGGGCAAGTAACTGGTCAGTTACCTGTCCCCCCTCCCCCCACCAGAAACACGACCCAGAGGTAATTTGACTGCAGTATTCTATAGGGTGGAGGTCCTTCCCCGGACGGGCGGCTCAATTCGAGCGAAGATTCGCTATGCCCTACCTCTCTTTTGTCAGCGAGCGTACCGGCGCGGTATCGTGTGATCTCGCACGCATGCGCCGTCACATTAGCATGCTAATCCGCTCGCAGACAATGCGGCTACAGTGGATCTGCCTTAACAGGAGATTGCATAAAGATGCGCTTGAAGTTCGAGCTCAGGTGTCTATCGTTAAGCCGAAGAATGTCCCTTATCCCACCGTTCAAATTCATCAATACTCTTCCTCACTTACTCTTTGCCCCACCAAAGCGCCCCACAAGTGGGTCAAAGTAGATCGCTTAGGAATTGTGTGTAATCGGCCCCACTGCTACGATTTAGTGCGGCACCGTACACAGATTTTTATTCATGTGTATTCTGCCCCACTAGGGCCATCACCTTAGAGTACCTATAGGTAGGTTTTTACTTAATACTTATTGTAATATTCGTTTTTCTAATATCCATAACACTAAGTGCTTAAGCTACTTAGGTACTTTGGGAAATGTGAAATCGGGTGAGGCTTGGCCAGTAATTGGCCTTTACCCCTTCTTTTAATTAAAAATTCTTCAGTTTAATAAAAGTAATTAATTTAAAGTAAGTAGGTACCTATGATTTTTCAATGGAAAATTAACAGTCCGGTAAAAGGTAAGAAAGCTCATCACTTTTGTTTTCAGTCGCACTAACGTTAAAATCAGCCTCTATAAAAATTATGGCCTCGTTATGATTCAATATACCTATTTAATATTATCTCATAGAAAGTTCTATGTAAGTTATGTAACACTTCGATGGGAAATAAGCAAATTTGTAATGAAATTTTTGTACTTACCCTCAAAGTCCAATACTCCCAAAAGGCACAAACACGTCACTACGATAGGCTGCGTCTGCGCAGGTGCGCACCGTCTCATTACCGGCCGCTTTACGCCACTAGCGCTGCCCGCGCTTAGACAGCGTAGGTACTCAATGAGGTAGTCTGATGCGCAAGATTTGTTTTGTACCTTGGATGCAGGGTTGGTGCTAATATCTTTTTTTTACTTCAGGGGTAGGTACCTACCTACATTGACACATACATCCTGTACCTAGGATACCTTGGAGGAAGTATTTCTGCTATAATGTGTTCCAGTTTAAAAATTAATTATATCCAGCCTATACGTTTCGGAGATTAGCGTGTAGGTACAGACAGATTTCTTTTTAGTTTTCTTCTATGGCCGTTGCTTGATTATTTCTTTGCTAAATTTGTTATTGAAAAACGTTTTGTTTCTGTAGGTACAGACACTTTTTTACTATTAATGATTGTTTTATGAGGTCCAAATTTAAAGAAGTTTTTTTTTTATTGCTATGGGTGGCAGACGAGCAAGCGGCCCATCTGATGTTAAACGGTTACCGCCGCTCATAGACTCTGCAATGCCAGGGGCACAGCTAAGCCGCTACCTACCGTGAGGAAAGAGTTCTCTTTAGGCCACGTTTGAAGAAGGACAAGTCGTAGCGATCAGGAAGTATTTTTATTTTATCACATTCCCTGATAATTTACGAGGGAGGATAAACAGGGTGTTTCCTATATGGTGTCAAGCAGGGTGCCATACCTATCGATGTAGCCCCCATGTATGTTCTACGATTTTTTGTAGTTTTCGAGAAAATTGAGAAATTATCTAGATAAATACTTATCAACATCCACTGGCACCATAAAAAATTGTATCAGCAACAACCCTACTTGAAACGTTTACAGTTTTCGCGTTGTTTTCCTACCTTCGCCGCATCATTGTAGAAATATTTCCTCTTTCCTTTGAAAGGTTATCGATAGTTCCTTAACAAAAATAAACAAGCGTAATTTAGAATGTCTACACCGCACTGGGTTTTGTAATTTATTTTGAGACCCTTTTAAGTTCTTACTCATGTACCTACCTATGTATGTCTATATGTCGCATCACGCGAAAACTGTGCGCGAAAACTACTGCATGGAATTGAATGCGGTTTTCACTAATGTATTGCTAGAGGTCTAACTTAAGATTTAGGCACCATTTTATGGAAGTTCGTTTTTTGAAACCCAATATCCACGCGTGCGACGCCGCCGGCACAGCTAGTCCATACTAATATTATAAATGGGAAAGTGTGTCTGTCTGTTAGTCTTTCTTTCACGGCAAAACGGTGCGACGAATTGACGTGATTTTTTGCAATAGTAGGGGAGCCCGGGATGCTAAATCGGGATTTACTCGAGCACTATAGAGACCTATTCGATTGCGAAGCTTAGATAATTAGAAGAAAAAAATGTTATATAATATATACACTTTCATTGGTGGGGGGAGCGGCTATAAATTTTCAAAAATGTAAAAAAAAACCGATGCATGGACATACTGGAGCGCGTCAGATATTGATAGCATAAATGTTTTACGTATTTTGGAAGATGTACGTATGTTAATCTGATTGTTTCCATGGTGGGGGTAGTCATACGTAAGGGTTGAAATCGATAAAAAAAAAAACTTAATCGAGCGCGTCAGATTTTCTAAGGGGGTGTTAAGTGAACCTAAAAAAAAGCGCTTATATAATAATCTGACGATTTGGATGTGACCCAAACTCGCGGCCATTTTTAAACTGTGTAAAAAAAAATCGCCATTTTGAAATACTCGAGCGCGTCAGATTAAGATATATATGGTTCATCTATATACCCTAGACGTGCTGTCTCATAATCTGACGATTATCTAGAGGGATTCGCCTAATCTGACAATTGAAAATTTTTTTTTATTATTTTCTCAAATCTTTGGCGTCATGGCGTCATGGCAACAGAAACCAGAGTGGGGACGGAGTGAGAGAGTCATAGATAGAGAAAAAGTGAGAGAGGAATAGAAACGCGGAGTGGGGAATACAGGGATTACGTAGCTGCACGCATTAAACTTTATTAATTAGTTTTCCTTACTTCGGCTTATGGAAATCGTCAGATTATATATTTTTTGTGAACGTTGAATTATTTCCTTCAAAATAAAAAAAAATTTAGCCACGCTCGAGAAAGTCGAGATGACGTTTTTTTTTTACAAGTTTGTAACCCAGTAACTTTTTATCGACAATCGGAAATTGTCAGATTAGTGGAATATATACTTTTTAGCATGTAACTAACTCACCCTACCTTAATCTGACGCGCTCAAGAATTTCTGATGATCAACTTTTTTTTACTAATCTGATCCTTTATCCTTGACGGGCGGCCGCATTTACGGGACTCATGTTTGTTGGAAGTATTTAATCGGGTACAAGGTATCTCCCTATATGTTAATCTGCCGCGCTTTAGTAACTCCCGAAATCCCCCCTTGGGCTCCCCTACCACAAGGAGATAGTTGAAGGGATGGAGAGTAACATAGGCTACTTTTTGCCGCTTTCTAACCCCCACTTCCCTAAAATGGGGGTTGGAAGTTTGTATGGAGCATTCATCCCGAATTTAACCCGAACGAAGCCGCAGGCAAAAGCTAGTCGGGAATAAAGGAGCATTATGGAGCATATTTGTAAGTTATCCAAAACGCGTGGGGTTGCCCGCTCCAGTCACACTTAGAGACAATTTAAATCGTATGTGTAACGTGATTCTCGAGACGAAGGCCCGACTGGAAAGGAAATATTAATGTTAATGATAAGAGACGGCGACTGCTAACTACCAGTTAACTGTGCCCAGCGGAACTATGGATTACACAGTCTGGGTCGCGTAACACTGAGTTACGGAACGAATGAATATCAAACACTGAACAATGTATCCAAAATTAAGTAAATATGAGAATTCAGCTAGGCTGGGCAGCGTTTGGGAAACTTCGTCGAGTCTTCACATGGTCGATCCCACAGTGCCTAAAGACGAAAGTCTTGGACCAGTGCAGTCTACCGCTTATGACGTAGGTACGGAGCCGAAACGTGGATACTCACGGTACGGCTGGTCCACAAGGTAAAGGTCGCTCAGCGATCTATGGAAAGGACTATGCTCGGGGCGCGTCTCTCTGCGGGATCGGATCCAAAATGAGGTGAACCGGTAGAGAACCAAAGCTACCGACTTAGCTCACCGGATTAGTAAGCTGAAGTGGCAGTGGGCTGGCCAAATCAGCTGCAGAACCGATAACCGTTGGAGTAAACGAGTTCTGGAGTGAAGACCGCGTCTCGGCAAACGTAGTGTAGGACGTCGTGAGGCAAGGTGGAGTGACGATTTGCGCAGGACGGATGGCAAGTGCTGGATGCGAGAAGCCCTGGATCAATCAAATGGCGAACATTGGGAGAGGTCTATGTCCAGCAATGAACTGATATAAGCTGATGATGAACAATGTATCACTTAAGTATAATTTAGTGATATGATTCCAATGTAGGTACCTACGCCGATTTTGGTGGCGTGTCAAAATGACAGCTCAATTTTTTTTTAGTGTTGCCAGTTGAAAATTAACAACATAAGTATACATACTAGCTAAGAAAGATCACGGACATATAACCTTAAAGGCCTAAAACAGACTTCTTATCTGAATTTGACTGACCCGGTACCCCAGTTGGTGACAACTGCCTTCTGAAAAAAGGATCGTGGTTTCGATCCACGCAAAATTTCTCACGATAAGGTGTCTCAGTGACATAACATGCCTAATTGTTAGAGATACGAAGGACGGTAGGAATTTTATTCTTAGTAGATTAGCTGATAAGATGAGCAAACGATTAATCTACTATTAACTTAGCGACTGATTACGGCAAGTAGGTTAACCCAAAATAGCATGGTGTTAGAATGGAGTTGAAAGTATCTAAATTAATTAGTCGCGGTATCATGGCAAATATTCATGAAAGTAATAAATATATAGTCACTGTTAGATAATATCCCCTTTAAAAGATGTTAAGGCCTGGATCCTGCGCATATCTCTCTCCGGCCGAAGACAAGTCTGTTAGACATCTGGGCCCCTACCACCAAAAACGAAAACGATCCTTCGTTGAACGGATCGCGTATTTTTGCTCCATAAATCCATCTCATTTGTCGTCCCCCCCGTGTTCGAATAATTATGAATTAAATTATTGAAAATTGACTTTGACGAATTTTAGTTCGTGTATTCGAACACGGGAAAGACAAATGGAAAAGATTTATGGGGCAAAAATACGCGATCCGTTCAACGAACGATCGTTTTCGATTTTGGTGGTAGGGGCCCTGACCTTATCCACATCTAGGTACATACTAGGTATAGTTAGTATCCTTCAGCCTAACCACAATAGATTATTTCTCTACAAAGTCTGAAGTGCTAATTTGTATATCTATCTATTGTATATCTATAGATAAGGCCAATTTACGCAATCACAATGTAAACGGACAATGCGGCTAAGCTGTAGCTAGCAGATTTGCGATCGCCTGAGGATTGTAAGAGCAGGATATTGTTTCCTAAAAGGTATCTTATCTAGGTACTTAAGAATCTATAGACACTATTCTACAAAACCTACCTAGGTACTTATAAGTATTTTATGATAGGGAAAAAAATAATAGATTTCAATTATGGTGACAACGGAACCAACAAGGAAGTAGTACCTATATCCTTTCGAACAAATCTGCGCTGCCCCATTGGTACACTTTTGTTTGGACACCTAGCTAGTCTCCTTAGAAATTGGCTGCTCTGATCAAAATCCTAGGTATTTTGTTAAATAAATACACCACGTATACATCTCTTCAGCTTCCACAAACGTCATCCGGCCAGTTGACCGAGCATCGTGCGCACCCGCAGGCAGCGCTAACGGGCCGGTCACGCGCAAGCAGCCATGTTTGCGATGAACCGAGCATATGCCACGTAACTATACTCATTTAACTAAGAGAGGTAGGGCATAGCGAATCTTCGCTCGAATTGAGCCGCCCGTCCGGGGAAGGACCTCCACCCTATAGAATACCGCAGTCAAATGACCTCTGGGTCGTGTTTCTGCCGGTGAGTAGGGTTTCCGGAGCTCGTGGGGGGGTTAGGGTTGGGCCGGCATGGCGGTGGCAACTGACAGGTAACTGACCAGTTACTTGCCCGTTGTCACAGCGACTTGGGCTTCTGTTTCGCTTTCCATCAGGCGTAGGAAAGCCATTATGTCGAGCCACTATAAAAAAATAAAATAATAACTCTTCATTGAGCTAATCAACTAGGTATTCTACCATCTCACTCTTGGATGTCCATCCGTACCACTTGGAAATAGTGTTGTCGAACTATTTCAAAAGAGCATTTAAAAAGAGCGTCTAGGTCTGCCGACAGAATATTCAAAGATGTGCGTCCTGTGCGTTGAGTCTGTGAAATATCCGCGACAGATTTTTGCGCGTCGTGTGCGTTACTGCATATAATTGCAAAAAAGTGCGTCACGGATAGTCTGTCGTCTGCGCTGCCTCTAAGTGGTACGGATTCAATTCAAAAACTAAGTATAAAACAGTTCGTTTTCAACGGTAATTTCTTCCACGGATTTGTAAACTCCGTAACGATTTCTCAGCTACATGTCCTTCTTTAAACGGGGTTTTAAATTTATCGATAGGAAAATAGCAACAATGAAAACAACAAATAAGATTACAATATATTTATTTATTAAAGCAAAACCTATATATTATACTGAATTTATTCCACACAAACAACTGTGATCAACATACTATAAATATACTTAGCGCATATACTAAATATTATGTACGGCGAGTATGAAGTGAACGCTACTACTACTGAATGGAATGTCATATAATATACTTTTGATGAGGCTAAACAAATCTTAACCACTAGACGTAAAATTAAGCCTTTTTACTGCTTACACTGAAATTAGTGTGCAATACATTCAGTGGTTAAGACATCCTTGAACTAAAGTTCCGTTATTATAGATTAAAAAACCATCCAAAATATTAATCTACCCTTCGGAATAATGGCGTGATAATGATATAGGGAAAATAAATTAGTTTATGTAACTACCGAACAAACAAGACAGGACCTTGATATATAAAAATAGGTTACATTTTTCCCAGTCAACAATCTGTAGCGGTTTTAGTGGTTATCTCAATTCTATTTCACAGCACATTTGAACCGTAATGTTCTACATTATTGGCAACACAAACATATTTTTTTTTCTATTGGCAACTTTTCCTAAGTAATTATAACGTGTAACCATGCCAGTTGTACAATAAAAAATGTGTTGGTTTGATCCACTATCGAATCTTTATATTATGACCACAGTTACCCGGTACAAATTCATATACTGAACTTATTTAGAGATGCTAAGTCGGTCCACAAATCTGTTTCTAACAATTTCAGAATCATCCAAGCCGACATAAGAGAATTCAACTAAACATTTAACATTAAAACATCGTTTGTATACAACTCTAGACCACAAAAACGAGGAGATTCGCCAAAAGTGTACCGATAAAATTCATTCATTCGTTCGTTCTTGCAGAATTTATCAATGTAGCGTTACTGACTGCTGACTAAAGTTACTACGCATGCTTTGGCCCGCACGCCGCTCAACGGACTTGCTCATAAATACCTGTATTAGGATAGTGGACGCAATGCTAAGTGAGATGCAGATATAATAGGTATGTTTTAGGGATCAAAATAATTACATTATATTTAGTCCGTATTTTAGATCGTAAAAATGTATAGGACACGTATTTATCTTTTTTTCATTCAAATAAAAAATAGCAAAGATACAAGGCATCAAAAGTTAGAAGCGGGAGTCTTTGACGTCACGCGTAATTTCAACGGGCTATAACTTTGTAATTTTTAGTCTAATTTACAAATAAAAAAATACGTGTCTACGTCGTGTCTTTTATTTTTGAATAAGCTAAAAGACGGACTAATTACATTTTTTAACGCAACAAGCCTATTATGTCATCGTAACACGTGCGTGCTCTTTAGCGTACGAAGATCTTGTATGTCCCTGTGTTTTAAAATTTGCTCTCCGCTACGCTGCGTGAACCTGCGTCGCGGCGTACGCTTTGGCTCAGACCTGATTTCCTCCTACGCCGACCTCAATCTAACATCGGGCGAATATACTCCATACCTTCAAAAATATTGACAGCGGTGCAATACAGTGCTTTATAGAACTAGTGTATATTCGTACGCTCGGCAGATGTCGGCGTAAGAGGAAATCAAACCTTATAAAATCCGTTCTTTTTATAAGAAGAGCTTGCAGGACCTCACTCCACCTGATGATAAGCGGTCGTGAGGTTCAAAACTTAGGTCGACAGGCATAATAGAACAAACCCATTGCGCCTGTCGTCCTCACCCTGAAGGCCCACAGAGATGCCGTTTCACGCCCCGCCTAAAGAACCCAGGATTGTAAGAGGAAGTGCGATGCATCCGTCGTATACCACTCAGTTTAGCAACCTATCATTGTGTTTCGACTCTAATTACTGACGTAACTCTACACATAAATCAGCTGTATTTATTCTGCTAGTATTATTTAATTGCAATACCATTGTTTCCTCAAGAGCAAGCCGTAAATTACCATAAATCTCCTATTTTTATGGTCTAAATAAAACAGTTTGCAACATTATTGCACACAATTTGGACACACCAACAAATCACAAAAGACTTCCATACAACATATTCAACCCGATATGTTTTTTAATATTTCAATAAAAGCATTATCGTTGATAGTAAACAATATTAGATAACTACTTACTAAGTACTTGTCACCAATTGTTGTCATGTAAAATTTATTAAATAAGGGCTTTATTATTATAATTATACTGTTATTGAATCCCAAGAATAAAAGAAAGATGGTTACAGAACTTACAGAACATAATATTTAATAGATAGAATTTAACGGCCAAATTCTATTTAGGTATGTGTCTCTTGATATTGGCGGAATCTATGCGCTAAACCAATACGCGAGATGGTAAATACGACTATAAAAAAATAAATTTTATATTAAATTGACGTTCAGTGCCTTAAACAACCAATCAGAAGGCCAACTGAAAATAGTATTTCATAATAAATCGAATCAGATGGGTACGTAACGCTAATATATTTCATACACAATCAACATCATAAATGGCATAACAAAGCCCTACCTTAGCACATGCAAGAAAACCTTTAAATCACCCACAAGTAATCCATACAAAAACCACATTGGAAAATTAACACATACATCTATGGCTGTTTTCATTAAAACTAGGAGCCTCACATTGTTTTTCGTAACGGTCACATAATCTACTCATTCATAAAAACTTACATATGTGCCCGGATGGAGATCGAGAACCCACGGCATGATTCATCTCTCATTCACTAAATGCTTCATTTTTTATATGACTAAGGGGGCAAACGGGCCTGAAGGTCACCTGATGGTAAGTGATCACTTCAGCCCATAGACACCGCAACACCAAGGGAGTCACAGGTGCGTTGCTGGCTGTTGAGAAATTAGTAGGCTCGCTTTTAAAGGTCCCAAAGTCGTCAATTCGGAAAAGTCGCAGCCGAAAGTTGAATCCAAAGAACCGTTGCAAGAGGCAGAAAATTGCGCGCTGAACGTACCGTGGAAGATTTCCAACTATCAAGATGATAAGCAGGGTATCTTGAATTGGTGCGAGATAAACGATGTTATGGTATAGCGATGTATACTGTAGAGGCCTATGTCCAGCAGTGGACTGCAATAGGCTGATGATGAAACGATGTTATGAGGGGGATGTAAGGGAGCGACCCATCATCTTTTCGCTCCAAGCCATACCCATCTGCCCGTGATACACGCTTATTATTAAGTTCGGACGAGGCTCTGGCAACCGACTGAGAGGTAGCGGTATAACCATCACGATTGAAGACATAGCTGTATACCACGGACCGATGACAACCGGCCGGGCAGCAGCGTCACCGGAGCGCGGAGCTACGCCCTGCGATCGCCAACCCGCCTGCCCAGCGACACGACTATAGGTAAAGCCCTCCAGGAGTTTGCCTAAAGTGGCGAACTACTTGAGAGGCCTATGTCCAGCTTCCTCTTTGCGTATCGACGGCGAACCGAAATCAAACACCAATGCTCTGCCAGCCCGACCGCCCCCCAGTCACAGACATTAGCTCAGTGAGCGAGCAGGTCTCTCCACTCGTGGGACAGCTTTTTCTTTTATGCGAGAGGCGGCAGACGAGCAAGTGTGATGCCTGATGGTAAGCAGTCGACACCGCCCACCCGCAGCTCTAACAACCGAGTTTAGGGTCGCTGCCGGCCTTTTAAATATAATAAAAAAAAAATATATTAGACAGCACCACATACATTGCTCTAATCCCAAAGTAAGTAGCTTAAGCACTTGTGTTATGGGTATCAGAACAACGAAGGTACCACAAATAAATACTTAAATACAAATTATAAACACCCAGACACGGAACAAACACAAGTATTCATCACACGAATGTTTGTCCCGGGTGGGAATCGAACCCACGACCCTTGGCTCAGAAGGCAGGGGTCACTACCAATTGAGCCACCGAGCCTGTCATCAAATATGAATACGCTCGCTTCTTGAAGGTCTTCAGCTGACGCATGTCCAGCAGTGGACTGCGATATGAATGATGACGATATGACGATGTTATTGAACATGAATATGGATTGATTTTATGAACGAGTAGACAAATCTCAGGCAATACCTAAGTCATTTCAGTTTTCTTGCAAGTGTAACTCAATATCCGTACATCACATAAGCATAAATATATCTATTTTTTTTTTTTTTTTTTTTTTTTTATAGTAGCACGGCACAATGGCCACTCTACGCCTGATGATAAGCGAGAGAGAAGCCCAAGTCGCTGCGACAACGGGCAGGTAACCAAGCCAGTTACCTGTCAGTTGCCACCGCCATGCCGGCCCATAAGATGCTTCTTCACGCCCCGTTTAAAGGATCCTATATCGAAAGAAGGAGGAAACACATGTGCTGGCAATGAATTCCACATTTTAATAACACGGCAAAGGAAGGAATTGCCGAACTTTTTTGTACGCGAAGGGATGTTCTCGACGGTAAAGCAGTGACAACGGAGGCCAGCACGAGTGGTTCTGTAGCGGAAGAGAGAAGGAGGCACAATAGAAAACAACTCTTCAGAGCACTCACCATGGTATAGGCGATAAAACACACTTAAGGACGCAACATCTCTTCGCAGTTGAAGAGGTTCTAAGGACCCAGTAACTTTATCATCACCTATGATACGAACAGCCCTTCGCTGCATTCTGTCGAGGGCATCGAGGAGATATTTAGCAGACCCGTCCCAGAGATGCGAACAATACTCTACGCAGGAACGAACTTGCGTCTTATATAAAAGACACAATTCCCCCGGCGCAAAGAACCATACACAACTATACACAAAACAATCACAATGTATAAAATTATTTGTAAGCCAACTATCACTGTTGTAACATGCCAATAAAAAATCTTACACTATAACATGATCTAGAGGATCTATCGATTAAATGATAAACGTTATACTAATCAGAGATACAGTTTATTAATTATGTTATACGCGTGGTATATTTATGTGTCTAAGACCATTCAATGAGGGCTACCGTTTTTGTGATCACCAGAGGGCGCCACTGTATAGTGAGGTCTTCGGGCATAGCTGTTAAGGTTTGTTTTATGCGTGTGATGACTGTTTGTTCGTTATAAGAAGGAGGACATAAGTTTCCGAAAGGCAAAACTGTTTGTTGACGGTTAATGAACAAACCAGTGAACTAGCTTTTCTTTCAGACCGTTAAATTTTACACCTCATTTTCTCGGCTCCGCTTTTAAAGCGCAGACAATCATTGAGCCGTGTCTCATATTTTTCAAAATTAATGCCAGCTATGCCAAAATTGCACAAAATTATTTAATTTTCCGAAATAAACTTGTTTAACCCACAGAACCAATATAATTTGACATTTCGGATACCTCACGCTACACTAGCACCACCTGGTGGCGAATTCACACGCGATAGCCCTGATTGAATAGTTTTTTGGGCTATTGGTTTAATTGGCCTAACTGTTATGTTAATCGTGACCATAATTTTTTATTCCTTTTGAGACCTAAACCTAAGTCTAGATCTTTCGCCCAACCCAAAAACCCAGGAAGCCTCATAATCTAAGTATATATTAGAATCACACCTTTAACCCCTTGGACGCCGACCCCTTGGATTCCGACGCCGGAATATTTTTTGTGTCTCATTTTCGGCGTTCAAAGGTTTAATTTAGACACAATAAAATTAGACCACGCTTCATTAACAGCTAAAATGATTTTGACAGAACATTTGCAGATGCGTTATGGCACCAATAACGTCACGATAATACTGAACAGCTGATATATAATTTATACTAGGGCGTGGACTGCAATATTATTTTTTAATACCACAAAGAAGCCAGATGTTAAGCGGTTACCTAAGCCAATGGACGTTTGCAAAATCAGGGGTATCACACAATTATAGGTACCTAGTGTATGTCACCCCTTACGAGTACTTGTGTTATTTAGAGGCGTTTACTGACGTTTTATGGCCTATAATATTGAATGATCGGAGAAAACAATGCATAGATCGCTTAGTCTCGAACTAATGTTTACTCTTTTAAAACGAGTACCAGGGGCCCTACTACAGAAAACGAAAACGATCGTTCGTTGAACGGATGGCGTATTTTTGCCCCTTATATCCCTCTCATTTGTCCCTCCCGTGTCCGAATTTACGAACTAAAATTCGTTAACGTCGATTTTCAACAATTTAATTGATATATTCGAACACGGGAGGGACAAATGAGAGGGATTTACGGGGCAAAAATACGCGATCCGTTCAACGAACGATCGTTTTCGTTTTCTGTAGTAGGTCCTCAGATATCATAGTCATTACGTGACAACTCAGACCACACAGTACTGAGTCAATTTTGAAATATCCGTCTCAAATAATGACTACCAAAAATTGGACCCGGCTCTTCAGGTCACAAGTTCAAAAAATTCGTTAATAGGAAAGGAGGTAAACACATTTCGATATTAGGATACCTTGCATCCAGTAGGTACATACTTAGCCTTCTACGTTCCACGCCCTATACACAAGATGGATTCCATAACAAAACATAACAATGTATGTGTTACGTCTATGTATACTCTGGCATAATTTCATTAGTGTAACTCATTTAACTATAATATTTAACCATAAAATACAACTAGAACTTAGCAGACGTTTACAAGATGTAAAATAAATAATCAAAACACTGAGCCAAACAAACCAGCATCTAAATTCAAGCTTCACACTTCATCTGAACTGTTAAACTTGATGCGCATATATCAATTTTCGATTCGTTTGCGGACATAAGCCCAAGATATCTTGATAAATCTATCAAGTTCGAGAGATCATAAAGTAACATTCTTAAAATAGGAAAATTTCTAAAAACCGTTTTATCACTAAGTATAGTGCAACATACGTAAGTCTAAAACAGAGAGTTAACTCCGAACATAATCGAAAAATACAGTTACCTATTAAAGATACTTCGAATGGTTGAAGTTCTAATGATGCCACATATAAACACTTATTGTTATTTTTATTTACTTATAGCTCGATAAGTCAGAGAGATAATCTTACAATGCTATCATAAAGTTTCATATATGAGGGTATATGTGAAGGAAATATCAATTTCACAGATAATGACAACCATTGCATTTGAAACTGTGTTTTCTGAGAGGGTAGTTCTGTATGGAATGGTTCATTAGGTACGAGTACATCTAGCAGCCCGGATATACTGGCGCATTTTAGGTGCTCAACCGCTCGTTTAAGCAATCGAAAATCAAACACACGCCAAAAGGCACGTATTATCCGCTAAAATATGCTAGTTTGACCGGACTGTAATACAATGCAACCCTCCATGAAATAGATTCACGTCCCACCGCAATAGGGAATATGCATGAAAAATAGTTTCATGTATTTACTAATTTATCATAAAATAGATAAAAATATACTACGAACAATGAAAACAAAATCAAAATTGGCTGAAAAATGTGCGAGATACAGTCATTGAAAATAAATAATTATATCCGTCTCTCTCACGCGAAACAGATTTTTCTATGGAGTTTGTATGGCGCGCACAGTACGTGACGTCATCAACCACGTCGGATCTCTCTGTCTAAGCAATAACTTTAACGCTTTATAACACGCTTAATAGAAAAGATAGTTTAAAAATTCTTCGATATTTATGTATCTGGAAGATAAAAGATCTCAATAAATCCATAAAAAAGTCATGCATATTCCCCATTACCACTACAGTATTGAAACGCATATAGACTTCAAAGTGGCTATAACAAAAATGCTCAATCGTACACTAAAACAAGTTAGCTTATGAAATATCGTGCTATATGTATATCTATATCCCACAACGTTCATGTTACTATATATAAAAAAATATTCGTTTCACACGGATATGTTGCACATTTACATTTATTGCTGTTGGAGGTACAAATTACACGAGTGATTTAGAATACAATATCACATATCACTGTTTCCCAACTATACTGTGGTCCAAATGACTGTGCAGTGAAATAATTGGTATGAATATACACAATGTCATAATATTATTAACACCAATTTTAAGTACATTTGAAAAGACTCTACATTTCATTTAACTCCAACATAATAAAAAAATTCTATATTTTTATATTTGTCACCGGAAAATAGCAAGAATCGTAAGTTGATCAATTTCCTAGGTAGTTGATTAACTTCCGGAAAATAATCAACGGCAGTTGAAATGTATTATTTAACGTATGTATTTTAGTAAATTGATCATTTTACGGGGTCTTTCCGTAAAATCATCCGACGAAGGTAGGGTGAACGTTGATTGGTTCAATGGCTTACGTGGCGTTATCCCGGCAACCAATCAGGGAACAGTGTATTAAGTTACGGGTAATAGTGCACCGTTAAATAGTACATTGAGCAACGATTGGCCCATTTGAGGACGATTTTACTTGTGTCAAAATCGTAAATTATTAAATGACTGTCAGGCTACCGTAAATTGATCAACTAACTGAAATCCATTGCGTTAAATAAATACATTTCAACTACCGTTTGTTATATTCCGAAAGTTAATCAACTACCTAGGAAGTTGATCAACTTACGATTCTTGCTATTTTCCGGTGACATATTCATTGCCAGTATATTCTTACCATAAACCGACAGTCCACTAAAAATCAAATTTGAACCTAAATGTATTGCAATCCAGTTCAATATAGCAACACGGAACTCGATAGTTTCACTACCGTAGTCCATACATTAAAAGCTACTGACATATATTTGTACTAACCTTTCGATAACACTCATGACATGAACAATTTACACATAAAATACATATAAATAGGTAAAAGGGATATGTAAAGAATTGTATGTAAGAGATACACAAACAGTTGGAACACAACGAATCTGATCATGTTTGATGTGATATCAATCTATGTGGATGCTACAAGCAAAATGATATTGTACATTATGGCAACACTTTCTATGACGAGACTTTGCCGATCAATCGCTGATTTCTATCTCGACACGCGGTAGTGTGTCAGCCAAGTTCTAACGAAGAGAATTGGCAACCGCACCCATGTGTATTTTTCACAAACCATTTTGTTAGAGTCACCAAGAAATTTAGTGGCTCATCTCATGGTAGTCGTAGAAGGCGACTAAGGGTATATCAGGAAACCGCGGTCACCAACCCGTCTTCGAAAATCATTTAAGAAGTAAAACTTTTAAACATTTTCCAAATATCAAAGATACTATTACTTTAGCATTCAATTCTAGTTTCAAACGCCATTTTTAATCGTTTCATATTTTCAGACTTAGATGAGCTTTGTAGATACAAAATGGCTGGCCTATTATTCACTTAAAACATCACCGTCTAACCAGAAAGTGTTGCCACAGTACAAAGCGCGAAGTTGCCAACTAACAAATACAAATTACACTAAACATTTGCTACCAAATTCTGATCACCACTAATATAGTTTTCATAATAATTATACTAATTAATAATTATATTAGGATTATAAAGGCGGTTATTCGAAAAAGAATACCTATCTATAGTGTATAGTATTTTACAATTTGATTATAATTGATTTACGCTTAATCTAAATAATAATTTTGCTTGAGATATTCATATAATATTGAATTTTATGTTAACTTTGCTTAGATTATGTCAAAAGACTACAATCGTAACTATTTTTATAAATATATAATATACCTTAATATTATAATGGCTGAATGGCTTTCGTTTTGTTTGCTTTATAAAATAAAAGTCACCTTATGTTTATTCCAAAACATGCTTTATCAAATCCGAAATAAGGTTCACCTTATAACATCGTTCTTATTCCGTTTTGATAGGGTTTATTTTGGAATACCAGAGATGTGTATGTGGAAGAAATGTTCTAAATTCATTTTAATGCTGATTGAATTAATTTTAGCTGTGTTTAGTACAAATTACTTTATTCGAAATAATAGACAAGTTTATACGTAAATATTACTAATAATAATGTAAGTACAAATAGGCAACTTATTATAGAACAGTTGCATGTAAAATGCACTGTTTCCCTTTTATATAAATTCATAATATGATTTTGAATATCAATTACCCGGATTATTTTTAAATTTAGGCAAAAAGCCTTGTGACCATTGTGTAAAATGAATGAGGGTTTTCTGATAAGTCAACCAGATGGCACCAGACACGCAGTTGGTCCTACTTCGTGATTGGTCAATTTTGAGATGACCTGGAAGTTTAAAAAACAATTGACCAATCACATGATAGGCCAAACCTTACGCTACATAACTCGGTTCCATTTCTAAACACCCTCTGTTGACAGATTGATTACATTTTTATACGTTTATCATTGGTGGCTAATTATGACAATGAATTGGTAATACTGAATGATTTCGATTCTTTATTCTAATCAAAGATCAGAAGTGAAACAACACAATATTTCGAAACGTCGTGCATGTAATGACAGCTTACACTTTAATTGACCACTACAGTACATAAAACGAATAATACGTTACACAACTAATATATACATATATACGCAAAGTAACCAAGAGGTTAGGTGAATATACGATAACAATAGTGTTTTAGAGTAGAGACGCCGCCATTTTGTGATTCGTTGCCAGTATTTTTCAAAAGCTACCATTTTGGTAGTTTTTTATTTTCTTAATGTCTATTTTCGAATGTTTATCGCGAATACCGAATGATTAACTATAATTAAATGACACATGATATCAAAATGGATTGGCAGTGTTTAAAAATAACTTATAAATAGTAATTAATACCGAATCTCAACAAAAATGTTTCTGCAAGAGCTTTGTCGACTCTATTCCTAGATCTTTGAACTCGAACATATTAATTCACATTGATTTGAAAAACCCTTCCAAAATGCCGAGGAACTAACGTGGCACTTCATAACACAAAGTATTTATCACAACACTTTCTGTGTATTGTTAAAGCTGCCATCCCCATTTCGAAGACTAGTTATTCCCTCATCTGTAGAGCCAATCTTTTAGTAGTTAGTAAATTCGAGATATGGTTTACTAAACAACCTTATTTTTTTGTTTATACGAAAACCGAAATAGGGGTAAAATATTTTTTTAAACGAATCGGTACTAAAATTTGAATGATATGTTAAAACTCGCGAAAGTTAAGAGGCATACAGAGTCACGGGTAGAACGAGGCAACAAACAGTGCCTCGTTCTACCCGCGATCTATCGATAATGCTGCGTTTGAACATAATGAATGGTGATAGCATTTTCCATCACATTTACACCTTCTGTTCTGTCATGACGGGAAACTGTAGATCTGTAGTCTTTTGTAAAACTAAAATGGATCTTCGAAATGTATGTACGCTCTTAACTCTCGAACGCCTGCACAAAATTGGATGATTCTTGGTTTTATGTATTCGTCATTGTTAGGACAAGGTTTGTATAATATAAAATTGTAGAAAGTACGCCGGGTAAGCTAGTACCACCACATAAAACCTCCTATAACTGATTTAGAACACCCTGTTTAGAAGTTTCGTAAATACTAAAAACAAGGTTGCATAAAGACCATTTAAATTTAAACCTTACACCATTGCAACAGGGTTGAAAATTCAATATCCCAACATTATATGGCGATTGTTACTTCAGTCACAAAAGGGCGGCGTGCTAGAAGAGATACGGTTGCTTACGTCTAGGAGATTGCTTCGCTTATTCGCCGGTGTCGACCCAGTTCGCCTCCTCCGCTATTCTGTCCATGCAGTTGCATAGGAATTGATACTGAAACAAGTTAGGTTGAAATAAGAATGCGGGTAAGGAAACTCAAATGGAAATGGGCAGGACACGTAGCACCGATAACGATAGTATGGATAGGGTACTATCCCATATGTAAAAGGTGGAATTGTCTCCCAAAAAGGGGATGTAAGAGCCCATCATCTTTTCACTCCAAGCCAACCTCAACTTCCCGGTGATGCATCCTGCCGAATAACAAACGACGCTCTGGCAACCGACTGGTGGCGGTATAAACATTATATTGTCACATTGGTTTCAGTCATTGTAGGTAGGTCAGTTGCGAAAATTGTATAAAGATTCGGTCCGAGGTCGCTGCCCTGCGGTACACCCGATTGTATCTCTACCAGTTTTGAGATCAATTCGCTAGCTCTCACCTCGAAGCAGCGCATAGTTAGGTATGATTTTAGTAAGAGGAAGTAAGAGCGGGGCATTAACCTCTTGATTTTGCACCGTAGATATTCATGTCACACTCTATCAAACGCATGACTAATGTCTAAAAAGACCTTTGAGCAAAATTCGCCTCTTTCAACCGACGTACCTATAACATCACCTTTTTAGGGTTCCGTAGCCAAAATGGCAAAAACGGGACCCTTATAGATTCGTCATGTCTGTCTGTCTGTCTGTCTGTCTGTCCGTCCGTATGTCACAGCCAGTTTATTCCGAAACTATAAAAGCTACATTATTGAAATTTGGTACGTAGATGTATTTTGTGAACCGCATTAAGATTTTAAAATAAAATCAGAAAAAAATCCAAAATTTTTGGGGTTCCCCATACATAGAACTGAAACTGAAAAAAATTTTTTTCATCAAACCTATACGTGTGGGGTATCTATAGATAGGTATTTGAAAATGATGTTGAGGTTACTAACGTCATTTTTTTCTAAACTGAACAGTTTGCGCGAGAGACTCTTCCAAAGTGGTAAAATGAGTGTCCCCCCCCCCCCCGTAACTTCTAAAATATGGGCATGATAAAACTGAAAAAAATATATCATGTGTATCACTATGCAAACTACTAACGAAATTTGGTTTGAATCAAATCTAGGCAGTAGTTTTTTTTTAAACGTCATAAATCAAATTACCTAATTTTTTCATTTAATTAACTCCAATATAATAAAACGTAAAGAAAAACATTTATTTAGCTGTATAGTGGTACGGAACCCTACGTGCGAGAGTCCGACTCGCACTTGCCCGGTTTTTTATACTACAAAGGTAAACAAACAAGCATACAGCCTGCCAGATGTTAAGCGGTTGCCACCAGGGGTATCACACGCGGGTTGTCTGCCCTCACTCTCGGCTGCCGATGCAGCACTCACCCCACGAGCTCCGAAAACCTTACTCACCGGCAGAATCACGACCCGGAGGTCACTTAGCTGCGGTATTCTATACGGTGGAAGTACTTTCACGGGCGGGCGGCTCAATTCGAGCGAAGATTCATTTTGCCCTACTTCTCTTAAAATCAACGATTATATGTCGTGTATGCACACGCATCAGCAGGCAGCTGTCAGTACGGTCACTCACGTAGGGCGTGTAGAGCGCGACGCGCGGCTCTGGTGGTCGTGCCTGGTGTAGAGCAGACGCAGCTGTCGGTACGGTCACTCACGTAGGGCGTGTAGAGCGCGACGGCGCGGCTCTGGTGGTCGTGCCTGGTGTAGAGCAGACGCAGCTGTCGGTACGGTCACTCACGTATGGCGTGTAGAGCGCGACGGCGCGGCTCTGGTGGTCGTGCCTGGTGTAGAGCAGTCGCAGCTGTCGGTACGGTCACTCACGTATGGCGTGTAGAGCGCGACGGCGCGGCTCTGGTGGTCGTGCCTGGTGTAGAGCAGTCGCAGCTGTCGGTACGGTCACTCACGTATGGCGTGTAGAGCGCGACGGCGCGGCTCTGGTGGTCGTGCCTGGTGTAGAGCAGTCGCAGCTGTCGGTACGGTCACTCACGTATGGCGTGTAGAGCGCGACGGCGCGGCTCTGGTGGTCGTGCCTGGTGTAGAGCAGTCGCAGCTGTCGGTACGGTCACTCACGTATGGCGTGTAGAGCGCGACGGCGCGGCTCTGGTGGTCGTGCCTGGTGTAGAGCAGTCGCAGCTGTCGGTACGGTCACTCACGTATGGCGTGTAGAGCGCGACGGCGCGGCTCTGGTGGTCGTGCCTGGTGTAGAGCAGTCGCAGCTGTCGGTACGGTCACTCACGTATGGCGTGTAGAGCGCGACGGCGCGGCTCTGGTGGTCGTGCCTGGTGTAGAGCAGTCGCAGCTGTCGGTACGGTCACTCACGTATGGCGTGTAGAGCGCGACGGCGCGGCTCTGGTGGTCGTGCCTGGTGTAGAGCAGTCGCAGCTGTCGGTACGGTCACTCACGTATGGCGTGTAGAGCGCGACGGCGCGGCTCTGGTGGTCGTGCCTGGTGTAGAGCAGTCGCAGCTGTCGGTACGGTCACTCACGTATGGCGTGTAGAGCGCGACGGCGCGGCTCTGGTGGTCGTGCCTGGTGTAGAGCAGTCGCAGCTGTCGGTACGGTCACTCACGTATGGCGTGTAGAGCGCGACGGCGCGGCTCTGGTGGTCGTGCCTGGTGTAGAGCAGTCGCAGCTGTCGGTACGGTCACTCACGTATGGCGTGTAGAGCGCGACGGCGCGGCTCTGGTGGTCGTGCCTGGTGTAGAGCAGTCGCAGCTGTCGGTACGGTCACTCACGTATGGCGTGTAGAGCGCGACGGCGCGGCTCTGGTGGTCGTGCCTGGTGTAGAGCAGTCGCAGCTGTCGGTACGGTCACTCACGTATGGCGTGTAGAGCGCGACGGCGCGGCTCTGGTGGTCGTGCCTGGTGTAGAGCAGTCGCAGCTGTCGGTACGGTCACTCACGTATGGCGTGTAGAGCGCGACGGCGCGGCTCTGGTGGTCGTGCCTGGTGTAGAGCAGTCGCAGCTGTCGGTACGGTCACTCACGTATGGCGTGTAGAGCGCGACGGCGCGGCTCTGGTGGTCGTGCCTGGTGTAGAGCAGTCGCAGCTGTCGGTACGGTCACTCACGTATGGCGTGTAGAGCGCGACGGCGCGGCTCTGGTGGTCGTGCCTGGTGTAGAGCAGTCGCAGCTGTCGGTACGGTCACTCACGTATGGCGTGTAGAGCGCGACGGCGCGGCTCTGGTGGTCGTGCCTGGTGTAGAGCAGTCGCAGCTGTCGGTACGGTCACTCACGTATGGCGTGTAGAGCGCGACGGCGCGGCTCTGGTGGTCGTGCCTGGTGTAGAGCAGTCGCAGCTGTCGGTACGGTCACTCACGTATGGCGTGTAGAGCGCGACGGCGCGGCTCTGGTGGTCGTGCCTGGTGTAGAGCAGTCGCAGCTGTCGGTACGGTCACTCACGTATGGCGTGTAGAGCGCGACGGCGCGGCTCTGGTGGTCGTGCCTGGTGTAGAGCAGTCGCAGCTGTCGGTACGGTCACTCACGTATGGCGTGTAGAGCGCGACGGCGCGGCTCTGGTGGTCGTGCCTGGTGTAGAGCAGTCGCAGCTGTCGGTACGGTCACTCACGTATGGCGTGTAGAGCGCGACGGCGCGGCTCTGGTGGTCGTGCCTGGTGTAGAGCAGTCGCAGCTGTCGGTACGGTCACTCACGTATGGCGTGTAGAGCGCGACGGCGCGGCTCTGGTGGTCGTGCCTGGTGTAGAGCAGTCGCAGCTGTCGGTACGGTCACTCACGTATGGCGTGTAGAGCGCGACGGCGCGGCTCTGGTGGTCGTGCCTGGTGTAGAGCAGTCGCAGCTGTCGGTACGGTCACTCACGTATGGCGTGTAGAGCGCGACGGCGCGGCTCTGGTGGTCGTGCCTGGTGTAGAGCAGTCGCAGCTGTCGGTACGGTCACTCACGTATGGCGTGTAGAGCGCGACGGCGCGGCTCTGGTGGTCGTGCCTGGTGTAGAGCAGTCGCAGCTGTCGGTACGGTCACTCACGTATGGCGTGTAGAGCGCGACGGCGCGGCTCTGGTGGTCGTGCCTGGTGTAGAGCAGTCGCAGCTGTCGGTACGGTCACTCACGTATGGCGTGTAGAGCGCGACGGCGCGGCTCTGGTGGTCGTGCCTGGTGTAGAGCAGTCGCAGCGCGGCCGCCTCGTCGTCCGCGCGCCACTCGCGCACCGCGCGCCACCGCACCTCCGCACTCTGGCCCAGGCCGCTCTCCTCGCACCACGCCGACAGCTTCAGGCCACTCCAGCCTACGAATAAAAGGCTACTTCAGCAAGCGGAACAGATCATGTAAATCATTAAACATCGAACTAAATACCATAGGCACCTGGTTACTTCCCTGGGTGACTCCCGAAATCGAATAGCACAGCTTGGAATGTTACTTGCCTCGATGTACATACGGATTCCGTTTTCATATAGTGCACAAAGATTATCATTATTTTTAATGTAAAGCCTCTATAAAACCTTTTCTTTTTACATAGAATACTGTTATTCACACTGTCGAAAGCTTTGTGAAAATCAAAAAAATGAATAACACACACAATACCGCATAAATAATAAGGCCACGTCGCCGTAGCCGGGCAGCGTCCGCGCCAGGTCTGACTCACCGACGGTGATAGCGAGCGCGGGCGTGGCCCTGCAGTCGGTCCTGGCGGGCGGGAAGGCCACGTCGCCGTAGCCGGGCAGCGTGCGCGCCAGGTCTGACTCACCGACGGTGATAGCGAGCGCGGGCGTGGCCCTGCAGTCGGTCCTGGCGGGCGGGAAGGCCACGTCGCCGTAGCCGGGCAGCGTGCGCGCCAGGTCTGACTCACCGACGGTGATAGCGAGCGCGGGCGTGGCCCTGCAGTCGGTCCTGGCGGGCGGGAAGGCCACGTCGCCGTAGCCGGGCAGCGTGCGCGCCAGGTCTGACTCACCGACGGTGATAGCGAGCGCGGGCGTGGCCCTGCAGTCGGTCCTGGCGGGCGGGAAGGCCACGTCGCCGTAGCCGGGCAGCGTGCGCGCCAGGTCTGACTCACCGACGGTGATAGCGAGCGCGGGCGTGGCCCTGCAGTCGGTCCTGGCAGGTGGGAAGGCCACGTCGCCGTAGCCGGGCAGCGTGCGCGCCAGGTCTGACTCACCGACGGTGATAGCGAGCGCGGGCGTGGCCCTGCAGTCGGTCCTGGCAGGTGGGAAGGCCACGTCGCCGTAGCCGGGCAGCGTGCGCGCCAGTGCGAGGTAGTCGGCGGCCCGGCGCGGCTCCTGCAGCGCCTTGAGCTGGTACAGGCGCGCGCCCGCCACGCACACGCCGCGGTTCACGTCCTCCACCGCCTGAGGGAACACCGTCATTAAATAAATAGCCCAAGACATGACACGCTGGGCCCCACAGCGCCATCTAGCCCCGAACTAAGCCGAAGCTTGTACTATGGGAACTGATCAACTTACTTCAATACTTTTTTTTAATAAATTCATATAAAAATACCCATACCAATGCAAACAGACATGGTCATGAACGCAAGTGTTGGTACTGTGCGTTTGGAAATCGAACCTACGACCCTTGGCTCAGAAGGCAGAGGTCACTACCAAATGAGCCATCGAGCCAGTCAAGTAAATAGCCCATGACATGGCACGCTTCGCCATCTAGCCCCAAATTAAGCCGAAGCTTGTACTATGGGTAGGTACTAGACAAGCAAGAACTGCGACATACAAGGAAGAAGGAAGTCCCACAAAAGGGACCAGCTGTGACTACGAGGTGGTCAGAAGTCATTATATTCAGGTGTAAAAGGTTCACTCTAATACAAAACAATTCTACATACAAAAATAACGTCACGCCTTTTTCCCAGAGGGGTAGGGACGTCCTCCCATTTGCTACGATTCTGGCACACAACTTTTACTTCGTCCACATGTCGTAATCAATGTCTTCATACATGCTCGTCGGTTAAGGGTAGATATTTATACTCGTATTATACTTTTCACTATGATGCTATCAGACAACAAATTATCTGTATTTTAAGGTACATAACTCTTTCTACAGGCAGTATAAACCTGGCGTACTTCAAGGTCCTATATCAGGACCTTTACTCTTAACACTCTGTACAATCAACTTATTTGCCAAAATATAAACGCGGCTGCCTCAGAGTTCTCCTTGACGACCAGAATCGCCCTCTCAGGGTTAGACAGCCACTTGCTTATCGAATTTTATTAAAACTTTATGAAGACAACAAATTTTCTGTATTTTAGGACAACTCTTTCTACAGACAGTATAAGCCTGGCGTACTTCAAGGCTCTATGTTGGGACCTTTACTCTTAACACTCTGTACCATCGACTTACCTGCCAGAATATGAACGCGGCTGCCTTAGAGTCCTCCTTGACGACCAGTACCTCCCGCTCGGGGTTGAACAGCCACTTGCGTATCGACAGGCAGGAGCTCGACGCGGTCGAGTAGTTCTGTATGTAGAGCGAGTGTGGGCATTCGTTCGGTTGGAGTTTGCGTTCTGGGAATATAGAAAGGGGTATGATTAAGTGAGGAACTCACCGGAAGTTATCTGATAGTCTTGTTTACTATCACATGCGGTAATTACAAATTGTGGCTAGAATTCTCAGGCCCTTGTACGCGGGCGCCAGCGGGCAGATGAAGCGACGCAAAATCGCGCCTAGCTAATTTTCAAGTACCTAAATTCCTGAAATTTTGTACCTAAGTAACAGCTGAAGTCTATGTAAGTAGATCATCTACGAGTGATCTGAAAATCCTCCAAATGGTCTGAAATTTAGACATCTCAGTGTTTGTTCACAGAATACCGCAACTAAATGACCTCCGGGTCGTATTTCTGGAGGTGATTAAGGATTTCGGAGCTCGTTAGATTACTGCATCAGCAGCCGGGGGGCCTTCTGTTCCCTTTGGCTCGGATGCAGCATTACACGCTAATAAAAGGTCGGCATCGCGCGTGTGATACCTTGCCGTTGCATGTGCGGTAACCGCTCAACAACAGGTGGGTCGTAAGCTTGTTTGCCACCTATAAAAAATCTTGCTCCTCGCTTTTATCAGACGACGATAGACTGTGTTGTGCTACTATGAAAAATGAACTCACCGAAATTGTACTCCACAATCTCGAACAAGTAGAAGTACTTGTGCAGAGCTTTAGGCAGCGCAATCTTCTCGCAGACGGCGCGGTACACGTCGTCGGCGTTGGTAGACTTGAGTACGGAGACGGTTACCACCTCCTTGTCTGGTAGGAGGACCTTCAGCTCCACAGGCGAGGGGTTCGATGAGTCGTCAGAATCTGTGAGGAACTCTTGGACCGCGTCCGATTCGGCTATTACTCGGACTGCGCACACCTAAAAAGATAGTATAAAATAGATTTATATGGTTTAAAAACCACATAAAACACCCAATCGTGGTCAAGCTTTGACGAAATGTTTCGTCATCCAGTTCGTGCCATTAAGTCATGCCCTTCCAGCTCATGTGTTTCCTTCCTCGTATGATCCTGGGTTCCTTAGGCGGTGGATTTTTCCTGATGTGCCTGTTGGCCTAACACTGCTGAACGTAGGCATCCTCCAGAAAACGCCAACCATCCCGATCCTGCATCCACTCTCGACCAGCCACCTTCGGCGCAAATTCGGCGCGCAATGTCGGTTACCTTACTTCTTTGGCTGATGACATTATGTTGTTACCTTTTCTAAATACTGTTCTAGTCCCCTTCTCCTGGCATCCAACTGCTGTTCGCTGAGTGTGAACGGCCATTTGCCAGGTAGTTTCGGAAAATTGAAACCTGTGGATCAAACAATATGATACAACATTAATTTTCGATCGCTCTCTTACAATATGTTTCGACAGGTAAGGATGGTTTGGAGCTAAAAGACGATGGGTCGCTCTCTTATGCTTCGACAAGCGAGAGTGGTTTGAAGCTAAAAGATGATGGCCCGCTCCCTTACAACACTTGTACCCACCCACAAACTCCTTCCGCAGCTGCTGGTGCAGCCCCCGAAGTGTAATCGTAGCGCTGATACACGCGAGCGAGGTGGGTTCTTTCAATCAGAACTGGCATTTACCGGCTGAAAACGGACAGCAGCGTCACCGGAGCGAGGAGCTACGCCCTGCGGTCGCCATGATCAAAGTGGCGAACAACTGCAGAGGCCTATGTCTAGCAATAGACTGCGATAGGCTGATGATGGTGGTTAGAAATGCGCAAGCATGTCCTTGCTATTGCACAAGACGATCCCGTCTCATTCCAATGTCGTAGAAGACGACAAAGGGAAATCGGGAGACGGACAGCATTTACTCGACATGCTTGAAGGTTGGACTAAGGCAAATCTCCCCAATGACAAATGTCATTGGGAGAGGCCTATGTCCAGTAGTGGACGTCTTCAGGCTGATGATGATGGCTTGGGCTTCTCGCATCTATCTTACACAAATCGTCGCTCTATCTGGTCTAAGGACGTCCTTTAGGAGGTTTACCTCGTTTGCTGATGCGCGGTATCACTCTAAAACTCGTTGAATCCAACAGTTACCGGTTCTGCGGCTGATACGGCTGTACTGCTGAAGTGGCAGAACCTCGTTTGTTATTGGGCAGGATGCATGAGAGGTGAAGGTGGCTTGGAGCTAAAGATGATGGGTCGCTCTTTTATGCTTCGACAAGCGAGAGTGGTTTGAAGCTAAAAGGGACGGCGCCCTTACAACACTCGCACTCACCCACAAACTCCTTCCTCAGCTGCTGGTGCAGCGCCGCGAACTCCCGGTAGCGGCGGCTGCACAGGTGGCGGCCGGCCATGTGCACGCTGAAGGCCACGTACGAGCGGCCCGTGTTGCGCTCCATCACCAGCCGGTAGTCGGGGATGGACACCGGCAGCGAGCGCTTGTCCGTGTAGTCGTAGCGCTGGTACACGGTCGCGCGCGAGTTGGCCGCGCCGCCGATGACGCCCACCGGCGCTGAGCCGTCGTCGCAAGGCTCTAGGCGCTCTGCCTCCTGGAAAGGAACATTTACATTTGCTTTTTTTATAGTAGCTCGACATGGCTTCCCCTGATGGAAAGCGAAAAATCGTAAGAAAACCATTATGTCGAGCTACTATAAAAAAAATAACAAATAAATAACCCAAGACATGCCACGCTGGGCAAAACAGCGCCATCTAGCCCCAAACTAAACCGAAGCTTGTACTATGGGTACTAGACCACTGATAAACTTACTTAGATACATTTTTTTGTAAATAAATACATATCATACATACAGACATGTTTAAATATGTAGACAGACAGTCTTTCCGAACAGCTACGACTTGAGAACCTTCAAGAAACGAGCGTATTCATATTTAAAAGGCCGGGAGCGACCCTAAACTCGGTTGTTAGAGCTGCGGTTGTCCATGGGCGGTGTCGACTGCTTACCATCAGGCATCACATTTGCTCGTCTGCCGCCTCTCGCATAAAAAAAAAACATGTGTAAAATGGCAGAAACTTGATCGCATACGTCTGTGCTACCCGCACCCCTAAAAGTTGCTGCCCACAAAATAGGTACGTCTTACTTATACGTACTTAACGGATTCGAAATCTGACTGTGTTTGACAGTGTTACATGATATCTGCCTTTGTGGCAGCGATTTGGGCTTCTCTTTCGCTTTCCATCCATGCTACAATAAGAAAAGAGACTTTTGTTCGGCCTTACCCTCGGTGTGACAGAGATGACAGTCAGAGTGAGGCAGTCGCCTCCGGATTTGATCAAATCAACCACCTGCCGGTGGGTCGATCCTTCCACGTTCACCCCATTGCTGAAACAATAAATAAATCTTAACTAATATTATAAAGCTGAAGAGTTTGTTTGTTTGAACGCGCTAATCTCAGGAACCATTGGTCCGAATTTAAAAATTCTTTTTGTGTTGAATAGACCATTTATCGAGGAAGGCTTTAGGCTATATAACATCACGCTGCAACTATTAGGAGCGAAGAAATAATGGAAGATGTAAAAAAAAAACGGGGAAAAAATAACTATTCCACGCGGACGAAGTCGCGAGCACAGCTAGTAATAAATATATATTGTTCCAAGAGCAAGACAAGGCAAGACTGCCTAAATAAATAGGGATGTTTCCAGGGTCAAAATAATTACATTTTATTTAGTCCATATTTTATTTTAGATTATAAAAATACTAGCTGGTGCCGGCGGCTCTGCCCGCGTGAATATTCGTATAAAACATAGCCTATGTGTTAATCCAATCTACGAGTATAAGCTATATTACTGTGAAGTTTTATTCACACGCCTTCTATCGTGATGGTTATACCGCCACCAGTCGGTTTGCCAGAGCCTCGTTTGTTGTTCGGCAGGATGCACCACGGGCAGGTGAGGATGGCTTGGAGCGTAAAGGTGATAGGCCGCTCCCTTACATACCATGCCAACATTATTTCAATTAATTAAGAATTATTATTTTTGTGACTATTGATTTTGAATGCATTGTTTCATTAATAGGTCAATAAGCGCTAATGATTTGTGAAGTCGTTAACTAATTATAAACAGAAAATAAAGGTATGATAAGAATAAGTAAAACAAAACATTAATCGTGCATTAACTGCAGTTCGAAAGTATTTATAAATTAGCGTTGACTTTCCAACTTATTAATTACTCTTTACTGGCACAGTATAGTAAATAATAATAAATAAAATAACCCAAGACATGCCACGCTGGGCCACACAGCGCCACCTAGCCCCAAACTAAGCCGAAGCTTGCACTATGGGTACTAGACAACTGATAAACTTACTTAGATACATTTTTTTTTTGTAAATAAATACATATTATACATAGAAAACACCCAGACCAATACAAACAGTTCATGAACACAAATGTTTGTATTGTGCGGGAATCGAACCCACGACCCGTGGCTCAGAGGGCAGGGTCACTACCAAATGAGCCACCGAGCCTGTCAAATATAATAATAGTGGCTTCCCTTCGCTTGGTAAAAGGGAAAGAGAAGCCCATGACTACGGCAATTTATTTTTATAGAACTTGCTCGATATAATGGCTTCCCTATGTCTGATGGAAAGATTCCCAAGTCGCTGTGACAACGGGCAAGTAACTGCTCAGTTACCTGCCACCGCCATGCCGACCCAACCCTAACCTCCCACGAACTCCGGAAACCCTACTCAATGACAGATACACGACCTTCCGGGTCGTGTTTCATCACGGCACTAGTAAATTTCCTCATCGCTAGGAGTACAACACATCCCTTAATACACACAAGTACCCGTTATCTAATATTACAGAAATATCCTAAAACGCGTTGTACAAGTAGGTATGCATAGTAATCATGCTTCGTAGATCACGGCTAAATATAGTGTCGGATTGTGATAATGCGAGCGAGCTGGGGTCGGCCGGCCAAGACCGTAACGTGAGGGAACTGCGCCTCATTTTGAGGAAAACTACTATATTATGTGTTTACTCAGTACGGTCAATAAGGGTACTATCATATCACTTATTATTCAACATCAGCCTATTGCAGTCCACTTCTGGACATAGGCCACTCCAGTTGTTCGCCACTTAGGGCCAACATCTGGAGGATATACCCATAATTGCCACCCTGGGCAGGCTAAATACCACAGGCCGATGACAGGGCAGCAGCGTCACAGGAGCGAGCAGGAGCTACGCCCGGCGATCGCCAAGCTGCTTGCTCAAAGTGGCGACCCTATAGAATACCGCAGTCAAATGACCTCCGCGTCGTGTTTCTGGCGGTGAGTAGGGTTTCCGGAGCTCGTGGGGGGTTAGGGTTGGGCTGGCATGGCGGTGGCAACTACACCGTTGTCACAGCGATTTGGGCTTCTCTTTGGCTTTCCATCAGGCGTAGGGAAGCCATTATGTCGAGCTAATATATAAAAAAAGAAAACAATACATAACAGTATTAAAACATGCTACGCACATTGCACTAAGCAAACACGATTACTCAACCCCGCGCTACACCTAAATCACTATTTAATTTAGCATAACACAAACTGATATTACATCTGCTAACACGAGGAAGATAAGAGGGTCGTTAGCGGCTTGTAATGTTACATTGTAACTTAATAGTATCCATGCGCTAAGGATTCGGTTAATCAAAGAACTTTGTACGAGTATGTCTCATGGAAAACTGTAGTAATACGAGTATAGTAAATAGGGATGTTTTGGGGGTCAAAATAATTACTTTATATTTAGTCCGTATTTAAGATCATAAAATGTATTGGACACGTATTTTTCCTTTTTTCATTCAAATAAAAAATAGCAAGGCAAATAAAAGATACAAGGCATTAAAAGTTACGAGTGGTAGTCTTTGACGTCACTCCCTCCCGTAAAAATGCCTCACCGAATGACGTCACGCGTAATTTCAACGGGCTATAACTTTGTAATTTTTCGTCTAATTTACAAATAAAAAGATACGTGTCTTTTTTTGAATAAGCTAAAAGACCGACTAATTACAATTTTTATAGCCTATTTTCCGCCTCGAAAATTCTCAAATTCTCGTTGCTAAGGATTCATTGCCGTCAGCCTGATTGAAATCCACTGCTGGATTTAGGCGGATAAGGCAAAGGGGTTTCACGCCCCGCCTAAAGAACCCAGGATTGTAAGAGGAAGGAAACACATGAGCTTCCATGACTTAATGACACGGGGCAAGAACGAGGAACTAAACCTCTTGGCGTATATATTCACTTAACGTCAAAAAAATGGCAAAGCCCTACAAATAAAGTGTTTCTTTACCTATTCGCCCTTGCCGCCTGCTCTGGTGTCTCCAAGTCGTATATCTCGAAACCGGAGCTGGGGCAATAATAAAAACAATAACGAAAGTTCCCGGTGCCCCCCCTCTGCACTGACATGTTCCCACCAACTTCTGGTACACTTCACTGACCATTGACACAAACACAACCGCGTACAAGACGACCGCTCAGTTTAGACGCAATGTATATCAAACACTCAGAACAAAAATTGGATAGATTGATTTTCGGATCTGTCCTAGATTCTGTTTAGGGCATGAATCACTTTCAAGCCACGCTTAACTGGAAATATTGTTTATTATTGATATGAAACGGAACTCGGACCAGGCCAAACTCTATATCAGGGTACCGCCCGTACATAGATATTCGTAACAAAACGTATTGAATTATTTTAATGAAATTTTAAAACCAACTGCACGAGTGCAAAGGAACTAATGCCAGTTAGTAATGCCACTATTATAGATAGACAACGCTAAGGACGACACAGTGTAAACATTGATATAATCAACAAATAGTTATTGCGCGTAATGTTCTTGATGTCGCGTTAGATACAGTTCAAGTTTCGGTAACTACATTTAACTAGTAATGTACTGTGGTGAACTAGGACGCGGATCCGAAAGGTTAAGCTACTACGACATAGGTTTTTGTAGGTCTTTATCTAGTGCGTCTTACCTGTAATGACCTATAGTCCCTTTTTTATGACAGAGGGGGCAAACTGGTCTGAAGGTCACGTAATGGTAAATTACATCAAACCATGTCAATGGTTCGCTCCTCACACCAGGAGTCACAGGTTTGCCGGCCCTTGTAGGCTCGCATTTTGAAGGTCCCTAAATTGCATCGAAGCTGATTCCAAAGAATCGTTCCACGAGGCAGGAAATGGCTCGCAAAACGTACAGTGGAAGACTTCCAACTATCAAGATGATAAGTTAGCTGGCTACACCGTATAAGTAATTTTTACTTTTACACACTTTACAGGAGACGAAAAAACTAAGCAATGGCCCACCGACTTATACGCTGTCACTACTTTTCGAATTACGGCTTCTGATTGGCTGAAATCACGTAAACAATTTAGATGCGCAATGGGCAGATTCACTCAAAGGCTTTTAAGTGTAAACCGCCAATTTTCGATTTTAGCGGTGTTGTATGTACGCCTTGGACAAAGACGTGGACACTGAGGGTGGGGCTAGTTCACTAACTTGAAGTTACTCAGCGAGTTATGAAAGAGGGTCATGTTTGGAGTTATCTGAGGGTGAGACAAAATCCCTAACAAAGTAATTCACCAGAGAAGAAAAGACATAAAGGCTTCAAAAAGTAAGCTGAAGTGGCAATGGGTTGGTCACGTCTGTCGCAGAACTGATGATCGGTGGAGTAGTAAGTTCTGCAGTGGATACCGCGCACAGATAAGCGTAGTGTGGGACGCCCCTCGGCTAGACGGAGCGACGAAAGTCCTCTGGCTATACACCGACTGATCCTAAACCTCACCGAAGACACTTCACTGGTGTTTCACCCCCACGTTAGTGGTCGCCAGCCCTAATAAACCCTAGCCCCAGCTACGCCGTCGAAATCTAAAGAACTCCCTTATTAGACTATTCTGACGCTGTGATTTGTATTATTTTTCAGAAACATGTTAAAAATCTAAGTGCCGGTGCCAAATCGGTAAAACCATGGAGTTCTGGAACAATAACATGCAGTCTATTGAAACATTTGCGAAGCATTTTGTCGTATTGAATCAAATGGTGTCAACAAAACGATTTATCAACTCCAAACTCAATGATCCCGGAACAGAACGCAATCAATGAGCCAGCTCATTCGTATTGTGGTCTTGGGGTCACGTGTGCAAACATGACCTGGCACGGTACACAGTAGCTCACGAATGTGGATCTACATTTTTGGGGTTCTATACCTTGAAAGGAAATCAGAACTTTGATATCGAGATTGACGGTTCTTCTTGGTAGAATGCACTTTCTGGATCCGGAGACTAATTTGATGTCCTTAGAATATAAATAAAAAGTTTATTTGGTACTTACATTTACATACGTGTACCAAATAGGTCCCCCCCGCTTACCTATTGCGTCGACACAATTGTCACGGCACTGGTATTCTGCGGATCCCTTGGCCAATGGCATCTGGTATCGGACAAATTTTGGTACTTGGACGATTCATAAATGCTTATTTAAGGTAATAGGATAAGATTTGCTACAACAGTCTGCCTGTCAAGATCATGTGGCTCAATTGATGATGATGGAAAGTGGATCAATGGCTTGGCAGTGCCTCCGACATTGCAGAGTCTAAGAGTCTGGGAGGTGGTAAACATTTACCATCAGGTGGATTTCTTGCTTGTAGAGCCAAAAAATAAAATAAAACCGTTTTGATGCATTAAGTTGCCTTGTGATGACTGCAAATATCAATCAATTTGATCAGTTTTTCTGAACTGAAATAAACGAATTAAATAAACTAATCTGTCATCTTGGTGGTTGATGCCATTATCTTTGCGAATTGCGAGCCTACCAACCAAATACATATAAAAAGAGAGTCCAAATTAGAAAAGAAATCCTATAAAAACTGCGCTCAACATTGAAATAACAAATACAAATGCTAATTCAGCCGTTTCAGATGCATTTAACGTTAATGCGAAGACATCAATATTTCAAGTCCCGATAGCAATTCGAACTGGGTTGGGAATGTGGAACAATGCATACAGCGTCTGTTTAGTGTTTACACACACAGATATTAGGCATACGTCATAATTATTATCGTCCGCATTACACATTGGGGCGCATGTACGTCCGCGTGAGCGAACATGTATACCACATGGAACCTTACAACAATGGGAATAAGAGCTCAAATTGTCGTATACATATCTGTGTGTACAGTACACAATATAAATATTTCCTCGGGAAAATTACTTATCTGTCAATATTTATGAAAGTATATTCCGTTGGGAACATATTCGTATCATAAACGTGATTGGTCATTCGACGCGGTCGAGAAAGATTGTTACAGGAAACCTCTACGCAAGACTGAACGAGTATAGAAGCTTTTGTTTCATTGCTGTCCGAGCGGAGATGGATAAAGGATAAGGGCGATAAATTTCCCTTTCTGTGAGTGTCGTAGGAGCAGAGTTAGGGTCTTTTTAAGATTTCAGCTTCTGAGCCGGTTAAGATATTCTTTATTGCACCAAAATACAAACATTTATAGACAAGGTATAACAACTAGTAGTACAATTTAGGCGGTCTTATCGCTGCTAAGCGATCTCTTCCGGTTGTACTTTTTTTTTTTAATTCATAATGAGTGCGCTTGACTGCGATTCGCCTGATGGTAAGCGATATCGTAGTCTACGATGGAACGCGCTCACCCAGAAAAAACCGGTTCACTCTCGCCTTGAACATCGGAAGATTATATTTCTCGGGGAACAAGGAGCCCGGCAAAGAGTTCCATAGTTTAGCTGTTCGCACTATGAAGGTAGAAGAGAACGCGCTGTGCGCGTAGGATGTGTACTTGTAGGATTCACACTCCATTTTCTATGCTCGATGCCACGACTGTTGTCACACTGTACAATCACACTTGTCCTGAACACACAGCACAGAGTATGTACTACACTTTATAAACCACTGGAATCAAAACATTGGACATTTCAAATCCATCTTCGTGGCATGTCTTGGGCTTCTTTATTTATCTTCAAGATTGAAAGATGTTTTAATATCCATTTCTTACCTTACCAATAATTATGTTCTTTATTGGGTTCTGTAGAATGATTTGAGTATTCAGAAATTCAGTGAATGAATGATTGACAAAAATCTGGATTTGATTGAGTCAAGTTTAAAATTCTGTTCATCAATACAAATTTACAAGTTTTTGAAGGCTTTTAGGGCCCTACGCGTTTGTTCTTATTGAAATTGGTACCTTTTAAGGAATGTTCCAGCATAAGAAGTACAAAGTCCTCATGATGATGACTTTCCATTAAATTGGTTGAAAATTGCTAGGGGATCTATCAAAAAGGGCTGTATGTTGCTTTGTGTACATCGCAGGACCTACCTCTCATCCGGAAGAAGAGAGTATCCTTTATAGAAAGTTGCCTTCGATTCACACAACGAATGCATGTTATTAAACATGTCTCGGGATTAATAAACCAGCAGAAGAGACAATGGCACTACGCTATTGATTAGAGACTGGTATTATTGCCCACAAGACTATACTTTTATCTAGCCGTCAAAACAAACAAGCAATTGAGTTGGAGAGATGTGCAAATAAAAGGAAGGTGAATTGACGCGTAATGGGAAATGGTGTTAAGACTTTTACGCAGCGGGTGTTAGGGGCTGTTTGAATTTGATTGTCCGTACAAGGTTGAACGGTCTTGTTATGTTTGTTTATGGTACACCAGCAACACTATGTTTAAGGTTCCGTGCCTGAAATGCAAAAACGGACCCTTATAGGATAATGTTATTGTCTGTCCGTCTGTCTCTCTATCAAAGTCAAGACCCTTTTTCTCAAGAACGCGTAGAGGTAACCAGTTGAAATTCAATTCAGATCGAACCGGTCAAGACCTGTGTGTGTTTTTGCTTATGAGTGAGGAAGCTGCCATTATTAAAAAAAAAAAAATTTACACTAGCCAAAATAAGTGGGAATCGAAGTAAATTGTGTGGTTACCAGTCTCAAAATAGGCAGTCATCATCAGCTTATTGCAGTCCACTGCTGGCCATAGGCCTCTCCAGTTGTCCGCCACCCAAGGCAAACTTCTGGAGGATATACCCATAATCGCCACGCTGGGCAGGCGGGTTGGCAGTAAAAGCAAATATTTTTAGTAATACCATACCACATTAAACTGAATTGCCTTGAAAAATTGTATTGGAATTTCAGAGTCTCACCTCATTATTCGGATAGTTTAGCGATATTGAAACCGCATTTATTTACGCTTGCATTTACCAATATCAAATCGAAGCTATTTATAAAAGATTGATCTTGCCTTTGTCCTCGATTAATTTTTATTTAGATTAAGGCAATCTCGATCACGGTAAGCGTAGTAGGACGCCTTCAGGCCAAGTGGAATGTCGATTTGAATAGGATAGCTGGCAAATGGCAGAGACAGGCTCGGTGGCTCATTTGGTAGTGACCTCTGCCCTCTGAGCCGAGGGTCGTGGGTTCGATTCCCGCACAGTACAAACATTTGTGTTCATGAACATGTCTGTTTGTATTGGTCTGGGTGTTTTATATGTATAATAATATCTATTTATTTACAAAAAAATAAATTATCTAAGTAAGTTTATCAGTTGTCTAGTATCCATAGTAGGTACAAGCTTCGGCTTAGTTTGGGGCTAGGTGGCGCTGTGTGGCCCAGCGTGGCATGTCTTGGGTTATTTATGTCTTGGAGTTATTTAAATGGCGGATGCGAGAAGCCCAGGATTAGGCAAATTGGCGAAAAATTGGTGAGGCATATGTCCAGCAGTGGACTATAAGAGACTGATGCTGATTTTAAGAGAGGTAGAGCATAGCGAATATTCGCTCGAATTGAGCCGCCCGTCCGGGGAAAGACCTCCACCCTATAGAATAACGCAGCCAATAGCCAGCACAACCTCCGGGTCGTGTTTCTGCCGGTAAGTAGGGTTTCCGGAGCTCGTGGGGGGATAGGGTTGGTCCGGTATGGCGGTGACAACTGACAGGTAACTGATCAGTTACTTGCCCGTTGACACAGCCACTTGGGCTTCTCTTTCGCTTTCCATCAGGCGTAGGGAAGCCATTATGTCGAGATACAACAAAACATAAGTAGATTTGTGTTTATTCTTTGCAAACATACGCACACACACAAAAATACAATCTTTTCTCTTTACAATATTGATGTAGATGTAGGTGAATTTCTATTATAAGTTATCGAATAAAAGTAATAAAGTCTATATCAAAACACGCACGAGTTACAACGCATTTAAATATGTTTACTATGTTATCTATACATACATATACTAGTATATGTACACAATATAATATAAAAACGCATATTCAAGTACCAGTATGTGCTCAATCTTAACATAACACAATAGTCACTGGTGTTTGCCGAAGACAATTAATATTGTACAGCACTACGCTTCTCAAACTTTCGGCTACTTCATTTGAAAGTTTTCTTGCGCTTGCCAAGAAGACTTTCAACTTTGATTTTATGTAACGAACAACAAGTACATAATCGAGATAAAGTTAGAAAGTATAGATTTTTTCATCTCACTCATCTTTTTATCTATATTTAAACATACTAATCTATACTAATATTATAAGTAGGAAAGATTTGAATGTTTGTTTGTTTGCATTGAATAGGCTCCGAAACTACTTAACGGATTTGAAAACCTCTTTCAGCATTGGGAAGCTAATTAAGTAACTAAGCTATTATCTCCAGTGAACACAGGCTATATTATATTTTCAAAAGAGTTAAAGATCCTTGCTAAAACGCCAATAATGTAACTCAAAAAATGACCTAAAAATTCAACACATCGCGTACGATGTGAATAGCATTTAGAAAATAAAATGTTGCGACATAATATGTCTACCAGTTATAGTTACGTCGCAATAATCTTACATACCCGAAGCGAAGCGCGGGCGGCTAGTAAGTAAATATTCATACGCAGAATATGTTATAGTGCATAGCGCAAGCATAGATGCACTATCTGTTCCTTCTCTCTCATAATCCAATGCACGATATTTCGGCTTTCCGATGCACGGAGGAATATTACCGCCAACTTCCCGACTTTTAATAAAACAAATGAGTAACGATGATCATAAAACAAATGACCCTAACTCGCTTGATGTTAAGCGACGTTAGAACCTACGACGGAGCGCGATTACCCAACTAAAACCAATTCACTCTCGGCTTTGTTACAACTGTGTCTTAGAACAGCCCATCACGGGTCAAAAAACAGTTTGAGAACCGGTACCATAAAGGTTTAATTGGAGCAGAGATAAATGCAACAACGAAAAAAGGTACAATTGTGCAACAGCCACGCATTGCGAGGCTGACAGCTTGACCCCGTTGTGGTGCACTGTACTTGTGATAAGCCAAGTGCATTGATACACTTACCAGACTTGTAATCAACTTGTAATCGCGTTATTTTCTCAATCGAGTGCAGATTATGTAGATTTTCCTTGAGCGAGTAACAAACACCAGACTTTGCATATTTGAACCGTAATTGGGTTATTTTCTAATATGCATATCTCTGTGCTAGCGGTTGTGAAGATAAAAGAGCTGATATATAGATGTTAGAATTAGAATAAATAAATGAATGATTTGACAATGTACAGAAGAACTTATCTGGCAAAATTCTCCAAACAATGTTCAACTAAGCCCAAAGGTTGCCCTCTGAGCCAAAGGTTGTGGGTTCAATCCCCGCACAGTACAAGCACTTGTGTTCATAAACATGTCTGTTTGTATTGGTCTGAGTATTTTCTATGTATAAATGTATTTGTTTAAAAAAAAGTATCAGTTATCCAGTACTCATAGTACAAGCTTTGGCTTAGTTTGAGGCTAGATGGCAATGTAAGGCCCAGTGTGGTACGTCTTGGGTTATTTATTTATTTATTTAGGTTGTTTGAAAGAGATTGCTATAGTGTTATGACCACCTAAGCTGTACAACAATGTCAATTATAGGTACCTAGTAGTGAGTCAAAGAACTGTATGGTGCAATAAAGAATAACTAACATTGGCTCTGGAGAGCTTGAATAATTTCTACTTTTGTAAACAAATGTATACTTCCTTAGCCTTATTACATACACACTGCATATAAACAAAACTATAAGTATGCAATCCTGATGCAGACAAGACATTCTGCGAGGAAGCCCTAGATATGTTTCTAGTATTACTCAATGTTACACAAGAGACGCACTGTGTAGGTACATAAATAAGGGCAAGATAAGTAGCGAGATGTTGTGTGGGCTTCACTTTCATTTGTTGAGTGAGGCCATTGGTGTGAGAAAGACATTCTATCAAAGAATCAACTTATTTAGTTAAGGGCTGCCAACAAAAAAATCACATAATAACACGATATTAGTGTTAAAGTGACGCCTTAATTAGAGGCTGCCATGGCATGCATAAACGGTTGAAATGTGTTGCCGAAATCAAGTAATTAATTAATGCTTTTAACTCTATCACTTGTATGGAACTCATTCTAATAGGGAACATGTATTAGTATCCCCAAGCCAAAGGACTATATTTTGGAACTCATACCTTAAGTAAAAAGATTGCATAAATCTTAACTAATATTATAAAGCTGAAGAGTTTGTTTGTTTGAACGTGCTAATCTCAGGAACTACTGGTCCGAATTGAAAAATTCTTTTTGTGTTGAGTAGACCATTTATCGAGGAAGGCTTTAGGCTATATAACATCACGCTGCAACTATAAGGAGCGAAGAAATAATGGAAAATGTAAAAAAAACGGGGAAGAAATAATTATTCCACGCTGACGAAGTCGCGAGCACAGCTAGTTGTACAATAACTACATAATTTGCGTAGTTCTAAGCCAATTTCTTTGGTGTGCAATAAAGAGTATCTATCTATGAAAAAAACTGACTTCAATGTGATGACAATGGGACCAACTAGAAAGTACACCCAACTAAAAAAGAATTGTCCAAATTGATTCACAATTCTCCCAGATATCTGCTAAAATACATACAACTTAAAAAAAACAGACTCCTCTTTCTTTTGAAGTTGTTAAAAATATAGGTACTTGTATTTACATACATGAGGTTAGAGTTAATTAGATCTGTTGTTTGTTGTTTATCATATTAATTTTAAAAATACAATAACCTCTCTGTAGGTAATTTTAAACTTTGCTTGGATAAATGCATGTTTGCTACTCTTTCACAAGAAACCTACAAAATCGCTCATACATCAGATTAAAACATAGAGTATGATTTATGAAGAACATTTAACATATCACCAATGTACACACTGGCAAAGCCGCAGGCTGCAATAAGATGATGAAACTTGTAAAAATTAAAAGAAATTATTATGTGACAATATGTTTCAGCACTTCATAATCTAATTAGTTACATTTACATAACGCACTTGACAACTGCCAAAAAAACTTTCTAAAAATAAGAACACTGCTCTTATTTCTAGGTTAGACAAGTTTGCCACTTAGATCACTGGTTCACACTGACTTTCAAATATTTTGCAATTGATACCTACTAATTATATTAATAAAAAGAAATGTATCATTATTATCTGTCATAATTTGTTTCTTTTATTTTAATGAATTATAGGTATAAAAAGTAAAATGATTAAATTTCCTAATTGCTTAAACAAATTTCATTTCAGTCTAATTATTTAGTTAAGTTGTTAATTTGTAATCAAACTATGAAGATGACTAGTATGTATAAATATTATTCAGACGACAAAGGCAATTCTCATATAAAAGAAGTAGGTATGTAAATGGCTATTTTTCAGTATAGTATGTACCTACTTTATTACAATTTAAATATTCCTGGTAGGTATGTAATATTATCAACTATAAAATATTACTATTGCCTGAACCTCCTACATTATTGATTTTTTTGTATCCATGCTTAGATAAAAGTACATAGTATATTCAATATACATTGTTATAATGTAGTAAGTTAAATCATTAGATATTGAACACCATGGACATAAAATTGGGCCTACATAAATGTATGTCATGTTCACTTTTAATCTAAAAAAATGAACCTAACTTAACGTAAAAATAATTAGGCATGAATTAAAAGTAGCCAGTGCCCAAATCAGCTGATGCATACATCTGTGTAACATCTTTAAAAAACTATTTTACAAGCGTGTTCTAACGATGTATACCTACGTAATTTGAAATTTCGCAAAGTTTCATTGACTAAATAAAACAAGTTTGGCATGATTCATACTTATGTAAATGAATGTAGTAGGAAGTAAATACTGAATGTATGGTGCGTTCTAGATACCCGAAACATTAATTGGAACACCGTAGAAGATAATATAGCCGGCCAGAGCGTTGCTATGTGGACAACCCCAAACAATGATGGGAAAACCAGTGGGAGGCGCTACCTCCTGCCACATATCCAGGGTACATTTGGATGGCTATTCTAGGTACTTACACTTCGAGGATCCTGTCGCCCTTCCTGATACCGGCCTGCTCCGCCGCCCCTTGCTCCAAAACCGCGCTTACATGCTGCAAGGGGGCATACAGCTCCCCGTTGATCGATCTCAACTGTCCACCCTCGGACACCTGCCCGCGGACATTGAAACCGAAACCAGTTTCGGTTTTGTAAATAGTAACCCGGCGCGGACCATTGGCAGCCACCGTGGTGCCCTTATTATTTCTTTCGGATCTGATAATACTGTTATTATCGGTCTCTGTCTCAGCCATTTTGGACAATATCAGCCACAGATTGCTGTTGACACTGTTGACATTTCCTGCTCTGTGCTGCCATAAAGAAAATTTTCGAACTAGTGCTGTTCTATAGGCCTGGTAGTTCGAGCAATTGATAATTCCAACCGTGTGTACCTAGACGATTTTACCTATAAGAATCGAATGATTTGTGCAGCTCCATCTATGATTTTACATAGAAAACCTTAGCACATTAAAGATAAAACAGCATTTAAATTTCTAAATTTAGTTGTTAGATGGCAGGAGTATTGAAACAACGTGGTACAAGAAAATTTCAACTTCTTTCACATCAAAATCAGCTGTGAACATCAGTATGGCCGCTCAATTAACCAGAAAATAAATTTGTTTTTGTAAAATCAAATACAAAAAAATAGGAAAGTGAAGTTTTCGTACTTACATCGTGCAATTATAATAAAGATTAGTGTCGGTGTTGATGTTGACTAAAAGTGTTGCGTCATGACAGAAACCTTCTCTCACTGACAAACAAATACAATAAAAATTGCGATTGGCATTACGGCGACTTTGTTGTAATTTCTATTGGAGTCGTGTATCGTTTCCGTGGGTCGCCGAGGGCTGATGTTATTTGTGCTTCGTAACCGCGCGTGATAATGAGTAGTGTTAGATTGAGTTTGGTTTCCGTCGGAAGGATCGCAAGGAGAAATTGTCAGCTATCATCAGGTGAGTGTTCTTACTTTTGTTCATCTTGTTTTGCTGGAGGTCGGCCAAGAGTCGTGTCGCAGTAGTGGCACGTACAATCTGTGTTTGATAACAATACGTCATCTCGGTTTATCGTGGGTGCCCCTGGTACAAGCGATAAAAGTACGCACCATTAATGTTATGTTAACCACCTCGAACATTTTTCCTCACTAGTTGACCGTGTCCCCTGCCATGGATCATTATAAGCTGCAAGGTCAAGAGCGTTGAGAAATGGTCGACACTGATTTTATGACAGTACCTATGTATATTGAAACAACATCTGTTTTGAAAGTTATTTTTATAGAAAACTGAATTAGCTGAATAACCCTTCTACCTAATTATTTAGTAACCCCAAACATAGACTGTTGTGGTGGCCTGTTGAAAACAAGTGAAGTTGGAAGAATAAAGTAATTATCATCATCATTATCAGCTATCCGGACTGGCTCCGGACTAGCATCTCCCATGTATTCTATCAAACAATTGGCCATTAAACAAAATATTTTTTGCACAATTCAGGTACTTTCATTGCCTTGTGATCTCTTCCGGGCAACCTCTAGTTGATAGTAAGGGTATATACCCTTATTACCACATTTGTAACACATATGTGTTTATTATGTGTTATATTTTTTGTTAAATATTTTTCTTTAACTAAAACATTATTTAATTAATCATTAGTATCTCCTTTTTAAAGACAAAGACATTACTGAACAATGTTTGTTCAGGATTGTAAATCATAAGTTTATAAAATTTAAACCTTAATTCAAGAAATGGCTTTATTTTAACACAAAGAAAGGGTCTCCTATGTGTTTTTTAAAGTTATATGTCCCAGATTACATCTTGGATTAAGGCTGTCTCTCAAACTACAAAGAAAGGTCCAAATCTAGAAATCTGTTGTTCTAAACCCTCAGATTTGGAATCAATCCCAGGGTTTTAAAAATTGCGCTCTATTAGAGGCTGTTTAACAATGCAAATGAAGAGTGAGTCCTCCCCTTTACCATGGTTGTTACACAGCCAAAACATTAGGCTAAAAGGTATGTGCCTGTTAAATCCTAAACATTTCATAACAAATGCTAGCAATTTAACGTTTTATTTTTCAGTAGATTGCGATTGATCAAAGTAGAACTGTTGATAATACCTTGTGACAGATGTTAGTTAGTTAGTTTTATCGGGCCGTTTTCCGCAACTTGACGACTGTGCGCCTATTTTGCGTGGGGTGGGCCGAATTGTTTGAAAAACATACCAAACTGGTGTTTATTCCCGCCACCCCAGCTCGTCCAGGAACCCTAGCAAGCTATTTAGCTTGCCAAAGATGCTCTGGAGAGTGTCGGGCTGGCCAAGGTGTTTCAACCGGTATGCTGCCACTTCGGGGCATTCCAGCAGAATATGGGCGGCTGTTTCCTCCGATTCTAGGCAAGCTCTGCATAGAGGGCTGTCCGTGATGCCTAGATTCTGGAGGTGTTTGTTGTAAGGCCCGTGGCCTGTCATGGCCGCCACGATCTGCCTTAGTTGTGTTCTACTTAGTTTGAGTAGTCGTTTGGTTAGTTTTGTGTTAATGGCCGGTAGGGCCATTTTTGTTTGGCGGCAGTCCGCCTCACCGATCCAGAGTTGTTCGTGGATGGCTTTAGTTCTGGCCCGGATCTGGGTCTTGATCCAGTTCTTGGGGAGTGGCACGATAGGTTCCGGGCCCTGAATAGGTGTCTCGGAACCCTTTCTTGCCAGTTCGTCTGCCTTGTCGTTACCACACGAGTTACTGTGTCCCTTTATCCACTGCAGGGTGACACTGTTATACTTGCATAGTTCCGTCAAGGTGTTATGGCATTCCAGCACAAGTTTCGAGTTGCAAGTGTGACTCTGTAGTGCTTGGAGTACGGACTTGCTATCCGAAAGGATACGTATGTTTTGGTCTTTGACTCCTCTCTGGGTCGCCGTGCCTGCGGCCGTGGTGATGCCTAGGCATTCGGCCTGGAAAACGGTGTTGTGTTTGCCCAGAGATTTGGATAGGTTCATATTTAGGTCGTAGGAGAACACTCCGCATCCCGTGCCTGTACTGGTTTTAGATCCGTCAGTGAAGATGCGGAGGTCTCTCATGTTTAGACCTTCTTTGCCATCGTCATGTAATTCTATTTTGTACTTTTTGTGGAAGATGTGTTTTGTCTTCATGTTGTCGTTTGGTGCTTCCGCTAGTGGGATGTCTGCACCTATCCTTTGTAGAATGTTCGTGTGCTCCGTTATGGAGGGGTTTAGTAGTTCAAGTTCTTTTAGTCTGTAGGCTGTTTGTGCCGCTTCTTGTTGAATGAAGAGGTGCAGGGGCATGAGATCAATTATCGCCTCTAAGGCCGCGGTAGGAGTTGTTCTCATGCAGCCTGTCACTGCCATACAGATTGTTCTTTGCCAGCTCTGTAGTTTTTGTTGTATGGTGGTGAGTTTTGTCCTTTTCCACCACACAAGTGAGCCGTATGTTATCATTGGCCTTATTACCGCAGTGTACAGCCATAGTGTTATCTTGGGGTTCAGTCCCCAGCTGTTGCCTAGCATTCTCCTGCATTGCCAGAAGGTTATGCTGGCTTTGTTCAGTTTGTTCTCTAAGTGTTTGGCCCAGGTCAGCTTCCTATCCAGAAGCTGGCCTAGGTACTTCACTTCGCTGCTCAGTTGCAGGGTAGTGTTGAAGAGTTTGGGTAGGTTGTAGTTACCTAGTTGTCTCTTGTTAGTGAACATAACTAATTCTGTCTTAGCCGGGTTCACATTTAGTTTGTACGCTAGGCACCATCTCTCTACAGTGATGAGTGCGCTTCGCATCAGTTCGCAAGCCATTCCGGCGGTTTTACTCTGTATGAGTATTGCCAGGTCGTCGGCGTAGCCGACTGTGAAATAGCTGTTCTGGTTAAGGGTGGTTATTAGTTCGTTGGCCACCAGGTTCCATAGTAGTGGTGAAAGGACTCCACCTTGGGGGCACCCTTTGGTTACTATAGCCCCTTGGTCTTTATCGGGTCCAATTCTTACTACTCTGTTGGCTAGCATGTTGTGTATCCAGCTTTTAATGGTCTGGTCCACATTATGCTTAGTTAGTGCTGAGTCGATGCTGTCGAAGTTCGTTTTGTCAAAGGCCCCTTCAATGTCGATGAAGGCGCCGAGACAGACCTCCTTGTTCTCCAGCGATCTCTCGATCTTGTTTACCACGGAGTGTAGTGCGGAGTCTGTTGATTTCCCCGCACTGTAGGCGTGTTGGTGTTTATGTAGTGGGTGTTTCAGTAGTATCCCGTCTCTGAGATATCTGTCGCATAGTCTTTCTAATGTTTTTAGTAGAAAGGATGTTAAGCTGATTGGTCTGTAGGCCTTGGGATCGGAGTAATCGGTTTTCCCAGGTTTGGGAATGAAGATTACTCTTACCTCCCTCCATTGCTTAGGTATGTAACCGAATGCAAGGCTGGCCTTAAAGATGTTACATAGGATGCTATTGAGGGTGTTGCTACCCCATTGTAGAAGAGCTGGGAAGATACCGTCGCAACCTGCTGATTTGAAGGGTTGAAATGTGCTCAGTGCCCATTCCACCCTTCCTGGGGTTACGATTTCCTCGGCTGAGTTGTGTCTGCCCAGATTGTATCACTGATGATTTTGCAGTCTGGGAAGTGTGTTTGTAAGAGGATTTCTCGGGTTTCCTCTGGGGTTTTTGAGTAAGTGTTGTCTTGTTTCCTGAGGGAGCCCGCTTCCAATTGGGGACCCTTACTAAGGATTTTGCGGACTCTGTTTGCTTGTTGAGCGCTCTCTATGTTAGTGCAGAAAGTTCTCCACCCTTGAGAGCGTCTGTAACGAAGCAGTTTCTTGTATTTCGACTTCTCGTCGTAGTAGTTGTCCCAGTCTGCGTCGTTGCAGGTGTTCATTGCCCTGTTAAATGTTTTCCGTACCCTCTTCCTGGCCTTGTCTAGGTCCGGGCTCCACCATGATTGGTTTTTGGCCCTGCCAGTTTGAGGGTTGGTTAAGGGGCAGGAGGATTCGTAGCACTCTACGGTTGCATTTGTTACCGTGCTCACGTGCTCCTCTAAGCACCCTGTGTTTTCTAATTTATCCGTTGTTATCAAGTTGCGCAGTTTCAGGCTTAACAGTTTGCTGAACAGCGCTTTGTTAGTTTTGCGTGGGTTTCTGTACGGTTGTTTGTTAATTGTTTGCAGATCTATGCTAAAGCGGATCCACCTATGGTCTGAACAGGATGCCTCGTCAGAGACATGCCAATTCTTGATCATGGCGGCACCCCTATTGTTAGCAAGAGTTAGGTCTATGATAGTTTGGGCACGTCTGGTGACAAAAGTGGGTTTGTTACCTGTGTTGACGATGTCTAGGTTGGTTGAAGCAAGATAGTCAATAAAGGTCTTACCCCTGTTGTTGGTGTCCTTACTGCCCCAGATGGTGTGGTGACAGTTGGAGTCTGTTGCCACTATGATGTCGAGGCCCTCAGCCTCGCAGTACTGGATTAGACGCGCCAGGTCATGAGGGGGTGGGTCCTCATTTTCAGGCATGTAAACCGAGGCGAGTATTAAATCGCCTCCGATTGTTTTAGTTCTCTCTGTGACAGATGTTAATTTAAGAATTTCGCTTCAATAGGTTTTACAGGAGAGTGGAGTTGTAGTGTATAATGCCTATACATACACAGTACATGCAGTCATCTTTGACCTGTTTTATGAAAACCTGCATTGCCTTGGCACAGATTCTGAACACATACTAAATTAAGCTTAATTAAGTTACTGATAATTAATATTTAAACTAAAATTAAGAATGTTTGTACATTTGGGTACACTTTGTAGACCGACTATAGATTTCAATATCATCAGCCTATTGATGTCCACTGCTATATATATGTCGCAGTCATCTGGTTGAATCTTCTATTCAATTGAATCGCTAGCGCGTTCATTAAATGACGACATTCAATTGAATGACTAGACCGAATGTTGACTAAACACGCGTCACTTAACGTCCAACTAGGTAGCGGATTGAAACATAGCCCTTTGAAAAGAGCGGACGTAAAAGCAGTCAAGTGATTGTAATTTAGTTCATTTTTTTCCCGCGCGGCGTTAGTAGTCACTAAAACAAATATGGCGTCGAACATGATCACCTGAGTGTTGATATTTTTTTAATAAGATTTACTTTAAACTGACTTATACGTAATAAAATAGTGTGACAGCATGGATTTACCTATTAATACGCCGCCTCCGGATACTTTTAAAGAAAAATTAAAAACTAAACATTAAACAGTCGGCTTTTACCCATTCAACGACTATGCTAAAATGACGTTCAGTCAAGACGTTGAACGTTTCATTCAATAACTTGACGAGTTGTCCTTTAGGCATTCAATTAAATGTCGTCATTCAATGAACGCGCTAGTCATTCAATTGAAAAGCAGATTCAACCAGATGACTGCGACATATATATAGCCCTCACCAGTTCCACAATGTTGCACTAAGACAACCATATTATTGAGGCTTGGCCCATGATCACCACACTGGGCAGGCAGGTTGGCAATCACAGGGTGTAGCTTCTAGCTCCAGTTACGCTGCTGCGCGTCATTAGCATTGGTATTTAACTACAGATTTACAAAGATTCAATCCGCCACCTAAAGACTAGCACTTGATTAGTCTTTAGGGGGCTTGCTTCGATTCCCATGTTTGTTTCTTAGATTTTTCCATCAAAACAAACCCCAGTGCCATAAAAACATTCCTATGACATAGTATAACATAGCTCTATGATGTTTATTTATTTATTTAAACTTTATTGCACAAAATGGTACAAAAGGCGAACTTAATGCTAGGAGCATTCTCTACCAGTTAACCTTTAGGTCATGCAGAGAGCAGATTTATGTGCGGTGAGTGTTCAAAGAGAAACACAATGGAAGATATAAAAATAAACTAATATAATAAATAAATACATTATACATAAAAAAAATAAAATAAAAATATACTACATAAATATTATAATGTACCATAAATATTAAATAAATAAATATATACACAAGTATATTAACATAAATATAATTATACAAATATGTACTTGTAACAACATACACAATATAAACTTGGCAAGCAATTAAATGGAATTTTAGAGATTACCTAAGCCGAATCATTTAAGAGGTGTTCTCGTACCCTCTTTTGATCGATGTTGTAGTCATCATCAGCCTGATAAAGTCCTCTGCTGGGCATAGGCCTCCTAGTGACAATTATCATATTGGGGGATTTTTCCTAGTCACAGCACTGTGCAGATGGTTTGGATATGTGGTAAAGGCACCAATCAATTCAACTGAGTTAATGGTCTAGCTAAAAGTACCATCAGCCCTTATTGTCGGCCCCACTGCAGGGCATAGGCCTCCTCTCTTGACTGCCATTGATCTGTTTGACAGTCCCGCGCTACTCTCACCCAAGTTCTGCCCGCCACTCTACCTATATCGTCCGACCGTCCGGGATGAGATGGATGCTAATTCCAGAAACACGGATAACTATACCTTTACCTTTACAAAAAAAACAGCACAGGCTGTCACATACGCTTATTATGTTGTAAATCGATGTAAACATATTGCGTAAACATACCAACCAGTTTGCGTTGAGGTAACGTTTGTCATTGTAGATTTCCGGTCCAATAGTGATAGTATGTAATTTGCAATACCACCAGAGAAACTTGAGAAGGATGAAAAAGTATGTAACTATGTATAGGTTGTCGAGTACCTTCTAATAAGTGTTACACAAACGGTAATGATCAAGAAACTTGGTAGATTTCCTGTACGTGAGAAGTGAAAAGGATGTTGGCAAACATTTCGCAAAAATGGTATTAGGACGTATATATAGTGGGAACTGGAGCTTGTCGCGGGAGCGTTAGCAAAGGCAGACAGGCACATTGAGTTGAGAGCATAAGAGTAGTAAGCTGATTTTCAGAGTAGTGTAATAAGCGCCGCACTAATTAGGGTCCTCGCCCACCCGGTGCGCAGTGCCCTGAATACTGGGTGGTGTAATAACTGCTGGAGGCTTAGTTGGGTCTGAATCCCACGCATTTCTGTTTGAAATATTCGTCGGAAGATGTAACTCCCGTAGCTGAAAACTGTGCAGAATTTGTATCTATAGATTGATCAAAACTTTTAGTTCAAAAACAGGAGGGATTGCAAACCCGCCTGCCCATCGTGGCGATATAGCCTCCAGGTGTTTGCCCAAAGTGACAAACAACTGGACAGGCATATATCCAGCAGTGGACTGAGTTAGGCTGATAATGATTGGTTCAGAATGTAACCAAGGGTCAACGTTGACGGGGATTCTCAACGGGGATTAATGGAATAAGCCACCATGTATTGTTGGCCCAATGAGCCATCGGGCAAGTCGTTGTTGTTAACGTCACATTGATCGCCCGCATTGTATCCTTTTTTTGTTGTTTTCGCGATGTTTTCTCTCACCTTCGAGCGAATTAAGCCACCCACGGGATTGAGGCCAAGGCCATTGCGTAATGACTTACCACCGCTCTTGCGGCCTACTTCTAATTGTCGTATATGTTAATGTAATGTGGTGATGGTTCACGTAACTTTGTTCTTGTCTGGCGACACTAACGGATACTTATAAGTAAGCAGACATGTAGATGTCAGACCTAGTAGTAGGCCTATGTCCAGCAGTGGACTGCAATAGGCCGATGATGAAGCAAACTGCCTAGCTACACTGGCCTTGTTTAGTGGTCATAATGGATTGGTCCATCTAACACCGAGGTGGCGGATTTGAAAGGGTTCTCGGCCAGCCATCTCTCTTAAGTCATTGTTACACCATGTTGGAAACGTCTAACACTATCTTTTTTTTACCTTTCCACCACCCTCCTATGTAAAATCATACATGTATAGTCAAATACTCTATTCCAAAACAAAGATTGCAGGCGGACGAAATCGCGTTAGTTCTTCGTAAACGCACTAAGCATACGAGCACATTAGCCGGTGTCAACTTGTCGCTAATTAAGCATTGTTCCGACAACAATGACGCTTTCCTCGCGTCGCGTCCATTGTCTGGGCGGCACTTTCGAAAGTCGCTCGGCTCTGAAGATTTAGACGACTGATGATTGCTTCTGTAGATTAACGACACGTTAACATAATTATTATCTATTGTAAATAACCCACGATGGGCTACACAGCGCCATCTAGTATCTAGTCCCAGACTTGGACTAGATAACTGATAAGCTTACTTGGTAACTTTCTTTTTGCAAGATTTTTATGCTGTTTAAGAGAGGTAGAATATAGCGAATCTTCGCTCGAATTGAGCCGCTCGTCCTACGGGCGGACTACTAGGGAAGGACCTCCCTATTGAATACCGCAGCCAAATGACTTCGGGTCGTGTTTCTGCCGGTGAGTAGGGTTTCCGGAGCTCGTGGGGGGTTGGGGTTGGGCCGGCATGGCGGTGGCAACTGACAAATAACTGACCAGTTACTTGCCCGTTGTCTCAGCAACTTAGGCTTCTCTTTCGCTTTCCATCAGGCGTAGGGAAGCCATTATGTCGAGCTACTAGAAAAAAAAAATACCAGCTGCTCAAACTCCATTCACTAACACCGTCGCATCGTCAGCAGGAGTGCAGCAATGCCGTTCGCTGAGACGCAGCGGCGCGCGCTCGCTGAGCACCTGCGCAGTAATGTGCAAGAGTCCGACGGAGCAGCCGCCGGGACCGCCGCACCCGCCGCCCAAGAATGCCGTTAATTCTAGTAAGTATTCTATACTTCTTTTCTAGCCCAGACAATACTATACTAAGACCATTCGAAGTGACGCAAGAAAGAGCCACGATCTCTCCTGTCTTTTTTCGCACTTGACTGCTTTTAGACATCCCCACTGTTCAGGGGAAACAGTGGGCTATGAGGCACTCACGCCGCCCTCGAGAAATGGGAATGGGGGGCAACCTGCTTCAAGAGGTGTACAGGCAGGGAATACCCACTAAAACCTCTCTGTACTGCCATGGGGCGGCGTCAGGGCTCCTAGGAGACTAGGTCCATGCTGCCCTGATACCGCCAGCGCAGTCCACCCAAATGGGCAAATCCCTCAAATTCCCCCAATAGGGAGGAGTGACAGGAGCGGCCCGAAGGGTCAGCTGACTCCCGCTCGACGATGACGGGGATCAATAGTTTGTAAAGTCTTGATATGTTCGTTCATGTACATGTTCGCTCAGGGTGTTACCAAACCGGTCACTCCAGGATCTATAGAAGAAGTAATAGGTCGATGGCAGGGTTGCCAGATCAAAATTGTGACATTTCGGGAGGTGTATAATCAAAATCCGGGAGATATAATACTTGTGAAAAAATCGGAATGGATTTTACTGATGGATTACATACATAGGGATCATGATTACTAACTTAAATTTTTCGCACTCAGTTGCTTGGAGAGCAAACAAAAAAAAAGTCATCCGTCTAAGAAAATCGTTGAGATTTTGCTCCATTTGGTCCTATTTATACAATAGGGGAGGTAGAAAAAATCGGGGGTTTTGGACGGAATCCGGGACATCGGGAGATATTGACCAAAATCGGGAGATCTCCCGGGAAATCAAGAGATCTGGCAACCCCGGTCGATGGGTAGTTTCTTTCATGCGTCTAATAACACGCTCGTTCACCGAGAGCTTTCGCCTCTAGTGCAACGTTACAAATTCAGATCGAGCATTTAGTTGATTTCACAATGTCAAATGTTGCATATTGTATCGAAATATGACAGACAGTGTCATTACAGGTTGCGCACTGTAATGATCGGTTATGCTACCTGGCCGATGTAATTAACGCTCCAACTCAAGTGACTGATCACCTTTTAATGTTTGCTTTGCTGGTTGTCCAACCAAAAAATCTATACATCGATTGTACTGTCTCAAACGTATAGGAGAGCGGCACCCAGCCTCAAGACGGTAGGGAGGCAGGCAATACCTACTAAAAACCCCGACCCCTCCGTCAAGCGCCCTAGGTTGGGTTCACGGAGCCCGGAATGGTCTAGGACTGCCGCAATACCATTCATCATCAGCCTATTGCAGTCTACTGCTGGACACAGGTCTCTCCCAGGCTTTACCCATAATCGCCACGCTGGGCAGGCGGGTTGACGATCGCAGACCGTAGCTCCTCGCTATTCGCCACCAGTCGGTTCCTGAGCCTCGTTTGTTACCCAGCAGGATGTGAGGCAGGTGTGGGTGGCTTGGAGCGAAAAGATGATACTCATGCCCTACCTTTCTCATCGGCAGAAACACAACAGGCTCAGTGGCTCATTTGGTAGTGACCTCTGCCCTCTGAGCCAAGGGTCGTGGGTTCGATTCCCGCACAGTACAAACATTTGTGTTCATGAACATGTCTGTTTGTATTGGTCTGGGTGTTTCCTATGTATAATATGTATTTATTAACAAAAAAAATGTATCTAAGTAAGTTTATCAGTTGTCTAGTACTGTTTAGTTGTCTAGTTTATCAGTGTCTATTCTATAGTACAAGCTTCGGCTTATTAGTTTGGGGTTAGGTGGTACTGTGTGGCCCAGAGTGGCATGTCTCGGTTTAAAAAAAAATTAAAAAAAACAACCCAGAGGTAATACTGTGGTATTCTGTAGAGTGGAGGTCCTTCCCAGGACTGGCAGCTCAAGCGCAGCTCGAGCGAAGATTCGCTATGCCCTACCTCTCTTAAAAGATCACTCCTACGTCCCATAAACCCGTTAATAAACAAAAACTCCCAGCAGACTCCACGTCCGGCGGCAAGAAGTCCGGCTCCGGTAACGGCGTGCTCACGTGCCCCAAGTGCGGCGACCCCTGCACCCACGTGGAGACGTTCGTCAGCTCGACGCGGTTCGTCAAATGCGACAAGTGCCACCACTTCTTCGTGGTGCTGAGCGAGGTGGACACCAAGAAGAGCATCAAGGACAACGCTGACAACAAATCTGGGTTTTACAGGTCAGTGAAGTTTGGTTTATGGTTTTTTTTTTATAGTAGCTCGACATAATGGCTTCCCTACGCCTGATGGAAAGCGAAAGAGAAGCCCAAGTCGCTGTGACAACGGGCAAGTAACTGGTCAGTTACCTGTCAGTTGCCACCGCCATGCCGGCCCAACCCCAACCCCCCACGAGCTCCGGAAACCCTACTCATCGACAGGAACATGACCCGGAGGTCATTTGGCTGCGGTATTCTATAGAGTGGAGGTCCTTCCCCAGACGGGCAGCTCAATTCGAGCGAAGATTCGCTATGCCCTACCTCTCTTGGTCTTTTGGTATAGAATTGAGAGTGGAAAAAGATAGGTGTTGCTTTGATAATGTTTGTGGCATTTTAGGGCCGAAACTAAGACTGCGATTCTACTGTGTCGCAGTGGAGCAGAGCAGAGACGAGAAGTGTCTCAGTTCATCAACCCATGTGATTGAAACGCCTCGCTCTCTCTAGAAATGTGTATTTGAAACATAGTGCATATGACCTCCGGGTCGTGTTTCTGCTGGTCAGTAGGGTCTCCGGAGTTCGTGGGAGGCTAGGGTTGGACCGGCATGACAGTGGCAACTGACAGGTAACTAACCAGTTACTTGCCAGTTGTCACAGTGACTTGGGCTTCTCCTTGGCTTTCCATCAGGCGTAGGGAAGCCATTATGTCGAGCTACAATAAAAAAAAAATAACATAGTAACTTCATCGACGTTACATAAACCGTTTCGTCCATGCCTAGAACGCAATTATTGCCTGCATTTCAAATGCCTTTCACTTTTTTCTATCTGGTTTTTCCCTGATTGTCTATGCAGGTTCTTACTTGCTAAGCCTCCCACAGCACTCTCGCCGATTTATCTAGTTTATACTTTCATTTATAGCGGCTAGGTTCCCTAAGTACAATGGCTGTTTTACACTTACACCCGTATTCACAACCATACTTATCTATGAAAACTAACAACGAGAAGTAAGGCATTTATGTACTATGGCGACCGACACTCATGTGTTGTCTTTAAATAGGCTTTCGGGTACTACTCGGCGTCGTCTGCGCATCATGCCGCGGCTTCACATTGGATTCAACTTTGCATCCAATCACTGTCCAATGCCCAATACTAACGCGCTCAATGTCTTCATCGTTTCAAAGTACCGATACACACATTGGTGCATTGGGCGCAACGTTTTGCGTTGGTGCTATTTATTGCAATAATTAGGTCTATTACCAGTTTCCACCTTATGGTTTCGAAACCGGGGGAAATTTGGAACAAGATTGTCCGATATTCCACCGAAAATCTATACCTATTATTTCAAGGGTCTTCTGTGAAGATATTGTTTTTTTTTTCATATAAAACGGTAATTTCTTTATGTAAATAAAGACAAATGCTTGACAAAAATCATGACGTGACGTGCCTTATTGATGGTGTTGTTTGCCCTTCAAACTCATCTAGCCGAATGTCACGAACTTATGACACATCTGCCCATAAATCACCATGTTGCAACGCAGTCATCCTATGGATAAATTCTACACCTTTTCGCTGTTGTTGCTGGCACCCGGTAAACATTTCGCACAATCCCAAGTCACGTAGTCATTCGCAACGATACAACTTAAACCGAAGTGGCATGGCCGCACGCGTCGTGCGGAGGACACGTGTGGTCTGTGCTTGTAACCCGTATTATGGGCTACTGGAGCGCTATCTACAGTCTAATTTTTGACTGGCTCGGTGGCTCAATTGGTAGTGATCCCTGCCTTCTGAACCATGGGTCGTGGGTTCGATTCCCACCCGGTACAAACATTCGTGTGATGAACACTTGTGTTTGTTCCGTGTCTGGGTGTTTATATTTGTATTTAAGTAGTTATTTGTGGTACCATCGTTGTTCTGATACCCATAACACAAGTGCTTTAGCTACTTACTTTGGGATCGGAGCAATGTATGTGATGTTGTCCGATATTTATATTTATTAATTTGCCACCTGGGTTCTTTAGGCAGGGCGTGAAACTGCATCTCACTGGGCCTTCAGGTTGAGAGCGACAGGTGCAATGGGTTTCTTAGTTTTACCTGTCGACCTAACTTTTGGACCTCACGACCGCTTACCATCAGGTTTTGTGAGGTTTTCTTTTTTCTTCACAAGAACAGCTTTCAGCTGTTCTTGTGAAGAAAAAAGAAAACCTGCTAGATAGTGGTAGCAGATAGTATACTTATCTATATCTATACTTATAATAAATCTGTAAAGAGGTCAATTCTGTACAAATATAAACTACTGCGGTCACTATCCCGTCTGCCAAGCGTGGTGGCTAAAGCAAATCTTCCCCCAAATTACAATTGAGATTAGAGGATGTCCAGCAGTGGACGTTTGCAGGCTGATGATGAAGTAGTGGATTGTGATTAATGCCAACTGTTGTAAACAAGGTGCAAATACATCATGTCTATTCCATACTACTTATTTCAAACAATACTACAACTCCTCATCTAAAGGTCTAAGTTTCGCAAGTAATTATAGTGCAAGTACACTTTTTGCCCCGTAACCCAAGTGATTACCAACAATGAGTCTTAAGACAGTAGGTACACGACAGGGTCGACGAACTTTTGACATTGATGTCTTAACTATGCCGTCATCTACTTAGCTCTCCGAGAAAACATGTTTTGAATCCAAAACGCATTTTTTGTTTTTACCTTAGCCGTTGTTCGCCACTTTAGGCATACAACTGGGGCATAAGGTATAATGTAAGGCCATAATCGCCATTCTGGGCATGCGGGTTGGTGATCGCGATGGGAAAGCACCCTTATTGATGTTATTAAACTTTGGGATGTAAGGGAGCGGCCTATCATCATTTCGCTCCAAGCCAACCTCATCTGCTCGTGGTGCATCGCGCTAAATAACAAAATAAGCGCTGGCACCGACTGGTGGCGGTATAACCATCAGAATGAAGCTAAATACCACAGACCGATGACGGGCAGCAGCGTCACCGGAGCGAGAAGCTACGCTCTGCGATCGCCAACCCGCCTGCCCTGCGTGACGATTATGGGTATATCCTCCAGATGTTTGCCCTAAGTGGCGAACAACTGGAGAGGCCTATGTCTACAATAGGCGGATGACGATGACGTCGATGATGTTATTAAACGACTCAGGGTAAAAAAATACTAGTGAAATGATAATTCATTGTCGGCCTTTATTATAGCGCTGTGTAGCCTTCCCCATTATCCTCAATGGTGGCGTTAGTAGCCTCTTACAATAGGCTTGTTGGCGTAAAAACTGTAATTAGTCCGTCTTCCAAATTACTCAAAAATAAAAGATACGTATTTTTCATTTGTAAATTAGACCAAAAATTACAAAGATGACGTCACGCCGTATGGCGTGTCGCACAAAGTGACGTCAAAAACGCACATCTCTAAATTTGAATGCCTTGCATCTTTGCTATTTGATGTTTAATCGAAAAACGAAAAAAAATACTTGTCTTTATTTTTTTTATAATCTTAAATACGGACTAAATATAATGTAATTATTTTGGCCCTGGAAACATCCCTATTATTCTCTTGGACTAGATCGCTCAGTCTTATCCTCAGTCGCTTAGCCTAGGCGGGCACTGCACTGGTGACTTTTTGTCACCGTGACAGTCGTTTCATCTCTTTTGCACTTTTATAAAATGAGAAGAAGAGAGATATCTGTCACGGTGACAAAAAGTCACCAGTGCGCGCCTAGGCTTAAATGGCATATTTGCATAATTGGTGACGTCATTTATGTAAAGAATGAGTTTGCCATATTTTATTATCCGATGCGCAGATGATTTCCGCAGCGAATGCCCTGCCAACACGTGTTGGACCGAATAAATGCATGCAAAGTTACACGCTTCGATGTTTTTTTTTTATTTTTCTATAATTAAAGACAAATAATACTCGTGATACGTACGATATGTACCTACCGACGTTTCGAATCGTCATCATTACACAGATGATCAAATTACGTAAGAGAGGTAGGGCATAGCGAATCTTCGCTCGAATTGAGCCGCCCGTCCGGGGAAGGACCTCCACCCTATAGAATACCGCAGCCAAATGACCTCCGGGTCGTGTTTCTGCCGGTGAGTAGGTTTCCGGAGCTCGCGGAGGTTATGGTTGAGCCGGCATGGAGGTGGCAACTGACAGGTAACTGACCAGTTACTTGCCCGTTGTCACAGCGACTTGGGCTTCTCTTTCGCTTTCCATCGTAGCGTAGCCTAGCGTAGGGAAACCATTATGTCAAGCTAATCGAATGATTAAACCGGATCAGTAAGCTGAAGTGGCAGTAGGCTGGTCACATCAGCCGCAGAACCGATAACCGGTGGGGTAAACGAGTTCTGGAATGGAGACCGCGTCTCGGCAAACGTAGTGTACGACGCCCTCAGGCCAAGTGGAGTGACGGCTGGCAAGTGCTGGTTGCGAGAGGCCCGGGACCGATCGAAGTGGCGAGCATTGGGAGAAGCCTATGTCCAGCAGTGGACTGATGTGGGCTGATGATGATGATGAATCGAATGATTAGATCTTACATATAAGTCGATCATTCGTTGTTGTTGTCACGTCATAAGCGTAATGGATTCGACATTGCCAGATGTCATTGTACGGGTATCACCGCACGTGTTAAGATTAGGGTTGCTCTACAAATTACTAAAGTTAAAGTTTTCATACAATTTTTTTTATACCAATAAAGTGGCATACAAGCCTACGGCCCGCCTGATGTTAAGCTGTTACTGCAGCCGAAGGCGGCAGAAGGAATGTAATTAACTAGCTGCTGCCCGCGGCTCTGCCTGCGTGAATATTCGTATAAAACATAGCCTATGTGTTAATCTAATGTATAAGCTATATTACTGTGAAGTTTCATTAAAATCCGTTCAGTAATTTTTGCGTGAACGAGTAACAAACATCCATCCATCCATCTATCCAAACATACTTTCGTATTTATAATATTACTAGCTGTGCTCGCGACTTCGTCCGCGTGGAATAGTTTTTTTTCCCCGATTGTTTTACATTTTCCATTATTTCTTCGCTGTTAATAGTTGCAGCGTGATGTTATATAGCCTAAAGCCTTCCTCGATAAATGGTCTATTCAACACAAAAAGAATTTTTCAATTCGGACTAGTAGTTCCTGAGATTAGCGCGTTCAAACAAACTCTTCAGCTTTATAATATTAGTTAAGAAGAATCACTCGTGAATCTATTTGCAGGAATAAATTATTTTATTAATTAAAGTTTTATTGCACTTTTTATCTACTTATTAAATCTTATGCTAAATCTAAACTGTGCTATTTGCTTGTGCAACCCTATATAATTATGTCACGTGTTCATGTTTACACTGACTCTGCGTACTTAATTATCTCTAAACGAATATGCACAGTGATTTCGCGTTGCCATCACATACATTATCTTTAATTGTAGACGATTCAGCAGATAGGTACCGCGATAACACGAATAAATAGTTCATTGTACGTATTGTTATTGAAATTGATATATTTTTGACCGTTTTAGGTGGCGTGGTAACAAACACGTTGTATTATCAGTATCACATGTAGTAGAGGATCCTGCCATACAACGACTTTCACCGAGTCTTTTATTGGATGCAATTTATTTTATATCTAATTAAACATGTCAATAAATATAATGCATTATGGGTTGCCGATCAAATTTTGTCCAGGGGATTTGAAGCATGGTTAAACATTTCATCGGTTTGATTATTAGATAAATTCTACACCAATCGAAATTATAAAACCCGTAGAATATTTTTGCGTTAGCCAGGTAAAAACACGTAAATCTTTTTTTATAGTAGCTCGACATAACGGCTTCCCTACGCCTGATGGAAAGCCAAAGAGATGCCCAAGTCCAGTCCTACTCACGAGCAGAAACACGACCCAGAGGTCATTTGGCTGCGGTATTCTATAGGGTGGAGGTCCTTCCCCGGACGGGCAGCTCAACTCGAGCGAAGATTCGCTATGCCCTACCTCTCTTAAGATGTCTAAATATCTGTATCATTAACCTCTTCATACCTTTCTCAGGAAACCTCCACCACCGCCTAAGAAGATCTTCGAATACCTGAACAAACACGTGGTCGGCCAGGAGTACGCCAAGAAGGTCCTCTCCGTAGCAGTGTACAATCACTACAAGAGGATCTACAATAACGTCACAAGCGGCACTCCGAATGATACTCACCATCCCTTGCATCATACGCATAGAGGTGAGTTATGTTTATTTTTTTAAACCACTTAGGTAGTACTTTCGCTTCATCCTCACCGGCCCGTGTTGCATCCTAAAAAAATAACAGACGAGGCTCTGGCACCCGGCTGGTGGCGGTATAACCATCACAATAGGCTATTATGGTTAAACATTGTAAATAGTCCGTCTTTTAGCTTATTCAAAAATAAAAGACACGTATTTTTCCTTTTTTCATTCAAATAAACAATAGCTAAGATACAAGGCATCAAAAGTTAGGAGTGAGAGTCTTTGACGTCACTCGATCCCGTAATAATGCCTGACCGAGTGACGTCACGCGTAATTTCAACGGGCTATAACTTTGTAATTTTTAGTCTAATTTACAAATAAAAAAATACGTGTCTTTTATTTTTGAATAAGCTAAAAGACGGACTAATTACAATTTTTAGCCATAATAGCTTATTGAAGGTGTAGTTACACTGGAGCGGGGAGCTACGCCCTGCGATCGCCAACCCGCTTACCAAGCGTGGCGATTACGGTTACAGCCGAAGTGGCAAAGGACTGGAAAGGTCCAGCAGTGGATTGCGATAGGCTGATGATGATGTTTTTGCGCAGAAAGCTTGCACAATTCGCCTCGTCGAACTTATGAAATGAGGAATAAATTCGTTTTATAGTTTATTACTAAACACTTCGACGCTTATAATTAATTGCATATGCATATAACGCATATAATTTAATACCTTGTTGGACCACAATTTGTGTACATGATTAATTAGAATTACACTGCCTGTTAATTAGTATTTGAAAGTGGACTTTCCTCTATGTAAAAAGCAATTAAAAATTCTCGGTACAATGGACTCTGTATGCTTTTATAATCTTCAGTTCCTGATATTCGCGAAACATGACCGATTCACCTTTTTAAAATAATTATTTATTGTTTCATGTCCTGGTTTTTTCATTAACTATTTTGTGTTCATGTAATTTTTAATTCCTTAATACTGACGTGATACGTCTATGTAAAATCAGAATCAGATTTGCATAATAGGCCTGTTTCCGTAGATTGTTCCAAAATACGAGACACGTTTTTTTTTTATTTGTAGGTTAGACCAAAAATGACAAAGATACAGCCCGTTAAAATTATGCGTGACGTCACATAGTGGGAGTTTTTTCGCCACTAAGTAACGTCAAAGACCCCCACTCCTACATTTTGATCCAATATTTTTCCTTTTTTTTGAAAAAAGGAAAAATACGTGTCTAATATATTTTTATAATCTAAAATACGGACTAAATATAATGTAATTATTTTCCTGGAAACATCCCTATTTTACGAATCATCAGCTCATATATACAAGGGGCGATACAGCCTTAACGTCTATTACAGACGATTCACACAGTGCCTCGGAGGCAACTCTTCTCATGGCTTATGAGACCAATGCGGGGTCGTCACACCCTCCCGCAGGACCGGCAGGGAAAGCTTGCGCCCGGCATGTTGATGCTATTACCACCTTGGTGGCGCCTCTCCCACCTGTCGGCCAGGGGCGATAAGTACTGATCTAAATGCACATCATCATCAGCCTGCAGACATCCACCGCTGGACATAGGCGTTCTCCCAATGACAATTGTTATTTGGGGGGTTTTGCCATAGTCACCACGCTTGGCAGGCGCAATAGGTTGCATTTGCATTTTCCACTTTAAGGCTGGAAACAGTGCTCGACCGATGGTCAGCGCTGACCGTCGAAGGGTGGGCAGGGCAGGTGAGGTTGGTTTGGAGCGAAATGATGATAGACCGCTCCCTTACTGTGCCGCTTCACACCCCATTTAATACCCAAATATCATACATAGGGAATACGCGTGTTAGAAGAGAGATTTCAGTCTATTCACTACAAACTCTCGAACTTACGAAAGACACTGAACAATGGGCACCTAAATTTCTTTGTCGCAAACGTTTTTTGTCGCGTATTCAGTGAAAGTGTGACTAAATGACCATTGACGAGCATCGTTTGGTCTTGTTTGACCTTTACTTAACTTGAGACTATTTTCATTTGAAATACATTGGAGTAGGCATCGATGAACTGTAGGACACTTTCTATTTTGAAGTATTTTTTTCAATACAATCGAAATACTTATAATTATGCCACGCTTTTTTTTTAAACGACAGGTATGCCTTTACGCATACACCAGGGCCCTAGGTACGCGACATCTGGGTTATGTGGGACTCACTCCTAAAACCGAGAAAACCCACTCCGCTTCAGCTCCTCAATCGTTGTACACAATATTAGAACTTGATGGAATATGTGAAAAATTTCACCAATATATTTACCAATCTCGATTCAACAATCGCAGGTATTCCTCGAAGCGCTCCCATTTTTAGTGTTCCTTACTAGGTCCTAAAGTTATTTTTTATTTATTTATTCTTTATTGCACAAGGAAAGTACAAACGGCGGACTTAATGCCGTGTGGCATTCTCTACCAGTCAACCATTGGGCGAGCCAGAAAACTATAATATGGTGCGGTAATAGACATTAAAACAACTGCTAGAAATATGAGCACAAATATACAAGTAATACACATACATATATATATACAATATATTATACAATTTTTCTGTCGTGAGCGCAATTAAAAGGTGCGCTTCAAGGAATAGTTTGGTAGTATTTCGAGAAATATCTCTGTAATCGCATTGTTTTTTTTTTATACCACTGGGTGGCAAACAAGCCTACGGCCCGCCTGATGTTAAGCGGTTACCGAAGCCTATGGACACCTGCGACACCGGGTATTGTATTTTGTAGGCTTACAAAGACTGATCCGGACGCACCATTAACAGTGGTCTTCTTCCAGATCTGCTCCACATAAGCCACGCGACGGGCGGCGGAGGGGGCGGCGCGGAGATCCTGGAGAGGCAAAACCACGAACTCAGGCTGGACAAGAGCAATGTGCTCCTGCTGGGGCCTACGGGATGCGGTGAGTGGAAGTTTTTCTTATTAAACCGACGTAAAGAGAGGTAACATCTTCTACCGGGGCTGCTGAATGGGATGTCCATTTGAAAGTAAATAAAAATAAATAAATAACCCAAGACATGCCACGCTGGGCCACACAGCGCCATCTAGCCCCAAACTATGGCAAATGGTTGACTTGCAAGTAAATAAAACTGCCGATTTCGTGAATGCAAACATTTTTTATGGTTTCTTGGTAAAGAAATTCGGGATTTTTACCTTAAACCCCAATATTACCCATTCAACCGGTGTAACTCGCGCATTGGAAAGAGTCGACATGAATATCAATTACGATTTATATCTGAAATGTGAACACATGGCATGTTTTATTAAGCAAATCTTGACACACAATGGGTCAATACTCTACCTACATAGTCGTAAAATTGTTATGTAACAAAATGATTTTGATGGATAGACATAGCGGTGGAAACGGGCAAGAAACTAAGAATACCTTAGCTAACAACACCGCTCAAGTCTAAATTTGCCTATTTTCACATTTATATGCCTTTGGATGGAGCTGCTCAATGCACGTCTAACCATTGGTCACATGATATAGATTTTAGCCAATCAAAAGCCGTGATTCTAAAACTTGTGACAGCGCGCAAGTCGGTCAACCTCTCAACACTGCCCAGATTTTCTCGTCTCCTGAAAAGTTGGTAAAAATTACATATGCGGTGTTGTTAGCTAAGGGATAGCCACTTTAGCTCCCTTTTCTTCTTGTCTTGGCAATAAGGGAGTCGTTACGCGGTGCTATTTTTGCCCTCATCAACCTATTTCACAGTTCACTGCTAGTCGCAGGCCTCTCCAGTTGCTCGCCACATTGGTCAAACATCAAGAGGTTTTACCCATAATCGTCACACCGGGCAAGCAGGTTGCGTTCCGTAGTTGAGGAAAAATTAACATCGAACTAAACTAAATCAACTTGCTTTAGATAAAATAACTTTCATTAATTGCATTGCATCTATTATGTATTACAAGATGTTATAGGCAAGTTAGATCATTATAGACCCTGAATGGTACCCTTTGCAATTGAAGAAGGGACGCTCATATCATAATCTTTCCTACTCCAATGAATGTGAAAAATTTTATAATAATATTAGTCTAAATATATCGGTAGATGTTTGATCTTATGACCAATGCAATAATGTATTTAACATAAATTACATTCATCAGTAATGTAGGGGTAAATATAAACTTGTTTCATAACTCCGCAATTACTTTAAAGGAATATTGCATAATGAGATCAAGATCTTTATATACGTTTAATGTAAATTGGACAATGAAAATGATTAAGCCAGCGTTAAATGACCATATCCGAGTCGTTGATTTCTCAAAGTGTTGCATAAATTTATTCAGTAAGCAGAGATTTTGTGAGGATAAAAGGTTTATTTTGCCATGCCACATGCCATGCCATGCCACGCTGGGCCACACAGCGCCACCTAGCCCCAAACTAAGCCGAAGCTTGTACTATGGGTACTAGACAACTGATAAACTTACTTATATACTTTTTTTTTGTAAATAAATACATATTATACATAGAAAACACCCAGACCAATACAAACAGACATGTTCATGCACACAAATGTTTGTACTGTGTGGGGATCGAACCCACAACCCTTGGCTCAGAAGGCAGAGGGCACTACCAAATGAGCCACCGAGCCTGTCAAGTGTTTTGGTAGAGAAGTGTTAGTCATAATGCCGTTTCAGGTACAAGAGTTGAATTTGGCTTTTAAAAGAACATTGGAATATGAGGATGCATTCCTGGTCGTTTTCGGCTATAGCGTGGTCGAATCCACCTTTAACCTAGCTGTAGCTACATAGTATCTAGCAAAGCAAGCAAATAAGGTTCTCTCCTTAGCGTCCCTTTTACGTTCTGAAAAAATGGTTAAGCTGCTTCAGGGTACGAATTTTTTTGCCTTAGATTTTAAGTAAACTCGGTGAATCACTTACATGTTTTAGACAATCATGATGGAAAACAATAGATTTAAACATGATTTGGTTAACATTTTACTTCGTATAAAAACCATTGCAATTGTGTCTATTACTGATTGACGTTGAAAAACAAACGGTTTCGAACTTTCGAGGTTTGGTATACATTAAAAATAAGGTTGTAGGGATAACAGCCATGTTTACGCGTAGCATATGCGTAAACCGGCCAGCTGCAATGTAACGAGATTTTTACACGAAATGTTGGCAATACATTTACAGCTATCATAAAGAGATTTCACAACGGATGGGCTTACCCGCACCGGGTCATGACGAGCACAGAGGCTAACGAGGATAAAGGTTATATGTTTATTGTGACGAGACACGTATGTACAGCTGTCTCGACGGTGGCACGGACGTAAGCGGAATATAAATACATGAAGAAAAAATAACAAACAACATGGATTGACCCGGTGTCCAACCAAAGTACACAAGTTTTAGCACTTGTGTTATGGAAATCGATTCTGAAAGCAATGGAGGTAACACAAATAACACTTTGAATTCTCACATGAATTTTAGTACAGTGTAGGAATCGAATATCACCATTAGACTATTGCAGTCCACTGCTGGACATAAGCCTCTCCAGTTTTTCGTTACTTTGGGCAAACATCTGGAGGCTTTGTAAAGCCTAAACTGCTGCCCGCCATCGGCCTGTGGCATTTAGCTACACCTTTAATTGTAATGGTTATACAGGCACCAGTCGGTTGCCAGCACCTCGTTTGTTATTTGGCAGGATGCACCACGGGCAGGTGAGGGTGGCTTGGAGCGGAAAGATGATAGGACGCTCGCTTACATCCCTGTTGATTGTAACTTCGAACACATCAAAGGCTTAAGATCGATGAAAGTGACGAGCTATTGGAGAGGCCTATGTCCAGCAGTGGACTGCGAAAGGCTATGTTGTTGATACCACAGATAGATGATGGGCAGCAGCGTTACCGGAGCGAGAAGCTACGCCCTGCGATCGCCAACCGGCCTGCGTAGCGTGACGATGATGGGTATATATATACCCCAGATGTTTCCCTAAGTGGCGAACAACTGGCGCAGCCCATGTCCAGCTATGGACTGCGATAGGCTGATGATGATGAATAATGATAATAAATAAATATCAGACAACATCACATACATTGCTCCGATCCCAAAGTAAGTAGCTTAAGCACTTGTGTTATGGGTATCAGAACAACGAAGATACCACAAATAAATACTTAAATACAAATATAAACACCCAGACACGGAACAAACACAAGTGTTCATCACACGAATATTTGTCCCGGGTGGGAATCGAACCCACGACCCTTGGCTCAGAATTCATAATGATGATGTATATAATAAAAGAACTTTCTCGATATGATAATGACGATGTAACATCATCATGACTGCATGATGATGTTACATCATCATTATCATGAAGCCCACGAGTACGAAATCGCAGGCACTAGCTTGTAATAGTAACGAACTATTGCCTGGAATCGAGCCAAAGCCCATAAAGTATTACATTTAATCGTGTCGATATAAACACTGTTGCATAAGGTCTATTTGACCATAACTCCAGACCTCTATGTCGTAACAACGTAAGCCATAGAATACAAAACAATGTTATAATAGCTACATGTCAATATCAAATGCATTCAACCGAATAGTAACTTGTTATGATTGGTAATTGGCGACCTCGGTGTCTCAGTGTAAGGCCTAAGGCGCGGAAGGTACGAAGGTTGCCGGTTCGATTTCCGGTCATGTCAATTACAACTGTTATTATTAGACGCCGGTCTGGGTGCTCCGGAGGACACTGTTTTAGCCGTCTGATAAAGAATATAAATCAACGCCTCATCTCTTCCCGTGGATGTTTTAAGAGTCGACAGAGGGACCTGCTTCTAAAAAATAATAATAATAGAGAGCTCACCCAGACGTCACCATTGCCTACTCAGCTTAGCACTGCGTAGGTAATGCAAGTAGTAGCCGTGCCACTACTGGGATACGCGCCGAAATAACTGGAAACAGCCAATTAACAACCAGGCCCCAGGAGTCACAGACTCCACCAGTTGCGGATGCTTTGCAGGCAGCTTCGGCAATGAAACCTGCAACCACCAAAGCTGGAAAACCTCGTGTACCTACGCATGAAGTGGATAGTAAGAAAATTCCTTCAATTAGAATCAGATTCAGAGTCATAACTACGTTTAATTAAATGCATATCTATGTTAATAAAATACTCTAATACTTATATGTTTCAACAATTTTGCTTGGTTAAAAGCCCGCATAATTGAAATGATTCCCTTATGAAAAGGAGATAATTTTAAATTAAAAAATAAATAATAATAATAAAAGTACATATTTTATAAAAAATGTAACCGTTCATTTAATGTAAACGCTATATCGGGTTCGATTCCCGGTTGGGTAACGGACTTTTGTAAATTGTTTAGCGTCTGGTGGTTCTTTTTTTTTTTTTTTTTTTTGCCGGGGAAAATGCATTTATGCATTCCCGCTGCTTGGGGGAGCAGCGGGGTATGTGGGACTCATCCCGCCTCGAAGATGGAAGTGAGGCAGGAAATACCCACTAAAAATCCCGGCCCCTTCGTCATGCGCCTTAAAGGTGGTGTCGAGGGTCCTATTAGTATGTACACCAAGACATCACCGACGTGGCCTGGTCATGACAGGCCCCAACTGGCTCCCCCCTTTAGGGGGGAGTCATGGGAGTGGTCCGAAGGGTGAGCCCACTCCCATCCGTCGAAGCGTCTGGTGGTTCTGGGCGACGCCCTCGAGTATAGTTAGTAGCTTATCATAATCCAGTATTATCTGGTAACCATAGTACAATGGAAAGTCCTAATTTTATCTAATGACTAACAATTTCTGTGTTATCATTTCTTTGTTACCCTTTTTTTAGGGTTCCGTAGCCAAAATGGCAAAAACGGAACCCTTATAGTTTCGTCATGTCCGTCTGTCCGTCTGTCCGTCTGTCCGTCTGTCCGTCTGTCACAGCCGATTTACTCGGAAACTATAAGTACTACAGTGATGAAATTTGATGGGAATATGTGTTGTATGAACCGCTACAAAATTATGACACTAAATAGTAAAAAAAAGAATTGGGGGTGGGGCCCCCCATACATGTAACTGAGGGATGAAAATTTTTTTTTCGATGTACATACCCGTGTGGGGTATCAATGGAAAGGTCTTTTAAAATGATATAAAGTTTTCTAAAAAACATTTTTCTTAAAGTGAACGGTTTTTGAGATATCAGCTCTCAAAGTCGTAAAAAGTATGTCCCCCCCCCTCTATTTTTATAACTACGGGGTATAAAATTCTAAAAAAAATAGAGGTGATGCATGCTAATTAACTCTTTCAACGATTTTTGGTTTGATCAAAGTATCTCTTATAGTTTTTGAGATAGGTTGATTTAACTGTAATTTTGGTTAAGTTTATTATATTTGCTGCTACGGAACCCTTTGTGCGCGAGCCCGACTCGCACTTGGCCGGTTTATTTTGTTACACATTTCTTTGTTGCATATTTCCTTGTTACACGTTTCCTTGTTATAGATTTCTTTATTACATACTAGCTGTGCTCGCGACTTCGTCCGCGTGGAATAGTAATTTTTTCCCCGTTTTTTTTTTTTACATTTTCCATTATTTCTTCGCTCCTAATAGTTGCAGCGTGATGTTATATAGCCTAAAGACTTCCTCGATAAATGGTCTATTCAACACAAAAAAAATTTTTCAATTCGGACCAGTAGTTCCTGAGATTAGCGCGTTCAAACAAACAAACTCTTCAGCTTTATAATATTAAGTATAAATTTCCGTGTTACACATTTCTGCTAGCACTTTTCTATTCCACTCAGAAACTAACTTGGTTAAGTCTTTGACTGCCGAGAAACTAGACCTAATAGAAAAACTATTGTTTGCCGGTCACCGGTGACCGGCATGGCGGTCAACGTGTTAACCTGTTAATTGAAACTCCTTTCTCCATCCACGTTCAAGCCTAATCTAATCCGATAGTTTTCCAAAAACAGACAATATATTTCGCTGAAAGCCATTCATTGTATTCAAATGTCAGTACCATTTGTCCAACAATTTCTCAATTGGGTCTCCAAAAATAGCCAATTGCGATCTGCATCGCACGCCTGGAGAATTCAAACTGTCTTATTTAGTAGTAATTAAGTAATAGCGCTAATGCACAAAGGACGGCGTTTGAATGTTGAATCAGGCTATTCGTTGGCATTCAAGAGGCAATGATGATAGTATCTTACACAAACAGATGGGAATAGCTTATCGTAATCTAGTATTAGGCCTTTTTTTATAGTGGCTCGACCTAATGGCTTCCCTACGCCTGATGGAAAGCGAAAGAGAAGCCCAAGTCGCTGTGACAACGGGCAAGTAACTGGTCAGTTACTTGTCAGTTGCCACCGCCATGCCGGCCCAACCCTAACCCCCCACGAGCTCCGGAAACCCTACTCACCGGCAGAAACACGACCCAGAGGTCATTTGACTGCGGTATTCTATGGGGTGGAGGTCCTTCCCCGGACGGGCGGCTCAATTCGAGCGAAGATTCGCTATGCCCTACCTCTCTAAAAAATTCAACGAGACATTCATTCAGAGACACATTTTAAATACTAATCTAACAGTTTGTACTAATACCTCTTTATAAAAACTGCTTATAAATCTTACGTGATTAATATTTATTCAGCTTACTATGACACGAGCCTTATGTTTATTTAAATTAAAGATTCGGTCAAGTGTAAACCGGTCTTGCACATTGTGAGTTCCGTGACATCACGTGAAAAATATTCACGATTCATGATTCATGATTGCCATTAAAGCTTTTTTCGTTTACTTTTTTTTTAATTTATTTATATACTGCGTTTTATTGTTTAACGTACGTTGCATTCGGAAATCCATTTCTTTATTTATATTATAATAAAAACTATAATAAATAGAGCGATAGAATTTTGTATGGCATACCAAATAATTTAGTTAAAACTAGGTATGGCAGCCGTTTATTGTAAATTTTCGTACATTTTAAGACTGGCCAGTCTTATAGCCTTGAATTTCAACTCGATAATAAGAAGGAGGTTCAATTCAGACAGTCAGGTCAAAGAAAGTTATTTTATTGTTACTTGATTGTGTTTATTATGTGTAGTTATTTGTAAGTAGGTATGTCAAGTCTTTGTTGCTGTCACAGAGACTAGGCTTCTCTTTCGCTTTCCATCAGGCGTAGGAAAGCCATTATGTCGAGCTACTATGAAAAAAAAGAAATAAAAAAAAGCTTGCACCAAAATTAAAAAAAAAAAACGTAAAATCGACAAATGGTCCTCTTAACCTTTCAAAGAACCCCAAATATGTAACATTCAAATCGCTGTTACATGACACAAATAAAAGTTAAGAATATAATTGTCCATTTATGGGCACATAGCGAGTATTTTTATCATTTGCCTCTCGCGTTATAATCCGCGCTTATGTCATCGGCGCCACAGGTGAAAGTGACTATGGATGTGGCGCAGCCTATCTTGTGGTTACAGAGCTATTGAGGATTTGTCTACGTCATCCGATAGACTTTTGTCGGCTGGCGGCTCGGATACTTCGCAATGTTCCGTACCTTGTGTAATGAAAACCACCTTGATTTATGTTTTTAAGTTGGCAATATCTGAAAGCTTTGTTAAAGTTACCCAAATGTTTAAGGAACAGCCCAAATTGTAAACTTAACAATTTGAACAATGTGCATTAAAGAATCCTATCTATCTAAAGTCGTTACATTCGCAACTCCCAATGAGTTGCACATATTAGAATCCAACATGGGGACATGAGGCCCAAAATCGATCAAAGTGGACTGACACGGGCTGATCATGATGATGATGGGGACATTTTGAAAGTAATTACAATGGACATTTAAACATAGTGTAGGACGCCCAGCAATCCGTTGGGCTGATGACCTTAGAAGAACTGCTGGCAGTTGCTGGATCGGAGAAGCCCGGGATAGAGAAATGTGGCCCGAATTAAAGGAGGCCTACGTTCAGCAGTGGACGGACCAAGGCTGTTGAAAATCACTAGTGCATTGATGAATTGGAAAGCATCCAGTAAATAGGTATTTTCAATCATACACACCATTTAATTTGGTACTCAGCACAAGGGAAACCTTATCAGATGGTGGGTCTACATTTTCTGGTACTCATTATTCATATTTTAGCGTAATAAAACGGCTCAGTTATAATATCGAATATGCTATAAATAATACCCGTCGCGCATAAATCATGTTGCATATCATTAGTTGCATATATTTTCATAATTTCCTTGGCAAAAATAATATGCTTTACCTTATATAGCAAGCGTGTTATATTGATAATAACTATTTTCTCTGTGTTGTGTTTTGTAGATTATGTAACAGATTGCCAATTAAGAATGAACACGTGTTTTCTTGTGAATATTGAATTGGCAATATTTCTTAGAAAGCTAAACGTGCAATTTTTGCGTTAGCTCTTATATTTATGAAATGAAATCGTTCGTTCTATCCTTGCGCTTAGCACAACACGTGTCTTCAGGCACAGTGGTCAGTGGCGTCGTGTATCGCAAGATTCGCAAGGTTCCCGAGGTCTGCTGCCCACGCTGGGCGGTTCTGCTCCTACAGAGAGACGCCTAGGATATCCCTTTCCCAAGCAAACTGTTGGGGTAAACGCGTTCTGGACTGGATACTTGAGAAACGTTGCGTAGGACGCCCTCAGGACAGGAGAAGCGACGATTTGCGAAAGAAGAAAAGAAAGAGCGTACTTCTTTCTTAAAGGCTGGCAGCGCAGCTGTTACTCCTGATGTTTCAGATGTACATCTGGACGGCGGTTATCACTTATCATCAGATGAGCTGTCTGCTCGACTGCCCCCTATTTCATAAAAAAAAAAGATGTCTGGAAAGTGCCAGATGCGAGAAGCCCAGGTTTGAACATAATGGCGAACAATTGGAGAGATCTATGTCCAGTCATGGCCTGATTTATCAAAGAAAGTGAAATGTTAAGGCTAATAAGTCCCCTGAGCACAAGCACCACACAGATAAACACGCAAAAATTACATAAGTAGTACACATGACGTAAATAAATTCCCAATCTGTTCTCTACACTACACATTTACAATAATCTCGCTCCGTAGTTGAGTAAAAGTGCACTTGTGGTCACATTTTATGCTTTAAGCGCATGAAATTATACGTTATTATAGCTTATATTACTTTATGGCTACCGTTGAGTGCCGATGGTAAATGATAATGGGCTTTTAAGGTAGAATTTCGGACCACCTTATAATTTTAGACTGCAATTTTGCACTCGTAAGATCAATAGATCGTAACCAGTTGTATGATGATTTTTTTTGAGGTTGTTTTGGTTTGATAACCTCGTCGCATTGTGTACAGCTTAAGTTGCGATAGGTCCGAAGGTTCCGGGTTCGATCAATCATTATTTGCGATCGGTTTACAATGTTTGAATAGAATTCGTTTCTATACAATCAGCCTCGTGAATACATTGGTTTATTTTATATTATGTAGCATTTGGTATATTTTCAATTCACGTTTGCTTTATTATGGGCGCCCTTTAATGTTGGGCTTCCACAGCCCTGTGATCGACTTTCTCTTTATGTTGTTTTTTTCCTTATATTTGAAGCGTGTTTTTAAATGTCTCTACCATTATTCATTTAGTTTGCCGGCTGTTGAATGCTATTCTATTCCATAACATCCATTGAAAGTGTTGGTTTCGCACGGATCTTTTCCATCAGGAATGAAACCTTTGAATGAATCGTTATTGTTCAGCTTTCTCAGATCTCCATGTTTGCTTACCTTTAGGTGTATAATCTTCTTTTACCGGTATTCCATCGTCATGACTGCAGTTGTTGTTTCTAGATATTAACGTTATGTATCAACATGTACAGTTTGTTATTTCTAAATATTAACTTAGAATACCAATAGTGACGTAAGATTTTCACTCAGCTCAACTTGACCTTTGTGTGTTAAGCAAATTCAATCATATGCTGACCTTTGGGAACTTGAACTCACTTCCTATCAAATAGTGTAACGTCGTGATTATTTTATATTTGCATAACAATTTGCGGATTTGTTACAAGTATCTTTATTGTTGTTACAACTAAATTGTCTATTTATAAACGGCAATTTATACAATTATGGTCAATTGAAACTATTTTAGAGGGGCACTTTATGTCGGTAGATATTTTTATGTGATGTCGATCCTAACCAGTGTTGCCAGGCGACCCGATGATGGGGAGACGCTTCGTCTATTGAAAAAAAATCTTATCTTATGAAATAGGTTGGTGACTGAAGTATGTTTTAATTTTCCGATGCAAACGCTGCTATCTGTTTCCTGATATTCTTTACAACACCCACGGGATTGTGTGCGGGAGTTGGGGTGCTCTTATTGTAAATCCGGAAACCACACGGAAATTGGGGAAATTTCTATGGGGGAGGATATTTTTATTATAAACACATGAAACAGTGAAACTTGAACGCTTAACTGGTTGAGAACCATGAGCTTAACAGTCGACAGACCAAACTGTCGTCAAAGACTTTAATTCATTCGGATGCAACATAAAAACGGCCATTATTCGTAATTCTTTGGCTACAGAACTCTGAAGTCAGACCAGTGTAACGCTTCCTAAATCCGGTATAGGAAGCAATCGCGTTTCGATTAATACGCGCGGTAACAGTATTGCATAAACTGCATAACTTTGTATATAACAGTGTAAACGTAGTCTTTTAAATACAGTATGGATGCCACTAAATCGAAGCATGGAATGAAGCACGTTTGTTTTAACATATGGAACCGAAAGTTAGCCACAAATGACACTTGTGAATGTGATGGAGACGTAAGGGAGCGGCCTATCATCTTTTCGCTCCAAGCCAACCTCACCTGCCCACCGATGTACATGATGCACCGTGGTGCATCCTGCCGAATAACAAACGAGGCGCTGGCAACCGTCTGGTGGCGGTATAACCATTACAATTGAAGGCGTAACTAAATACCACAGACCAGTGACTGGCAGCTGCGTCACCGGAGCGTTAAGCTACGCCCTACGATCGCCAACCCGCCTGCCCATCGTGGCGATTATGTATGTCACTGGAAAATAGCAAGAATCGTGAGTTGATCAATTTCCTAGGTAGTTGACTAACTTCCGGAAAATAATAAACGGCAGTTGAAATGTATTATTTAACGTATGTATTTTAGTAAATTGATCATTTTACGGGGTCTTACCGTAAAATCATCCGACGAAGGTGAGGTGAACGTTGATTGGTTCAATGGCTCACGTGGCGTTATCCCGCCAACCAATCAGGGAACAGTGTATTAAGTTACGGGTAATAGCGACCGTTAAATAGTACATTGAGCAACGATTGGCCCATTTGAGGACGATTTTACTTGTGTCAAAATCGTAAATTATTAAATGACTGTCAGGCTACCGTAAATTGATCAACTAACTGAAATCCATTGCGGTAAATAATACATTTCAACTACCGTTTGTTATATTGCGAAAGTTAATCAACTACCTAGGAAATTGATCAACTTACGATTCTTGCTATTTTCCGGTGACATGTATATCCTTCGGATGTTTGCCCTAAGTGGCGAACAACTGGAGAGGCCTATGTCCAGCAGTGGATTGCGATAGGCTGATGATGATGATAATGATTCAAAACACACATTGAAAGATGGAACTGGTCTGTGTAGCATGTCTTATGTCTGACTCAACTGCCCTGACTTGTGATGTGCTGCATTTCCTGCGTCTCAGCATATGCTTCGCATCGCATTCGCATCGCATATACCGAATGTGCGTAAAGCAGTCTACCCTACCCTTCATACAACTTATGGTACTCGGATGAGACTCACGTGTTAAACTCATTATCTCATATCACGTCGCATAATGACACTTAACCTGTTTGGAGTCAAGGCCCGAATAAATGAATCACTTAAGCGCACAGATATTTTCATTAACGCAAAATCGTGTTAATGTTAACTTGATGTTTTAATTGCATTTTATTGCCGTATTTAGTAACATGTGTATTTTAGTAGTGAGGTAAGGTGAACATGAAAAATATTCTGCATCTGGGGGCACGGCAATCCCCCGCCAAGTCGAGCGAAAAAGCGGCACGGCCTGCCTCTTTGGCCTGATCTTTTTCTCGATTAAAATATTTTCCTATAGGTACTAATTTATATCTCTTTGTGGGGGAGACCGGGTACAAAAGTAACTAAGGCTTCCTAGATATATCCAATGGGCGAAAGGTCTCTTTGCCGCCTTCAGGTAATAGCCGTCCTGACTGGTGTAGGTGTAACTATGTAATAAATAATAATATGTATTAATATCTTTCCAAAAAAAATAGTATTTTAAACAGTTGTCTAGTACAAGCTTCGACTTAGTTTGAGATTAGATGACGCTGTGTGGTCCAGCGTGGCATGTCTCAAATATTTAATTTGAAATGATGCGTAACGCTACTAAAGTCTATTAGTGGTTTTTTCTATTTATAAATACATGTTTTAAAATCATTAAAGTTTACTTTCATATCTATTTATCCCACTATTTGTTTGTCTATCACTTTATTACTTTCTAATTCGTCAACTGGTACCTTACACTTCCTATTAAATATCCTCGACCTAAAGGTTCTCTGGTAGAGATCGCTTAAAGCGATAATACCTAATTTGCACTTTGTCTATTTTAAAGTCAACTTTTTAACATTTACACAAACGATCAACCGCTTAGCCCGAAAACATCACGTTTTTTGTATGCTGACGATCTAGCACTGATTTCCCAGTCATATAGCTTTGAGGATGTGGAAGCCAACCTAACAGGTGCTTTGAACAGCTTGAGCACCTACTATGCCCAAAACGCCCTAAAGCCAAACCCATCGAAAACGGAATCGTGCAGTTTCCATCTTAAAAACCGCCAAGCAAATCGGAAACTGAATATTACATGGCAGGGACTTCCGATCGCTCATAACGACTACCCAAAATACTTGGGAGTTACACTCGATCGGTCTCTGACGTTCAAGAAGAATTGCGAAAGCGTTAAACAGAAGGTCTGCGCGCGGAATTGCCTCTTGCGCCGTCTTATCTCTACCAAATGGGGGGCATCGCCTGGAGTCCTGCGGACAACCGGACTTGCCCTTTGTTTTTCGGCCGGCGAATACGCGTGCCCCGTTTGGGGCCGCTCTGCTCATGCCAAGCAGGTGGATACGGCATTAAACGACACATGCCGGATTATTACAGGTTGTTTAAAACCGACTCCGCTTCCAATGTTGTATCCACTGGCAGGGATTGCGCCTCCAGCTGTGAGACGTGTGATAGCGAGCCAGGTTGAGCGGAACAAACTGGAGATGAGTGCCCAGCATCCTATGTATGCCTACTCCACTGTACCACAGAGGCTTAAGAGCAGGAATAGTTTCCTGAAGTGCGTTATGCCGTGCTACTATAAAAAAAAAAAAAAAAAAGAAACGCAAAGAAGAAGAAGAAGAACTGTTTAGTGCGCAATAAAGTATTTATCTTGGCACAGTCGGAATAACTTTGGGTTTGGTCTTCATTAAAGAGACTGGATACACTGAATAGTCACTCGCTTTGTCTATTTCTGTAGAGCGACTAACTTTGTAAGGCTTTATGGTTGATGACCATGACCATAACAGTCCCAAGTTGTTACCAACCGGTAATATTATGTTAGCTCTTGTCAGTTGACGACCCTGGCCTCTAAAAGGCCAATGACAGAATGATGCAAATAGGCATAACCATAGCATACATTTACCATAATATTTTTATTTCATTAAACTCTTCTATTCTTTTTTACCTGACAGCCAAAAGTGGAGGCTAATGTTTTTTGATTGTATGTATGTTTGTTTCTTTGTGGCCTCCTGTAGCTTAAACGGCTTGATGTATGAGGCATCGTTACATTCGTCTTAACCACGAGAATGTCCATTTTATCCCGAAATTCCTATAAGAATAACATGTTAATTCTTCGTAAACTCGTTAGCAAGCAATAAGCAAATAACTTGTTATGCAACTCCCGTGCACCTCTAACGGTATGCTCAATAAAAAATAAATTATTAATAGAAACATAAAACCCGACTGCACACTGAAATGAGGAAAACAAGCCTTGTCAACTGTACTATTTATTAATCTGTGCCCATACTGTAATCCTCTTGAGGAAACCTTGGATACTAGCCGAATAAGGAGATATTAAACCCTTGGGTTTAATATCTCCTTATTTATATCTGTAACATAATATCTCCATAATATAATATCTCTTATTATTAATTGGGGTATCGTCTATTTAACATAATTAAATAGCCCTAATGTGCCTGGCGACCTAGCATTTGGACCGCGTCCGAACTATCAGGTGGAGTGAAGTCAACCTGAACGATCTTTCTATAAAAAAAATCTACATCGCGTGATCTCCATAGCCTCGCATAGGAATCGTGGTTCCTAAAGGTCAACTGACTCCAATTAAAGATTTCGCATTGATGTGTGTGACTGGGTGGGTACCCATCATTGTTGTTGTTGCAAAATATTAGTTGCGTAACGAACTAGTATGAGTACATTCGTAATTTCGTATCTGCCTTAAAGTATTTATTGAAAACAATATCGCAACGCCAATATTCACCAACCCGCCTGTCCAGCGTGGCGATTATGAGTAAATCCCCCATAATGTTTGCCCTATGCGGCGAACAACTGGATGCCCAGCAGACTGCAATATGCTGATGATGATGATGAATGACCTGCGTCACTGGAGCCTGCGAACGCCAACCCGCCCTCCCCACGTGGCGATTATGGATAAATCCTCCAGGTGTTTGGGTAAGGTGGCAAACAACTGGAGAGGAGGCCTATGTCCAGCAATGGACGGCAATAGGCTGATGATGAATATATCACAGTTTCACAGTTCATTTAAATTTTGCCAACATTGGATAAAATTTACATATTCTTATAGGACTGCATTCAATTAGGATTACATCAACATTGAAATGTAAACTATTTTTAGCCTTATTTCTTAGAGTAGTTTTCCTTATTTCTGGTAGCATTGCGAATTCTCATTAAATAGTAAATGTATCGTGGATTCAATCCCCACCCGGGACAAACGTTCGTGTGATAAACATTTGTGTAGAATAGAAGCGGTCGGGGCTGCTCAAGCGGTCATAGCGAATGAATGATTAGTTTACCGCGCGGTCGCGACTTTAAGCAGTCGGTCTGAACTGCTTGAAACTGTCCGTGTACAGTCGCTCGAAGAGTTTTCAAAAGAGACGTATAGTGCCAGGAGCAGTGGACTGCGATAGGCTGATGATGATGATAGTGCCAGGTACTCATCATCATCATCAGCCTATTGCAGTCCACTGCTGGACATAGGCCTCTCCAGTTGTTCGCCACTTAGGGCCAACATCTGGAGGATATACCTATAATCACCACGCTGGGCAAGCTGGGGTTGGCGATCGCAGGGCGTAGCTTCTCGCTCCGATGACGCTGCTGCCCGTCATCGGTCTGTGGTATATAGCTACGGCTTCAATTGTGATGGTTATACCGCCACCAGTTGGTTGCCTTGGAACGAAAATATGATGGGTCGCTCCGTTACATCCCTAAGTGCCAGGTACTAACGTGCTTTATTTTTTGTTCACAGGCAAGACCCTCCTAGCGCAGACGATAGCGCAGTGCCTGGACGTGCCGTTCGCCATCTGCGACTGCACGACGCTCACGCAGGCCGGCTACGTGGGCGAGGACATCGAGAGCGTCATCGCCAAGCTGCTGCAGGACGCCAACTTCAAGTAAGCACATGCACCGCTTATGTACTCTAATGTGTGTCTGTCACCCATTAAAATTTTGGCTTATTCCACTAGCTATAACGGCATTACAGCAAAAATAAAACGAGGATTATTATTGGGGACTAGCTGTGCTCGCGACTTCGTCCGCGTGGAATAGTTATTTTTTCTCCGTTTTTTTTTTACATTTTCCATTATTTCTTCACTCCTAATAGTTGCAGCGTGATGTTATATAGCCTCGATAAATGGTCTATTCAACACAAAAAGAATTTTCCAATTCGGACCAGTAGTTCCTGAGATTAGCGCGTTCAAACAAACAAACTCTTCAGCTTTATAATATTAGTTAAGATTACTGAACTTTCACTAATCCCCATTAACGGGGATGGTCAACGGGGATTAGTAGAATAAGCCCAAATTTCGACCAGGCGTCTGACGCTTGATCTGACACACCACGCCGCATCACGCGACGTCATAGTGCGCAGTCTCGCGCTCCATACCAAGTGCGCCTCCTGACCAGCGGTACCCATCCGAGAATTGACAAGCCATTTGTCGCTTGACTCTGACTGAGTCACTCACCATGATTGCGCGCAGTCCCATAGCGTGAGTCTTGCGCTACTCTCTCTCTTAGCGTGTCCGTAGATATTCGGGATTTCGATCCGGAATTCCATAGACATTCACATTTGCATCAAAAACCTGGCTACGTGGGCGAGAACATCGAGAGCGTCATCGCCAAGCTGCTGCAGGATGCCAACTTCAAGTGAGGAATGTGCGTTATTACGCCACTTGCCACCAACACCTGAAATTACCACTACAGGATATACACTGCTTATGTACTCTAATGGGTGTCGCTTGACATGTCATGTCACTCGCCATGATTGCGCGCAGTGAGCTTCAGAATCGGTCACCCATCCAAGTTTCTACCAGTCGTGCGACGCTTGACCTGACACATCACGCGCTGTCATAGTGCGCAGTCTCGCGCTCCATAACAAGGGCGTCTGACCAGCGGTGCCCATCCAGGTATTGACTGAGGCATGTGTCAATTGACCTAACAAGACTCTCAACGATAAGCGAGTGCGACTGACCAGCGGTCACCCATCCAAGTATTGACAAGCCATTTGTCGCTTGACCTAATAAATCACTCACCATGATTGCGCGCAGTTCGCAATCATGGTGTAGACATTCGGGATTTCTATCCGGGATTCCGAATAGTAAGTCACATAGCAGCTTAGCGTCATAAGTCCTCACTTGCTACCAACACCTGAAGAAAAATATAATTTACAATTTGAGAAAATGTAAGCGGTCTTTCAAAGAGCTATCTTTCACGAAGCCATTGCAATCATCATCAGCCTATAGCAGTCCACTGCTGGACATAGACCTCTCCAGTTGCTCGTCACTTTGAAACACCTGGAGACTATACTCATAATCGCCACGCTGGGCAGGCGGGTTGGTGATCGCAGGGCGTAGCTCCTCTCTTCGGTGACGCTGCTGCCCGTCATCGGCCTGTGATATTTTGCTACGCCTTCGTGATGGTTATACCGCCCACCATTCGGTTGCGAGAGCGTCGTTTGTTATTCAACAGGATGCACCACGGGCAGGTGATGGTGGCTTGGAGCATAAAGATGATAGGTCGCTCCCTTACATCCCAAATCATTGCAAATGCTGAAGCAAAGTACGCTTCGTCATCTACGATGTCTTATTTCTTTTAGTTTTCTCTTAGATCTCGATTCTCATAAAAGGGGGCTGCTTCGTAGTAAACTTTGCATTATATAGACTCAACTTTTATTTTGCATTGTTTAACTTTAAAATATTTAAAAATGTTGTTATACCAAAACATGTACCAATTGGCGATTTAAAAAGAGTAACTACCGAGTTTCTTGCCGTTTCTTCTTGGCAGAAATCTACTTTCCGAACACGGCGGTAGCTTCTTTTGAATTGCTTTTATTCACATTTGTACATATTTTTTTTACTTGACGATTCATAAGTGATTATTTTAATTCTATGTGAATAAAGGTATTTTTGATTTGATTCATCATACTCGACATCAGGCGATTAATTGAAGGTATATTTTTTGTTCTTTCCAGTGTGGAGCGTGCACAGACAGGCATAGTGTTTCTCGATGAAGTGGACAAAATAGGTGCCGTACCCGGAATACATCAGCTCAGAGATGTTGGCGGTGAGTTATCCAAATAGTACTGAACATCTTGAGAGAAGTGGCGTCACTTAGTGTTTTTACCGTATACGTATACATGAGCCGATGAATGTTTTTTTTTTATGACATAGGGGGCAAACGGGCCTGAAGGTCACCTGATGGTAAGTGATCACTTCAGCCTATAGACACCGCAACACCAGGGGAGTCACAGGTGCGTTGCCGGCCCTTGAGAAATCTGTAGGCACGCTTCTTGAAGGTCCCTAGGTCGTATCCATTCGGGAAAATTGCAGCCGGAAGCTGCAGCTTCTAAAGAGCAGCTGCACGAGGCAGAAAATTGCGCGCAAAACGCACTGTGGAACACTTCCATCTGTCAAGATGGTAAGGATGAAATCTTGAATTGGTGCGAGATGTACGATGATGAAAAATGGCAGCTGGTACCAGGTCAAACAATTTCTCCGAACACTCGGCGAAATGGATGGATTTTGACCCCCAACATCCCTATTCCAGGCGAAGGCGTCCAGCAAGGCATGCTGAAGATGCTAGAGGGCGCGGTGGTGTCAGTACCGGAGCGTAACTCGCGCAAGCTGCGCGGCGACGCCGTGCAAGTAGACACCACCAACATACTGTTCGTGGCCAGCGGCGCCTACAACGGCCTCGACAGGTGAGGTGGACTTTAACTGTATTGATTTAGGGTCGGTTTTGCAACGTACCATCGGACCCAGACGGGACATGGATGCTTCGACCTTGTGATCAGACGAGAACCCGGTCCTCTATGCTGTTACTGCGACAGTGACAGCACGCCACAGCACACGCTTCGGCATTGCTCTGCCCGAGCCAATGAACGCAATGCTTTTGAGCTCTCTGAGTCCCTGCAAGTTGCTGCCCACTGGCGACACACTGCCTGAAGGGACTCGTCGCAACCCCGGGAGTACGGTTTGGTGTCCTCCCGTTCCGGGAGCGGTGTACGACGCTGACCATTGCGCCAGAAGGCACATGTTTTCGTCTTCTTCGAGAACTAATCGGATTTATAAAGAGAGAAACTTCCATTTCGTAACTTCCATACCTCCATCTCCTTCAGGCTGGTCCAACGGCGCAACAACGAGAAGTACCTCGGCTTCGGCGCGTGGGACTCGCGGTCCGGCCGCCGCGCCGCCCTGCAGCAGGCCGCCGCCGACGCCTCGCCGCACGCCTCCGCCGCCGCAGAGAACGACGAGCGGGACGCGTGGCTGCGCAAGGTGCAGGCCAGGGACCTGATCGACTTCGGCATGATACCGGTGAGCGTCACACGCACCACGTCGTACAGACGCGCTAGTATAGTATGTTGTAGCAGAACGACGAGCGGGACGCGTGGCTGCGCAAGGTGCAGGCCAGGGACCTGATCGACTTCGGCATGATACCGGTGAGCGTCACACGCACCACGTCGTACAGACGCGCTAGTATAGTATGTTGTAGCAGAACGACGAGCGGGACGCGTGGCTGCGCAAGGTGCAGGCCAGGGACCTGATCGACTTCGGCATGATACCGGTGAGCGTCACACGCACCACGTCGTACAGACGCGCTAGTATAGTATGTTGTAGCAGAACGACGAGCGGGACGCGTGGCTGCGCAAGGTGCAGGCCAGGGACCTGATCGACTTCGGCATGATACCGGTGAGCGTCACACGCACCACGTCGTACAGACGCGCTAGTATAGTATGTTGTAGCAGAACGACGAGCGGGACGCGTGGCTGCGCAAGGTGCAGGCCAGGGACCTGATCGACTTCGGCATGATACCGGTGAGCGTCACACGCACCACGTCGTACAGACGCGCTAGTATAGTATGTTGTAGCAGAACGACGAGCGGGACGCGTGGCTGCGCAAGGTGCAGGCCAGGGACCTGATCGACTTCGGCATGATACCGGTGAGCGTCACACGCACCACGTCGTACAGACGCGCTAGTATAGTATGTTGTAGCAGAACGACGAGCGGGACGCGTGGCTGCGCAAGGTGCAGGCCAGGGACCTGATCGACTTCGGCATGATACCGGTGAGCGTCACACGCACCACGTCGTACAGACGCGCTAGTATAGTATGTTGTAGCAGAACGACGAGCGGGACGCGTGGCTGCGCAAGGTGCAGGCCAGGGACCTGATCGACTTCGGCATGATACCGGTGAGCGTCACACGCACCACGTCGTACAGACGCGCTAGTATAGTATGTTGTAGCAGAACGACGAGCGGGACGCGTGGCTGCGCAAGGTGCAGGCCAGGGACCTGATCGACTTCGGCATGATACCGGTGAGCGTCACACGCACCACGTCGTACAGACGCGCTAGTATAGTATGTTGTAGCAGAACGACGAGCGGGACGCGTGGCTGCGCAAGGTGCAGGCCAGGGACCTGATCGACTTCGGCATGATACCGGTGAGCGTCACACGCACCACGTCGTACAGACGCGCTAGTATAGTATGTTGTAGCAGAACGACGAGCGGGACGCGTGGCTGCGCAAGGTGCAGGCCAGGGACCTGATCGACTTCGGCATGATACCGGTGAGCGTCACACGCACCACGTCGTACAGACGCGCTAGTATAGTATGTTGTAGCAGAACGACGAGCGGGACGCGTGGCTGCGCAAGGTGCAGGCCAGGGACCTGATCGACTTCGGCATGATACCGGTGAGCGTCACACCGCACCACGTCGTACAGACGCGCTAGTATAGTATGTTGTCACGCTGCGTCAAGGCAGGTGTCAACTAAAAGCGTCTGCCGCCCGGACTACAATGAGGTGTGAGCGGGTGTCGGCTAAAAGCGTCTGCCGCCCAATGTACAATGAAGGCGGTTGTCGGCCTAAACTCGAGGTATCCGCCGCCCGGACTACAGTGAATTGTATTTGAATGTCAGCTACTATCGTCTGTCGCCCGGACTATAACGAGGGGCGGTTGGATATCTCCTACTAGCGCCCGCCGCCTGTACTACAATGAGCTGCCACTGGGCGTAACATACGACCGGCCACCACCCACACTACGGATGAATTGCAAGTGAGACAAATCAAGTAAGACCGTCTAGCGCCTGGACTATAACGAGGTGCTTGTTTTTGTCACTAAGAGGGTTTGCCACCCGCACTACGAGTAAAAAGATTTGAAGAGGTTGTTAGATCTCGGATATACTCAGTACATAGGCTACATACCGTGAATCAGGCCCGCCGCTAGCGGTTTGAACGCCGGTGTGCAATTCCTATCGTGCCGCCCCTATCTAACTAAAAAACCTAGGTGTTTATAAAAATGTGAAAAAAAAATGCTGTACAGTGAAAAACTATGTTATATTAAGTTATTTTATACAAGATAGACACTAATACGACATTAAATGAAAAAATGAAGGCAAGAAAGGTGCAGTTTATACATATGTATTATGTAGGTAGGTATAGGTGTCAAGTACGTCAACATTCTCTTGACATTCAGAGTCCCTATTTTCTGGTTTGTAAAAAATTTCTCAAGAGACCCCGCTAGTTTTTTTTCTCTGTATCTTTTGCTCGTTTTTGCCGTCGAAATTGAGCTCCTGAATTTTTTTTCTCTTATTGCGGTTCCTGGATTTAAAAAAAAAAATTTAGTATACGGTTGTGCAAAAGTAACTTAAATCCCAAAAGGAGGTCGATCATTCCACCCATTATTGCGAACAACCTTTACCTACTAGGGGGTCAACACAGAAATCGCGAAAAAAAAGCAGCTTTTTCATTCCTTTAGTATGGAATAGTTATTTTTTTCGCGATTTCACCGTTGACCCTATGTAAAAGTTGTTCGTATTTATGTGTAGAATGACTCCCTTTCGGGATTTAAGTTACTTTTGTATACCCTGTATAGGTATAATTTTAATATTTTTTTTATAAGTCTTCACTCTTAATTTGTATAACAGAAAAAAAATACCCTTTAAATCACATCATCAATCATATCATGGACTGTTTAATCCATGTTTATAAGAACAAGCACAAGCTTCCTAAAAATTCAGATAGTCATAAATTCAATACCAGAAACAGGCACAAGCTAGCTATTCCTAATCTGAGGTTGAATAAATGTGGAAAGTCATTTATAGGGCTTAGCATAAAAATGTTCAATAAATTGCCTCAATGTATAATTGATCTACCCATACAAAAGTTTAAATTATATATTAAAGGATGTCTAATAAAGAAAGGTTATTACAGAATTGAAGACTATTTAAGTGATAAGACTGTATGGTCAACTGCCAAATAAGCGGATGCTGCTCGCCTGCACTTTATCATAAAATTATAACCATTTCATTGGTTGTTTATATAGAGTCATATGTAACTTATATTCTATGTAAGCTACGTCCTTCAGTAATTAATTCATTTATTGGTTTTATGATTTTGCCAAATATTTTATATTGGGGTAACTGGACTAGTCATGCTCACTAAAATGTTTCTGGGGTGGTGGCGCTGTGTGGCGGGTCGTTACACTCCCTCAAATATGGTTGAATGAAGCGATGGCTGGTACACACGTCATACTTGTGAACAGGTGCTGCCTTGGAGACTGGTCTACTCCTGATTGCCCTATATAGAGTATGTTAAGGTTAATTTTTATTTTTAATCTAATTTATAATTAATTTTATAAGGCCCCAGACTGTATGACGTGGTCGTAGTTAAAAGTATAAATGTGATAATAATATTGTAAACACCATTTTGAAAAGAGCAACTACACGAGTTTCTTGCCGGTATCTTCTCGGTAGAATGCTGCTTTCCGAACCGGTGGTAGCTTCGACGATTTGTAAGTGTTTTTCATAAAAACCTATACAAATAAAGATTATTTTGACTTTGACACAATAATAATCACAATACTACTGCGAAAAAAAAATGTTCATACCTACTGCACACAAATGTAATGGAATAACTAATGTTTTTTTGGCGACTTCAGAGTTGAACTCATAGTAAAAGTTGTTCGTATTGATTAGGTGGAAGGTCCCCCTTTCGTTACTTAAGTTACTTTTGTTACACTCTGTATTAATTTTAATACATTTTTTTTTTAATAAATCTTTACTTTTATGTTTTTTCAGTAAAATAACCTTTAAATTTTACATGAATACCTGCTGTTTATATGAATGCGCCCATATGCTGATTAATTAAACAAAGACACATACCATAATTATGATATTTTACGCCGACGGATAATCATAATTTTCTAAATTATTTTTATAGTCACACTTCGCACAATAATATACAGAATATTATTAATTTTAAGTACCCTGGACCGTTTCCGGATCTCACATTAGGGCTATAACAAAACAATTGAAGTTTGTTGTTCACTCACATCACTTTCGCATTTGTGTTAAATAAATAAAAACAAAGAAATGAGAATATAGTTTTTAGGGGATTTCCCCTGATATCTGTGGGATTCCCTATTTCGCATAGAGCACGATACGGATTAACTTTGTTCTCATGAATTTCAATAGATGGCGCTATGTAATGCTACGATATAAAAAAAATATTTGGGCGCCGTTCATTATATTATTTTTATAAGGATAATCTTTTTAGTATTGTGAGGTGACAATGTCTGAATTTTAGTCGATGATTGTCTGATTTGCCGCCCCCCTGAATGCGCCGCCCGCGTGCCTTGCACGCCTTGCACGCCCGCTTACGGCGGGCCTGCCGTGAATCAAGGCTGTCTGGTTTACAAAGACAAAATTTACAGTTCTTTCTTCTTTTGTCTATTACAGGAGTTCGTAGGAAGATTCCCTGTGTTGGTGCCCTTCCATAGTCTAAACCAGGACCTTCTCGTACGGATACTTACAGAGCCGAAAAATGCTATGGTAAGTAAACGATAAGTAACATACGATGAGTTGTCTCTGTACTTAAAACCCTTTCGATCTAATTCTTTTTATTGTCCCAATCCCAAACCCCATCCTGAACCTTGTTTTAACGCTATCATTATCCCAATTTATATATCGACACCCATCACAATCCTGCCCAAAAACCTATCCCAATTACTCATACAATGCTGTCCCTATCTCAATCTATATCCCTATCTTAATCACTTATGCTAATCATAGTCATCAAATCAAATACAGGGCATAGCGAATCTTTGCTCGAATTGAGCCGCCCGTCCGGGGAAGGATCTCCGCCCTATAGAATACCGCAGCTGAATGACCTCGTGTTTCTGCCGGTGAATAGGGTTTTCGGAGCTCGTGGGGTTGGGCCGGCACGGCGGTGGCAACTGACAGGTTACTAACGAGTTACTTGCCTATTGTCACAGCGTCTCGGCTTCTCTTTCGCTTTCCATCAAGCGTAGGGAAGCCATTATGACGGTCGAGTTACTAAAAAAAAATAAACAGATTTGTGACAAGGATAGTGGTTTGGTATAGGGATGGGGAATGGGATTGGGACTGTAATCTGATATGAGTGGGAGATGGACGGAGGGATGTAAGGGGGTGACCTATTGTTTGAACATCGAACGTCAACAGAAGGTATTTAAAATTCGGTTGGCGTCGATTTGGTCAGAGATGGCGTTGTCCGTCTAATACATCGCGGGGGCGGGTGTGATTCTCCTCTAGTATAAGGCCCCCGCCGACATTGGCAACGTCGTCCTGCCTCCAGTATAGCAAGTAATCAGTGAAGTGAAGTGATTATAGTAAAGTAAATAAATACGATGTACTCGTATGTAAGGGAGCGATCTATCACCTTTTCGCTCCAAGCCATCCTCACCTGCTCGTGGTGCATCCTGCCGAACAATAAACGAGGCTCTGGCAAACCGACTGATGGTGGTAAAACCATCACGATAGTAGGCGTAGCTGAATACCACAGGCCGATGACGGGCAGCAGCGTCATCGGAGCGAGAAGCTGCGCCCTGCGATCGCTAACCCGCCTGCCCAGCGTGGCGATTATGGGTATATCCTCCAAGTTTGCCCTAAGTGGTGAACAACTGGAGAGGCCTATGTCCAGCTGTGGACTATTTAGGATGATGATGATGAAATAAATACAGTGAGTGTGTTTTCCGAGTGTCTCATTTGTACAACTATTGACCCGGTGTCGTCGTCGCAGGTGTCCCAGTACAAGCTGCTGTTCGCGATGGACAAGTGCGAGCTGTCGTTCAGCGCGGACGCGCTGCGCGCCGTGGCCGCGCTCGCCATGGAGCGGAAGACCGGCGCGCGCGGCCTGCGCGCCATCATGGTGAGTGTGACACGCACCCGCCACGCTTGGATGGGTGACCGCCGGCTAGCCGCTCCTAGTATGCAGCGCAAGACATCTGATGATGATTCAACAAACTCACCATAACACTAGATTGGACATTTCGGGAATTGGACATTTTGGGCATTGGACATTTCGAGAATTGGACATTTTGGGAATTGGACATTTCGGGAATTGGACATTCTGAACTTAAAGGCATGGTGAGTGTAGCGACACACGCTTGGCCCAAACTTGGATGGGTGACCGCCTGCCAGCCGCTCCTAGTATGCAGCGCAAGCCTGCGCGCGATCAAGGTGAGTGACCAAGCGACACGCGCCCGGCCACACTTGGATGGGGTGACCGCCGGCCAGCCACCGCTGGTTAACCGAACTCGCAATGAACTACGGATGGGCGCCAGATTACTGGGCGATATCATGGTGAGTGTAGTGACAGGTTAGGACCGAATGCGGATGGGTGACCGGCTGGCCGGGGGAGTGAGTCGCGCACCATGGAGCGCAAGACTGGCGCACGCGGTCTGCGCGCTATTATGGTGAGTGACAGATCGCGATCGATACGTGACCGGCGGGTGTCAAGTCAAGCAACTCACGCTTGGGCAAAACTTAGATCGGTGACCGCTGGTCAGCCGCCCTCGCCTTAGAGCGCAAAACTGGCGCTATGGGAATGCGCGCTGTCATGATGAGTGACTATTACGTCGAGCGATACACATTATCAACATCAGCCTATCGTACTCCACTGCTGGTCATAGGCCTCTCCAGTTGTTCGCCACTTAGGGCCAAATATCTGGAGGATATACCCATAATCGCCACGCTGGGCAGGCGGGTTGGATCGCAGGGCGTAGTTTCTGCTATAGCTACGCCTTCAAATGCGATGGTTATACCGCCACCAGAGATTTGGATGGGTGCATGTACACGACTGGCGCCCGGAGATTGCGCGCTGTCGAAACTTGGATGGATAAACGTAGTCCAGTCGCCCTCGCTATGAAATATGTATTGGCGCCAGAGGACTATGCGTAATCTATCATAAGTGATAATGACTAATTAATTCCTGGATGGGTGACCGCTGCAGCGGTCCATGGTTGTTTGAAGGTTTGCGTAATTTTTCATTGTTCATTTTTGTTACGTTTCTCGCCAACAGATGGCGACTCTATTTACACCAGTCTTATTGACTGACTCGCAGTGTAGAGATATTTTTACAAATAATGTCTATATTAGAGTACAGCATTGTACATTTGGTCCTTCGAGCCGGATAGTGAATTAATCGTTCATAATCGTGATGGAAAGCGGATTTCTTGCAACTGGCTGAGACTGCTAAGGGGTAGCAGCCGCTACGGAAGCAAAGGTACAACTGGTGGCTGCAGACGGTGCTATCAGAAGGCGCGCAAGCAGCAGCTACGATAGGTCAAGCGACACACACCGCGGCGGCACCTGGATGGGTGTCCATTTTTCAGCTCGAGCAAACGTCACAAACCGTCGTAACGCTCTTCCCTTTTCCGTTCACAGGAGAACCTGCTCCTGGAGGTGATGTTCGAGATCCCCGGGTCCGACATCACGGTGGTGCACATCCACGAGGGCTGCGTGTCCCGCGGGGAGCCGCCGCGGCTGCAGCGACGGGAGCCGGAGAGGGACCCCGCGCCCGACCTCGACGACTGGCCCTCGGTGCGCGTGCACAACTGTACGTAGGCACACCCACACACACGCATACACACACACACACACACACACTGGAGAGGGACCCCGCGCCCGACCTCGACGACTGGCCCTCGGTGCGCGTGCACAACTGTACGTAGGCACACCCACACACACGCATACACACACACACACACACACACTGGAGAGGGACCCCGCGCCCGACCTCGACGACTGGCCCTCGGTGCGCGTGCACAACTGTACGTAGGCACACCCACACACACGCATACACACACACACACACACACACTGGAGAGGGACCCCGCGCCCGACCTCGACGACTGGCCCTCGGTGCGCGTGCACAACTGTACGTAGGCACACCCACACACACGCATACACACACACACACACACACACTGGAGAGGGACCCCGCGCCCGACCTCGACGACTGGCCCTCGGTGCGCGTGCACAACTGTACGTAGGCACACCCACACACACGCATACACACACACACACACACACACTGGAGAGGGACCCCGCGCCCGACCTCGACGACTGGCCCTCGGTGCGCGTGCACAACTGTACGTAGGCACACCCACACACACGCATACACACACACACACACACACACTGGAGAGGGACCCCGCGCCCGACCTCGACGACTGGCCCTCGGTGCGCGTGCACAACTGTACGTAGGCACACCCACACACACGCATACACACACACACACACACACACTGGAGAGGGACCCCGCGCCCGACCTCGACGACTGGCCCTCGGTGCGCGTGCACAACTGTACGTAGGCACACCCACACACACGCATACACACACACACACACACACACACTGGAGAGGGACCCCGCGCCCGACCTCGACGACTGGCCCTCGGTGCGCGTGCACAACTGTACGTAGGCACACCCACACACACGCATACACACACACACACACACACTGGAGAGGGACCCCGCGCCCGACCTCGACGACTGGCCCTCGGTGCGCGTGCACAACTGTACGTAGGCACACCCACACACACGCATACACACACACACACACACACTGGAGAGGGACCCCGCGCCCGACCTCGACGACTGGCCCTCGGTGCGCGTGCACAACTGTACGTAGGCACACCCACACACACGCATACACACACACACACACACACTGGAGAGGGACCCCGCGCCCGACCTCGACGACTGGCCCTCGGTGCGCGTGCACAACTGTACGTAGGCACACCCACACACACGCACACATACACACACACACACTGGAGAGGGACCCCGCGCCCGACCTCGACGACTGGCCCTCGGTGCGCGTGCACAACTGTACGTAGGCACACCCACACACACGCACACATACACACACACACACTGGAGAGGGACCCCGCGCCCGACCTCGACGACTGGCCCTCGGTGCGCGTGCACAACTGTACGTAGGCACACCCACACACACGCACACATACACACACACACACTGGAGAGGGACCCCGCGCCCGACCTCGACGACTGGCCCTCGGTGCGCGTGCACAACTGTACGTAGGCACACACACACACACACACACACACACACACACACACACACACACACACACACACACACACACACACACACACACACACACACACACACACACATTCACACACACGTACACATTCACACACACCTACACACACACACACACGTACACTCACACCGCTACATAGCGTAACTAGGCAACACTATCAATGTTCGTCACGAAGTAATAAGCTGTCGATAACCCGTAAATAAAAATCTATCGATTGTCTACAACATTCAATAGTGTTGTCTCCATGACCACCAATAATATCGATAGTATTTTTGTTCTGAACTATTTATAGTAGGGTCGTCTTAATTATACAAAAACTATCTATAGTGCACCAACACTACTTGAAAGTCAATCACTCGATACCTTGAACACAAAACACTTGACAGGCCATACACTTGATAGCTGACACAAGACACCCGACCATCGACTAACAAAATGTGTCTGTGTCAGTGCCTGAAATACTAAAGCTTTACAAATACCGCTTGTAATGAATCCTCGTAAACGATGTACGCATAAGACGCCATGTTAATCTGTGCTTATGACGTCACGAGACTTTGTAAACAACATGGCGTCGCTATAAAAAAACAAGGCGAGACGTCGAAACTCCCGTTCAAACTACATGTAAATACTGTGTGCCTAGCACGAACATTTTCGAAAAAGTATGCGTAACGTTTCCGTAATCATTTGTATGAAACTTGGTACAGCGCCCCTATCGTGCGTAAGAGATACTGCGTTTACGTAGTGAAAATTATCGCCCGTTTACGGTTACGTTACGCATACTTTTTCGAAAGTGTTCGTGCTAGGCACACTGGGCAATACATGCTAACTATAAATACTGGGCTAATACGCTGATTTGACTGTCACATTGATATCTTTGAGTTTTCATAACCTTATGACGTAATAAACAGTACATAGTGAAATGGTATTGTTTTCCCAATTGCAGAGCGCATGCGTAAACACGGCGTTCGGCCCTCGGTCTCATAACGGTTACACTATGTGATGGGGACATAGTAAGATTTTTTCATATATTTTTTTAGTATTGCTAGTCGTAAATAGGTTTTTTTTATTAGTAGTACCTTGAGGGTATCGATTTATTTGAATAGATAGATAGATATGAATGGTCTAGAGTTTTTCTTTCATTATGTTATAAACCGTACAAAATGAGTAAATATCCCAAGACATGACACACTGGGCCACACATAGCCATCTAGCCCCAAACTAAGCCGAAGCTTGTACTATGGGTACTGCACAACTGATAAACTAAATAAACGTGCACTTATAATTGGTTGGTCACTTGACAAATTGAAATTTAGGAACAGCGAAATTCTCGGATTTGTTGTCCAACTACTTTAGTTGATCGTGAACGCGTGAGAGAAGTCGTCTAGTTTAATACAATGTGCAGGTCCATAGAGCGAGCATTTACGGATTCATCACCCGACTAGTCGGCCGATACAAATCATAGTTCGCCAAATAATCGTCGCTCGCACATAGATGAATTGCCAGTGTTAATATTTTCACTCGCACGTCTAAATGAAATAATAGGCTATTATGGCTAAAATGATAATTAGTCCGTCTTTTAGCTTATTCTAAAATAAAAGACGTATTTTTTTATTTGTAAATTAGACTAAAAGTTACAAAGCTATAGCCCGTTGAAATTACGCGTGACGTCACTCGGTGAGGCATTTTTACGGGAGCGACTGACGTCAAATACTCCCACTCCTAACTTTTGATGCCTTGTATCTTTGCTATTGTTTATTTGATTGAAAGAAAGAAAAATACGTGTCTTTTATTTTTGAATAAGTTAAAATTACATTTTTTGGCCATAATAGCCCATTATGTGAGGGGCCCGGGCGCGTCATTATAGTTTAATCTCTGCCACAAACTAAGCCGTAACGCGTGTAATCGCATAATGTACCAATATTTGCATTGTATTTAAACTGATTTCATCAGAATTGTTTGTGAATCGCTCTATATCTTATGAATGCGTAGCGTACCTAGATTATAATTTTCATCTTTACCCGCTATTTTTCATTTGTAAACAGCTCGGTAGTTCAAATAGATAAAGTTGATTAATACGTAAAATAAAAGATTAGTTTTTTTATCATTTGTTTTTATGCGTATTGAAATAAAAATATGACGCTTTCGTGTATTCTTTAGAGGCTCGTCCCGTAGACAGATTTCAAGTGTTCGAATACTAAGCAACGCTGGACTACACAGCGCCATCTAGTTCCAAACTAAGCCGTAGCTTGTACCATGGGTACTAGACTTTTTTTATAAGTGATTGGGTAGCGCTTGACCCAAATAGCCTGATGTTAAGCGATGTTGGAGCTTATGAATCGCGCTTACCAAAAACCGATTCACTCTCGCCTTAAAAATCTGAATATTATTGGTATCATTCAGGAAACACGGACTCCGGACAACCGATAAACTTACTTAGATACGTTTTTTTACTAAATAAATACCTAGAGAAACTAATTTAGGAAGCTAAGTAAACTTTAGCTGGCGTGGACGATCGTCGGGTAAGAAAAACTGGCTCAACTAACTTTGATCTAGCCAGGTAGACAGGGATTATTCCATTAATCCCCGTTGACAATCCGCGTCAACGGGGACTATAAACTTTTTGTTAGTTAATCCCCGTTAACGCGGGGCTATAACGGGGATTTATGAACTTTAAATAGCCATTAATCCCCATTACAATAGAAATATAATGGGGATTACTGAACTTTTTAGTTCATTAATTCCCCGTAATAGCTCCAAATTGGCGTTAATATCCCCGTTGACGGGGATTACCAACGGGGATTAGTGGAATAAGCCTTCTTAAAATCTTGTTCAACCGCCCCCAAAGAACTTCTATCACATTATTCACACAAGCCCCTCTATTCCAGAGACTCCTGAAACCTGTGTCGCGACCATCTGTCACTCAGTGTGCGCTGTGAGCGAGTAAAGTATGGTGGTTCACACAACGACGCCTGCGAACAACGTTACAGGTGACGTCCATTGCGCGCGGCGGACCTCGCCGGCTTTGGCGGACGCGGCGCGCGCGCGCAATGGACAGTGTTCATATACAAAAATGTGTTAGTATAACTACGTAATTGTGTGCCAATGTAGGCAAATACGATATCGCCGATTAGTCTTCTTTTTTTTCGGTGCTCTTTGATAATTTTTTTTTAACTAAATCTATAAATTGTTCGCGGCAAATTACCTCACTGTTTTCATACGCGGCATCCGCGCGGCTTAGAATATATCCATACATAATTACCGCAACAGTTTAAGTAGATACGATCATGGATATTCTGGAGTTTAAAGTAACATATACACTACTGTTGTTAATAGATGCAGTCATTGATATTCTTATGTCTGAATTAAAAGAACAAAATAAAAGGAAAGAATTTGCACTTGTTCCTTGTGTTACGGCAAAACATTGCCGTGCAAATGACCTGTTTAATCATAACCACCATCCGCGGATACCGCTTGTGACTTCTAAATAATCAGCATTAGTTAAACCAATTCTGTAATGATTTTTCATACTTATGTCTTTTTGAATGTCAAACAGCACGTCTAAAATGGAAAATTGTTGAATTGTGCAATATTCGTTAATTATATCTGCGAGGTTATCCACAAATGCGGTCGGAAAGCTCTCTCTCAAAAGTTCCTTAAGTTATTGTCCTATGTCCCCTGAATGGGACAGAGAGCGTTCACAGTACGTCGCCATCCCGCGCGGTCTTGAGCTTCACACTCATTATCATAATAATCATAATATTTATTGCATTATGTGGTTACAAAAAGGTGTTACAAATGGATAAGAGGTACCTCACATAAACCCTGCAAGGGCACGCTTCAGTTCGCTCCAGGTCATTCCTACCGCCTTTGCTTCTGAAGTGATCGTTCGTGGATTGTTAAGGGCGGCCGCGATTCCGTTTTCCTTTCCATCTAAGGAAGAAAGGGGTTCTATTCCAGTAAGAGAGCTCCTGGGCGAAATCTTTGCATTTCGATCGAATATTTGAATGAACGATCGAGAATCGCTCGAGAAAGGAGCTCGTGGGGGGTTAGGGTTTGGCCGGCATGGCGGTGGCAACTGACAGGTATCTGACCAGTTACTTGCCTTGACTTGGGCTTCTCTTTCGCTTTCGATCAGGCGTAGGGAAGCAGTTATGTCGAGCTACTATAAAGAAAAAATATCCGCTCGAATCTCTCATGTCGCAGGAAGATCTTTCCGAACGCACGTGGATAGCTCTGCTGAATCGCTATAGATGTTTTTATTAATATTAAATTATCTTGTCGAAGTACAACATTTGCTATAGACTGATTTTCCCCAAACTGAGAGTACATAAAAAATGGCATTATTGAAGCTCGCGGGAACAGATGCGTAGACACGCAACGAGTTTCATATTTCATTACATTTTGATAGATCGTGCATTTTTATCGTTAACATAACTGCGTCAGCAAAACTGGGTACATTTGAGGTTTAAAAGGAAAATCGTTTGTATTTAATTTTGGGAAAATAAAACTTAGCGTTCCGGAACAATATCTGCTAAACATTGTCCTGAGAATCAAAGTGACATAACTCTAAAACATGACGCTTACTGAATATTAACAGGAAAACAGAAAAAAGGAATGGCTTCGATAAATCCAAATTCCCCATGTATCATTGGAAATTAACGTTAGATTTTTGCAAATTTATGGAAATTTAAAAACAAATATTTTGATTTATGTCACTTTGATTCTAATTGTATAATTTCTAATGAGATATTTGTATCCAGTTTTCGAAACCCCATCTCGCTTAGTGTTTCCAGATAGCATTTCATAGTTTATCAACTAGATGCGCTAGGTTGCATTTCAGTGTCTAAACGATTGATTTGAAGACTGAAATACAATCGAAAGTTACGTAATATCATTGTGTATTATTTTGTAGGAGAGTTTGCTTCGAACCGTGGTGATCTTACTAGTAGTTCCTTATGTTAGCGTTACTTATCTAATAAAAAAATAAATAAATAAAAAAAACTAAATGTTGTATCGTTGAAACCACCATACAACATTACTCTTGTGATGTAAATTACTGTAAATAATAAATAGAAGAGATGTTTAATATTTAAGGTCTAAATAAAAACTTAGGTTTCTCTGATATGTCCATCTAAGTTGTAAGTACGAAAAATTACACAAAAAAATGGTAAAATTGTTAGATTCCTTTTTTAATAGCAAGAATTTTATATTTCGATCGGTCAACACTGAAAATGACGTTTTGACATTTGTTACAATTATTATATATAATTATTTTTTTATTTATAAATGTAAAGTTGTGGTGTGATTATAGTAGAATTATGTGTCTGAATTAGGGAGATGTTTTGAGATTTGTGCATCCATATACACATTGTAAAGTTAAATATATGTCCCTAATCGTTAATAAACACTTATTATGCATCTATACCTATCGCTAAACATTTAAAAAGTAAAGTTATTAGAATTTTTTCTTGTGGACTTTGATGATAAATTAGGTGTACACCTGTTAGAAAAATATATCAGACCAACATTGGATGTGCGGTCTCAAAATAACAAATTATAATGAAAGATCCGTTTGGATAAATAGTGAGATAAATTGAAAGATTTAAGTTATAATCACATTGCAGCTCGAGTTAATAGTTTAAGCCTATTTTCAAATTAAAATATTACGAAAACCAAATTTTTGTTGTTTTTATTTAACGCGTACCTATCATTAACATAACACAAAAGTCTCCGATCCTTCTATACGGCCAACAAAAGCATTAGGCACTGTTTTAAAATTGTAGTCACAATTATGAATATGTCAATGTACTTTACATTCATTCACATAATTATATTAAACCTATTTTATGCTTAAATCAAAAATCTAAGTAAATTGTTTAAATATTATTTATTGAGTCGGCTTAAGGTAAAGTTACAGTGGATGTTTATTTAGTTACTTAATTCTATTACAACGGGCCTAAATCTCCAAAAAATACTCTTTATCAAGTATCTAATATCGCATGGAAGTTCTGTAAATCATGTGGAGTCAGTGTGATGGTACTAAGGATACAATGTTGTATCATTTGTTGTAAAGGGGAAAGTTCAAGAAAATGTCATTTCCGAACTCACTCTCCGGAATGTGTGGAGAGTTTTATGTCAAATAACATCTCGCTCCTAAAAGTAAACAGTGGGATTAATTCTACGGTTCCATTGAAGCGGAGCGGATTCTACCGGTACCGCTATTCAACGAAATGGCTTGAAATCTACATCTATTTCTCTCCACAGAGAAGTGGAGATATCAAGACATGTGATGAGTGGATCGCCTTCACGCGCCTAGTTCTTCTCCACTTTCTCAGAACTATTGTTGTTGCTAATCAATCCCCATAGCTCGATATGTGACATAGTGACCCACATAAAATATGGCCATATCATCCGCTTATACAACTACATTCCTCTTTAGCGCAAACTCCTTGTAGCTTTCTTTTTCAATAATATCCTTTAAGATATCTACCACGGTATAAACATCAATATACCTAGTATACAAAGCAGCCGGCGTCAGCCTTATCACATTAGGATCCCTGTAGTCCGGAACCACACCACGCGCCTTCAACGCCAAACTGATCCTGTAACCCTCGTCATGCTCCAAGCACACATGCCCACCCCTCTTACTATTATCCCTATAATTCCCTATCGAAAAACCGTACTTCACCAACTCTTTCTCGATGAGATACATCAAATACCCAGTTATGTGCAAAGACTTCTTCCTGATGTTGCTCATTCCAGCCTCCTTGAAAATCTTCAGAGCTCCTTCCAAACCCGCCATGGAGAGCATACACGGAGTTCCTATCAGCCAACCGGTAGCGTTTTCCTCATGGTCAAAATGCTGTCTCAAGAGGAACTTAGTCGAGTGCTTATTCCCGTGCCATCCTGCTAACCCTGGAACCTTGTTAAAGTGTCGCCTGTTCACGTAAACCGCAGCAGTGGCCCCTGGCCCGGCATTCATGTACTTATAGTTGCACCACACAGCGAAATCGGCGTCCAAAGACTTCAGGTCGATTTCCACAGTGCCAATAGCGTGACTCAAATCCCAACCGATCAGTATGTCCCTCTCTCTAGCCACTTCAGTGATCTTCTTCATGTCAACCACTTGAGCCGTTCTGTAGTAGACCATCGGCAGCAGTACCAGTGCTACGTCTTCCGTCATTGCTTCTATGACGTCATCTTCTTCCAGAAACTTCTCTTCGCGGCTCTTGACCACTTTCACAGCGTCTTTCGGATCGTAACCTCTCAGTGTAACCTGGCTGTCGACGGCGTATCTATCAGTTGGGAAGTTAATATCGTCGACGAGGATTTTGTACTTGTCCTTAGTGGGTTTGTAAAGAGTGCTTATTGCTTGATGGATGTTGGTAGTCGTGTTACCTGTGACAGCGATTTCGTCATTTTCTGCGCCCACCATATGGGCCATTTGTTCAGCGAGGTATTCTGAGTAGTAGTAATACTTGCCTCCGTCGACGTTCCAGATTTTGATGCCGTGTTCTTTCCATTTGGCGAGCATGTTCAGGACCGCTTCCTCTGCGTCTTTGGAGGCGAGACCCAGCGAGTTCCCACACATGTAGATGACTCCATTCTTCAGGTAGAAGCGTTGTCTGAAGGGGCCTAGTGGGTCGTTGTTGTCCAGCTCTTTGGGGTAATCGAAGCTGTCTGAATACTCTTTCTCCATAGCGGCTGTGGCTTTGCTAAGGCGTGACTGGATGTGACAATCGTTAATGGTTTTCGCTAATTTATATAAGTTTAACTGCTTAATAAAGATAACGCGGAAACTATTTGTGTTATCTTTATTAGTTAAGCGGTTACTCACGTGCGAGGGTAAGTTTTTTTTCATATTTTAAAAACCAAAGAATAAAAATGTATTCGATAATAAGCTAGATTGTAGTTTTCAAATAAGTGGGCTTTTTTATTTTAATTTATATTTAAGTGTAATTTACGACCCCACCCGACCCCACTTAGAGCGAGATAAGGGCAGGAGAATGATTTAAGTGTAATTTAATTATAAAGTATTCATGCTTGATTTTTTGAAGAAATGAGGTATCCTATTCTAAATGCGGAAACCTCACGGACTAGGAAAAGTGCCTTATTTTAATTAAGTAGGTAGTTAATTGTTAACACAACATAAAGGCTAACATGGTGATCTCTAAATTTCCTTCCTTTAGCCTCAGCCTTCGAGGATTTACAAGCGCTAAATCTACACATCTTACTGAAGAAGGATTGACCCTAGGACAAGACAATTCACACAAACCTGGTCTCAAGTTTCCCATGGTTCGTACTCGTGTACCAGATTACTTTTAAAAAATTCTGAATTATTAGGCTGAGTGAAAATCATAACCGGAACTATCTGTGGGTACAATTAAAAATTATGTAACCTGTTGAAAACACCATTAATGAACACTCAGTTTTATAATCTAATCGCTACATATGCGATTAACATCACATTATTTTCTCCGAAACAAACAAGAAAATATGGTGACAACATGTTAGTTTCAAATGCGCACTAATTCATGATCTCTAATTTTATAAGTTTTCTAATTGAGGGGTCTAAAATATGCAAAAAGGTAGCTTATGCAAAAAGGTACAAGCATACCTATATGTGCCCTGAAAAGCGTTTTTTCCTATTAAGATTTCAGAAATAGGTAGGTACCTACTTATTTAGTTTTTTGCTGGGCGTAGGTACGCCGTGCGACGTTTTGGCGATTGCTAGGTATACCTATATCGGAAACGGTCTGACTGAAGCCATGTTTTTTTTTATATAGAAAGAGATATAGTACGTTTGTGCATGTGTACCGGAATTTTCATTGGGTACCATGTCTAGCAGGGTTTTTTAATTTTAACCAACAAAAAAGAATCAAATATCTGTATAAGTAGGTAAAGTTTTCTTTTTAGGTACTTGCACCAGGACTATTATCAAAGTATAGAGAAGAATGAATTCGGAATAAAAAATGGTATTTTCATGTATGTACATAACTATGATATTTAGATCATATCAACTAAATATCATAGTTATGTAGGTACATACTCGTATTATCTTTACGTCTCTAAACCGTCAGTAAATTTCCTTTGAAAATTGTTTTAAATATTTGCCTGGTTATTATGCACAGCTAGGTTTGAAAAAAGATTGTAGTCTTTTACCTATAGGTACCTAAATGAGAACATGAAAGATGTAAATGTTATATCGAAGACGACCCAAGATAGACCTGTTCATGCAAAGAAAAAGTAGAGAGATCCCCCAAATGTTGGGAGAAAAGCTTGTCTTGGCTACCTATTCCATGTCCTCCCATTACCTATTGCATTACGCTCATATTTCTATTACATCCAAAATTAAACCAGTCTTATTTTGTCCCGATTTTATCTACAAACTCCTGGTCAAAAGAGCACACCTGCCAAATGAGAAAAATATCTTTGTGACGAACGATATAACAATGACTGCAGGCAGATAATAACAAAACCATAAAAGTGATAGGTTGATACGTTATTTCACATCCCGCCTTCATCTCCATACCACATAACCCACTATACCTATCATTTACGCTATCGCGCTTAGTAGCTGCTTTTTATATTCTAAATGAGTTTACGCTTGACTGCAATTCGTCTGATGGCAAGCAATATCGCAGTCTACGATGGAACGCGCACCCAGCAATACCATTGAGTTGAGCTGTACCTATTCCTGCTAAGTTTCAGTAAAACAGTATGCTCGTCTGCCGCCTCTTGCATAAAAAGAAACAAAAATTATTTTCGGATCCGTCGTAGTGGATTTTCGTTTTAGTTTGTGTATACGAACTCAGCAAGGACAAATGGGAGGGTATGGTACAAAAATACGCGATTCGTCCATCGAACGACCGTTTTCCTTTGTTTTTTTCTGTCTGATGGTAAGAGAATATTAAGATTTAAATTCATGCACCTATACTATATTTTTCTGACTGTAAGCTTTTCTGATCCATACGACATTCCTATCCTATCTCGCTTCCTTTCAAAATCCATACGTTTCCCTACCTTTTCCTTGTCTGTGGCTAATGTACAAGCCGTACAAAGCCAAAAAAAAAAAAAGAGAAACCCAAGTCGCTACCCAACCCTAATCCCCCACGAGCTCCGGAAACCCTAATCACCGACAGGAACACGACCCGGAGGGCATTTGCTGCGGTATTCTATAGGGTGGAGGTTCTTCCCCGGACAGGCAGCTCAATTCGAGCGAAGATTCGCTATGCCCTACCTCTATTTAGCCTTCATTTACAGGTAGTCGGTTGCCAGAGCCTCGTTTGTCATTCGGCAGGATGCACCACGGGCCGGTGAGGGTGGCTTGGAATGTAAAGATGATAGGTAGTGTATAGATATGGGATGTAAGAGAGCGGCATATCATCTTTTTGTTCCAAGCCAACCTCACCTGCCCGTGGTGCATCCTGCCGAATAACAAACGAGGCGCTGGCAACCGACTGGTGGTGGTATAACCATCACAGTTGACGGCGTAGCTAAATTCCACAGACCGATGACGGGCAGCAGCGTCACCGGAGCGAGAAGCTACGCCCTGCGATCGCCAACCCGCCTGCCCAGCGTGGCGATTATGGGTATATCCTCCAAATGTTTGTCCTGTGGCGAACGACTGGAGAGGCCTATGTCCAGCAGTGGACTGTGATAGGCTGATGATGATGTATAGATATATGGTGATATTTAAGGTGCACCTTCATTGGTTACCAAAACAGTACATTAGTCATCAAATGAGGCTCCCCCTGTAACCTGCGAGCGTGTTACAGTAGATAACCACTAAGAACATTCGTAAAACCATAAACATAATATAGCAAACATTTGATCAACTAATACTTTGTTAATTCATTAGATAATCTTCGCTCTTATGTACAAAGAAATAGCGCTCATTTTCGACACACTTTTCTCGTGATTGTTAAGTAATTTTTTAAACTAGGCATTTTTGTTACTTCTGATTGACATAATAAGCTTTTTATAACAACTTGGTAATTCCTACTCGAGCAAATACGTACTGAAAGTCATGTTTTATGATGTGGTGACGTAAATTCAGTACGCAAAATGGTCGCATACCCACCGCGCCGGCCCCAAATATAGTGACGACATGGTAGTACGTAATAAGTACTACGTTAGTAGATACTTATTACTTCCATGGGGGACGATGAATCTAAGAGAGGTAGGGCATAGCGAATCTTTGCTCGAATTGAGCTGCCCGTCCAGGGAAGGACCTCCACCCTATAGAATACCGCAGTCAAATGACCTTTGGGTCGTGTTTCTGCCGGTGAGTAGGGTTTCCGGAGCTCGTGGGGGGGTTAGGGTTGGGTCGGCATGGCGGTGGCAACTGACAGGTAACTGACCAGTTACTTGCCCGTTGTCACAGCGACTTGGGCTTCTCTTTCGCTTTCCATCAGGCGTAGGGAAGCCATTATGTCGAGCCACTATAAAAAAAAAAGAATCGCGCTTTTTTTTCTCAATGACTACGATGATAGCCAAGGCGGACTGTCGATGGAGATGGAGAGGCTCTCAGTCATGGGTACCTAAATTAACCTTGCAACACAGCAAAGGCGCCGCCTAGTGGGCTCTGACTTCGACTTAGGGCGTTGCTGGAAGGGTCCCTACCTACAGACGCTGTTTTGAGAAGAAGGGCGACGGGTTTCGGACCGGTTTCGCAGTCGGGACCGAAGCTAGGGGACGACGCGGCGCAGGTCCCCGCCGGCGACGACGGAACGACAGGCATGAAGTGTTGGTGTGATTCGAGCTGTTCGGCGGCGGCCAGCATGGTAAGAGTAATGGAGTCGTCAGCGTCCTGGAGGACGTGACGGAGACGACGTTTCATAAAGGGGTTTCGGGAGGGAGAATATATCTGGGATAGCGCAGATGTTGTTAGATTTTTTGTGCGGCGTACCAACCTATAGACGCCAGAGGCGAAATAACAAATCGACTCTCAGTTACTTACACGACATTATTATTCAAAGATACCAGTGTACTTAGTTACTGTGAAAAAAGAGAGAAAATCAATGATAAATATCAGACAAGATCACATACATTGCTCCGATCCCAAAGTAAGTAGCTTAAGCACTTGTGTTATGGGTATCAGTACAACGAAGGTACCACAAATAAATACTTAAATACAAATATGTATAAACACCCAGACACATAACAAACACAAGTGTTCATCACACGAATGTTTGTTCCGGGCGGGAATCGAACCCACGACCCTTGGTTCAGAAGGCAGGGGTCACTACCAATTGAGTCACCGAGCCAGTCTAAAGATGGGAGTCATAATGCAATTTTCTATGACGCTTAACGAAACCGCAGCGTATTATCTCTACCACTTCTACATTCTCTTTGCTTCTAACCTGACAGAAACGATCTTGCCACTGTCGTTTCAGAATTGTCACTTCTCATAACTTGAAATCAACAAAATCTAAGAACTTTCGAAGTAATTTTTACCCTTACTTACTCCAAATCATGTACAGGCTACCTAACGCGTGTAGAATGGTCATTAAAAGGCAGTTCTCTGTTGGGCGAAACGACAGGAACATTTGTTGGCCTAAACCCGACTACGGACCTATGGAGGTGATGCGTTCAGAACTGATGAACGGACTCAAGGTGGCTTCTGCGAAACCGTTGGGGGCGCAAATTGGAGCCTGCACTATCATGTATCAGGTAGTTATGTTATGTCTGATCATCACTATTTTTTTTATAACCCAAGACATGCCACGCTACGCCACACAGCGCCATCTAGCCCCAAACTAAGCCGAAGCTTGTACTATGGGTACTCGACAACTGATAAACTTACTTAGATACATTTTTTTGTAAATAAATACACATATTGTATAAAAAACACCCACCAATACAAACATACATGTTCATGCACACAAATGTTTGTAATGTGTGGGGATCGAACCCCCGACCCTTGGCTCAGAAGGCAGAGGTCACTACCAATTGAGCCACCGAGCCAGTCTATACTACCGAGACTATTATCTACATCATCAGCCTATCGCAAAACCACTGCATGCCTCTCCAGGCGTGCGCCGCTTTGGTCAAACATCTGGAGGCTTTACCCTGGGCAGAGGTTGGCGTTATGTCGGTTGTGCTACTTAGCTACACCTGCAATCATGATGGTTATACCGTCACCAGTCGGTTGCCAGCCCCTCGTTTGTTATTCGGCAGAAGGTAGGGCAGGTGTGGTTCGCTTGGAGCGAAAAGATGATAGGTATGATGATAGGCATTTACACCCCTTACTTCCCTGCAGCTAGTATTACAATAGACATCCCTGCAGCTAGTATTACAATAGATTATGCATTTTCCGAAGGCCGGCTCCCGATACGAGGTGGACGATCAGCTCGGTGTGACGCACTTCCTCCGCGCCATGTCCGGGGGCTCCGGCTGCGGGTACACGTCGTTCCTGAAGGGACGCTGCCTGCAGCAGTGCGGCGCCTCCCTCTCCTGCTCCTCCGATCGGCAGACCATCGCATTCACCCTTCGCTGCCCTATTACGATGTTCCCGGATCTGAAGAACTACCTTTTAGACGCTGCGGCTAGGTGAGCCATGTTCTATCAGGGTAACTAGGGACTCCTTGGACCATGATGCCACCCCAAGCCCTTGACGGCGGGGCCCTTAGTGGGTTTTTAGTGCCGATTTATTTCGTCTTGAGGCCTTGATTTCTAGAGGGCGGCGTGAGTCCCAAATATCTAAACATTTTACCCAGCAAAAAATGAAGTTGACTCAAATTCTTTATCAAGGGACCTCCGAACCATGCCTCACCTTTTTTTGTGTAAAAAGAGCATTCAAGATGACCTCAATCCTGCTGGTTAGCGTAAATTGAAAAGTGCTGACAGCGTGCAAGTCGCTTTGTTTTCTCCTGTAAAGTTGGTAACTCCTATAAGATTGGTAAAATTACTTAGGCGAAGTTGTTAGAGAGATGATAAAAACTTCACAAGTTGCTTTAGGCTTCCATAGAGCTTGTATGGACCTCTTCTCAATGTCTTTAAGTGCCCACTTCTTTCTTTCAAAGATGTTGTTACCACTCCTGGGAAATAGAAGACCGGAAGCCGCTCATTCACGACGATCTGCTGCGAATACCGCCAGAACAAATGGTCATGGATCTTATACAGAAGGCGTCGTTCCGCGGACCATTGGCCAACTCGGTCTTCTGCGCAGACGGACGGATAGACGACATGAGCAAGGATGCGCTGATCTGCTTCGCTCAAACAAACTTTATCACTGTTAGGTGTAGCGTGGCGAGCGTCGGCGTGCCTTTTGAAGAGACCCTGAAGATGGCTGAGAGGATTGAGCTGAGGCGGGTTAGTGGAAGTCATCTACTTTCTATTCAAAGGCACTTTCGTCTAGATACTTCCCGTGTCAGCCAAAATCTTTAGTTCTGTTAAAACTTATTAGAATTATTTTTTCTTGGTTACAGATCCAAAAAATTATCTAGGATTAGTTTTAATCGCCTCCATAACCTGCCTGCCTAGTGCGGCGATTATGAGCAAAGCTTCCAGATGTTTGACAAGCGCCCAATAACTGGAGAGGCCTATGGACATAGTAGCGGACTGCGATAGGCTGATGATGACGATGAGTAGTTTTTGGTTCTCATTCTGCCTTAGCTGTCTCTTTATTTCAACTTGGGGCCTTTTATCATTATCACGTACCAGGACAAATCATTGACGTCCTTATTGTTTTCAGGAAAGACCTCCAAATCCGTGCACGATGCCTTCATGCTCAAAGGCGGGTTTTGAATACCACGACCTCGGAGCCGGCAGCGACACTTGGATAGCGCTGGCTGTGCCTGGATCCAGCAGCTGCGATATATCGTATGATGCCTTTTGTTCTATTGATTGTATCGTTGTGTTGAGGTGCTGGTAAAGTAATTACACTGCTATGCCGTCGTCAGCGGCAAACAAGCAAGAACGTACTAGAGGCTGATCACAATGTGGTGTGGCCGGTGCGGTAGACATACCTACATTGTTTACATGAAACCGCATGATAACAACCCTCTGATTTACGGCAAGCCGTTAACGGCTCCGTTTGAATGCGGCGAGCTGCATCCCCTACACGCACGATGCGGTTAGCCGCGTCATGTACCCATACAATATTTCTAGAAAGACTGACTGACCGCCCCAGTCTTTTTCTGTCGGTTGCTTGGGATTGATATTGCTCCCTTGGAAGACGAAGCTGCGCAATGCGGCAGGCTTGGGTGCCGTTCTCTTGGATTTCAATCCATGCGATTGGTGAATCGCGGCACAGCTCCTCTCTGCTTTGCTCCACTGTGTCTCAGTAGAACCGCAGTCTTAATCACCGATATCTGAAGTCACCAGTCGCGGTCATAGGGTGCAACTGCAACCTCTACTTATGTCTTTATATCTCCAGCGGCCTCCTGAAGCACGCCATCATAGCGGCGGCGTGCGGCACCGGCCACGTGCAGACGGGGCAGCACACGATGGACCGCACCCCCCAGCCCCCCCTCGGCATGATGGCCGGCAACGACATCTACACGGAGTACAAGGCCTTCAATATCTCTTACTTCGATCAGGGCCTCTTTGGTAGGTGTTCTATAAGTAGTGTATCCTTGAATTTCTTTTTTTTGTAAAGAGAGCGTTCCGGATGACCTCACTCCACCTGATGGTAAGAGGTCGTGAGGTACAAATGTTAGATTGACAGGCACACAACGGAAAACTTCACTGAGATGAAGAACTCTTCGGAGCACTCGCCATTGTAGAGATCTTTGAGATTTATAACTATGGAGCTGATGAGCTTGCCAAATGTTTCTATTGGTTCATTTTTGGAAATTATTTGTATAATGTTGTATGGTTCGATGTTTAGATTTCTTGTATTTTTATCTTCTAAATACATAAAACGATTGACTGACTGACATATCAACGCACAGCCTAAACGGCTAATCGTAGGCATTTGAAATTTGGAAGGGACGTAGCTTAGGTACCGTAGAGGTGCACTAAGAAAGGAATTCCCGAAATTCCCACGGGAACGGGAGTTAGCGGGAAGAATAGTATTGAACCTGAAGCGAATGGGTGAGCAATGTTTTTCTAAACAATTGACGACTGCAGTAAGTAGGTTTTACTACCAAGGAGGTAGCCACAAACCCGTGCGAACCCAGGGCGGGTCGCTAGTTATTTATGAATATTTATGACCGTAGGAGTGTTGGCCAAGACGCGTGCGCAGACGGCGACGCAGGCGGCCATGTGCGCGGCGGAGTTCCTCTGCAACGTTGGCGACTTGGACTTCAAGCAGATTGAGACAGGCAAGAGGAGACTCAGTGAGTATGTGGGAACAGACTTGTCCCTACGAAAAGTGGAAATACTTCCGCCGAGCTCTCCGTGTCCCTGCTACTTGCTGCCCACTGGCGACACAAGGGGGTTTAGTGGGTAAGCCCTCCCATTTTGGGAGGTGTGAGTCCCACACACCATGCCGACTCCCCCCCGGAGGCGGCATTAAGGTGCCTAATGCATTCCCCTCTAGAAAAAAATGGTGATCGTGCTCTGCTACCGCGGTCCGATGGGCCATCTTACTTTTTCGCTTATATATCTACTCAGTCGTGATGAAAACTTCGTATGCGCGTAGTAGGTCTTCCATAGAACTTGTATGGAACAATTTCATTCTGTATTGGATATTGCGTGCCGCGGATGTTACATCGCCATCTGTTGTTAGCTGGCGGAACTAGTGTTTGTGTCGCTACAAGTAGGTATCTATGATGTTCAGGAAATGTTGGCCTCTTTAGGTACTAAAATGCTTGTCAGTACTAAGGATGTTCAATCTGCTGTTTACTTCCTTATTGATAAATTAATTAATAATGTATGTACTTTCTCTGTATATAAATAACTGGCGTTCATATGTTGATGCTTTATCTGCTAAATCTACAATACACTGTTGTTTCTCCTAGGTAGCTGCAATCACAATAACAATAATAGTGCCATATTATTATTATCATCTCGATAATGTATGATTGCTTGACAAATAGGTATGTATCTCTCGTATATTTGTGATCTCCGTGCTATATAGGTAAGTAGGTAATATAATTAAAAACAAAAGGAAATGGAACCTTCAAGCCTGGCCGCACACATTCGGAATTCCGAATGCTGCCTTAAGGTAGTACCAAACTAAAACATATAGTTAGATAGGTACATAGTTAAGTACACAGTAAAATTTAATTAAAATAAATAACACAATAGAATAAGCGCTGCCACACCGAGAGGTGTCCACACCATTTATCATATCGCTACAAAACTGCCATCTCAAAATGTCGATGAGCGAAAACGATTGCGCAAAGGGAACATTTCGCTTGAATATTTTTTATCCTATTATCGTCAGACACTGCTTATCGGTATGGAAACATCGAAGCGGTTTGTTCTACCGTGAACGGGTTGGGTTGTTGATCTCGCGTCCTCTCACTCTAACACGACCAATACTTTCATCTATCTCACTCGCACAATTCGGTACGACCTCCGAGTCATTTACTCATGCGCGGAACGAATACGTATCCTACCGAGTCGTGCCAGATGTGTTTCTAAATATTTTCTCGGATATTTTGTTTTGTGAAAGGAATAATGGATGAACGTGATATTAACTCGAGACTGATTGCGGAAATAAAAAGTCGCCCAGCGGTGTACAATTACAAATCGCCGGAGTACATAAACAAAGTTAAGGTTGGAAAGGCTTGGCAAGAAATAAGTGATTGTTTTAATATAACTGGTGAGTTCAGTGTTTTTTAAGTATTGCGTTATTATTTATTACAAAATATTTTTGATATTACGAGCCCTTACCTAAGCTCTATTTTTTTTTTGTTTTTTGGCGCTACGCACAGTTCATGCTTCTGCCACGGACGATAGTAAAAATTCTGTTAAATGATAATAAATTAATTAATGAGAAATAAAATTACTATAACCGGGATTTATTTTGAAATACGAAATGGATCAGGAAAGGGTGCAGGATTAATTATTAACACCACTACCTATCTATTTGTTTTTATGAGATGAATTTAAATAGTGATGTGACAACCCAGATTTTCCAATTGAATTTTAGTTAGTGAATTTTGGGATAGATAACTAATCTAGGATTTTTTGATAGCAAGATAATTAATTATATGTCTAACTCATATAAGTAACATAGTAAAAAAACCTACTTTGGCGCATAGTTTAATGTATAATGGGATTGCAATTCAGATCATAATTGTAGATTTTGTATGTAATTGTACTTGGTTATAATGTGTCATGTCTATATATAAAAAATAAAGTATGTAATTTATTGTATTTTTCAGTTCCCGAAGCTAAAGAAAGGTGGAGAAACATTAGATCAGCATTTACTAGAACTAGAAAATTCGATGGCACAAATGGTCAACCGAAGAGGACTTATTATTTAGCAAAACAATTAGATTTTATAGTACCTTTCATGAGGGCCAGGCCAGCGCCTATTATCGCAAGCCAGTCGAATCCATCAACCCCACCAACAACTACAACACTACATAAAATAAAAGTCGAAAGAGAGGATGATGATGATGATGTAGTGATGATTAAACAGGAAGAAAATAGCGAAGAGGAATGCAATAACATTGATGATCTTTCAATTGAGTTTCAACCTGAACCTGTACCTTTGAGAACGCCTTTAAATGAAAAAGAAGTAGATGCATTATCTACTGAAAGTTCAATTAATAAATTTCAAGACATACAATCTGCAAGTAATCTAAACGCTAGCGGTATTGTACCAGAAAGCAGCGCTCATCCTATGCATTATTTTTTTCTCAGTTTAATGGGTGAATTTGATAATATGACTGAAAAACAAATGAGATGTTTTAAAATAAAGGTTTTGGAACTGATTGGTGAGATAAAAAGTTCCGAATGAATAATAAAATAAAGTTTAAAATAAGACTTTAGAAATAAATAAACGACATCATTTACGACAGACTAATTAAATTTTAACAGCAAACAGGCAGACTTTACCGCCTATTGAAATAAATATTTGTAAAACATAAACACTTGCGGTGCAGACTCCTAAGGCCGTGTCCTGGATGCCAGCGACTAGAGCGGGAGATGCGCAAAAGCGCGTCTTGATAAAGTTCATAGATTTGTATGAAGCTGTTCTCGACGACAGTGGTGCGGGCCGCGCCCTACTTGGCCACTGGCGTCTAGAACAACTGACGTAATGTACCTATGTTATATCTAAATTAAAACATTTTCCTAGTTACTTTATTGTGTTTTATTTATGTACCTACGAATTTCCTACATATTACTATTACATACTTTGGATATCTTGTATCACACTACAGTGGACCCCTGGAAGTCCGACAAACATTTGGCAGGGCAGTGTCTAACTATCGATTTGTCGGATTATAGAGTACCTACTGCCCAAGATCAGGAGATCTGTAATTTTAATTTTGTAAAAACATTCAACTATAAGGATAGTTGAATATATTTACAAAAATTACAGATCCAAAGATAAGATTCAATAAGACCAAAATGTATCACTTAGTCTGTAATAAAGAATTTGAATAATCATTTTCAGAATTGAACCTAGCACTCCACGATGAGGATTGTGTGAAGGTGAGCGAGGGTCTCGCGTTGCAAATAGCAAACAACCTTCAGATCGACAGCGCGAAGAATTCCATGTGCATGATCGACCTTATACCTGCAGATGAAATCTGCGCTACTGCCAGGGCACTTTCCAGCAAAAGTAAGGGGCTATAATCCAACTAATTTGTAACTTTCTACCGTGCACAAACTTTGTTAATATCTTTAAACATCAATATCTGGCCGTTATTTAACCATGGTAAGGTAACATATAGATAGGCACGACACACATTAGCCTACCCCTTTTTAACAGTTACAGTCATATTACTATAAACAATTTTCAAGATATTTAGAGGATATAGATTAGTATAGGTTGATGAGTGGCTGTCTGTACCTATACATTTATAATATTATGTATGGATTTTTAACAAAGAAACAAAGAATAATAATATCAATTAAAAGCGTTCGCGACATCATGGAAAGTGTGTATTTTTTTTATTAGTGGAATAAAATTATATTTTGCATGCTTGCAGGCTGTTGTATGTCGATGGCAGTGGTTGGTGATATTGGCGCTGTGCCTCCCGGTCGAGAATATTTATGTGGATTTTAAATATTGTGTTTTTACGTTATTTATTCATTTTCATAAACTTCACCAAATAAAACTGTACACATGCATAGGTGCTCGTGTTTTATTAGTTTAGTTCGAATAGCATGTCCCAGGTCCATCCTGCTGAATAATGAACCAGGTTCTAGCAACCATTTGGTGGTGGTATAACCATCACGATTGAAGGCGTAGATAAATACCACGGGCAGATGACGAGCAGCAGCGTCACCTGTGCGAGAAGCTACGCTCTGCGATTGCCAACCTGCCTGCCCAGCGTGGCGATGTTACGGTGGACTGCGATAGGTTGGTGATTATGCAAATCCTTATCAACCTGTATAAGTTTAACAATTTCAACTAAGTGTTACACAGATTATGACTTTATACACTGGTGACTTGCACTTCCAACATGAGAAGATGTCACGGTGAAAGAAGTGAAAAACTAACATGGACGTATAAAATAAAATAGACGTCCATGGAAACTCATCAGTGCGAGCATAGTCCATTATTGAAATAAGGATCGTTTGATTTGAGTTGATCAATCATTTAAAAAGATGTCTTTAATATACATGACGGTAAGAAGATAATAGATTTATTGTTAAATTGCAGAAATAGATACGCATAATCGTATGTAAGTCGATTGAACAATCAATTTAAAACAAAAATGTTGGTGCACATCACATCCCTACGGCTAACGGCTAGTTGTCAAAGTGACATCTTAAATGTCAGCTGAAAGGGCCTTATCCCCTTATTTTTTTAGTTTCGAGTTAATTTGGTATTTTTATAATTAAGTTGTTGAAATCGGGTTTAAAGAACCTCACAAAAGTATGTTTGAATAGTTTAATTAGCATCTGCCACAATGATGAATTCCTTTCACAACACAATTAAATGTAAGTTTGTTTTCGAGGTTATGTTTTATTTTTACAAAAAAATTACTTGAAATCTAACTGAAACCGTTCTTAATTCCAGATCTTCGTTTAGTGAACATCAAAACTGCTTTAAATACCATAAAAGAGTGTCAGCCGCGACGTGTTGCGGTGGAGAAATCATGTTTAATATCAAAAGCGAAAACTTTGTCTTTCGCTCCAAGATCTATTGGTGTGGAGATCACAGATAAGCGCATAGAAGATAAAATTAGACAGGACCCTATCACGTATGTTCCTATAATTAATCCGCGATCGATCTTGCCGTTAATTGACGGTAATTGGAGGAAGGATGAGATTGGTTTGCCGACGGAGAAGAAAGATGAGATACAAGCGGCCAGGCTGATAGTTATTAGGCGGAAGAAGATGAAGAAGCACCAGCGCAGGAAGCTATGGAAGAGGATGAGGCACCGCTGGGCTCGGGTAAGGGAGTAAACTAAATAATCAGTAAATGATCCTGTCATTGCAAGTTATTTTATTAGTTTAATAAATAACCCAAGACATGCCACACTGGGTCACACATTGCCATCTAGCCCCAAACTAAGCTGAAGCTTGTATTATGGGTACTAGACAACTGGTAAACTTACGTGGATACTTTTTTTAATAGATACACATTATACATAGTAAACACCCTGACCAATACAAACAGACATGTTCATGAACAGAAATGTTTGTACCCAATGAGCTATGAAGCCACAAACATCCACTGTTGGACATTGGCCTTCCCAAATCACAGTTGTCATTGGTTAGGTGAATTAGCTTTCCAATGTCAAAGAGTTTTTGAAATCGCTACAGTACTTTTTGAGTTTATTCATCACAAACACACACAAAAATACAAATCTTTCCTCTTTATTATATTAGTGTAGATTTATAATATTTTCTGACACCTATGGAATGTAACTGTGTATGTAGTAGGAATGTGGAAAAATATAGAGGAAGGGGGAGACCAATAAAGGAATGAATGGACTGTGTGAGAAATGATGTGTGTGTCAAAGTTGTGAGTGTGGAGATGGCTGATAGAAAAGAGTGGAAGGAGAAAACATGTTGTGCCGACACCACTTAGAGCAGGATAAGGAAAGTAGTTTGATGATCTATGGAATGTAACTGTTTACACCAATCCACACAACCATAAATTTAAGAGAGGAGGAGAGGAGAGAGCGAATCTTCGCTCGTATTGAGCTGCCCGTCCGGGTAAGGACCTCCACCCTATAGAATATCGCAGCCAAATGACCTTCGGGTCGTGTTTCTGCTGGTGAGTAGGGTCTCCGGAGCTCGTGGGGGGTTAGGGTTGGGCCGGCATGGCAGTGGCAACTGACAGGCAACTAACCAGATACTTGCCAGTTGTCACAGGGCCTTGGGCTTCTCTTTGGCTGTCCATCAGGCGTAGGGATGTCATTATGTAGAGCTACTATAAAAAAAAGTCTCAAAATTCAAATAATTATTTTTCAGGTCAAGCAGCGTAGACGTCAAGTGAAGGAGAAAATTTTCCAGAACCAACTGCTAGCGATGGTCAAGGATGCCAATGAGTTCTCCGCTGAGCAGTACGTTACGGGCAAGCTGGACAAAGCCAACCACACCCCGCTGCCCACGCGGTGGCGCCACAAGCGCCTCCCCGAGTTCATTATACGACAACTGCTTGGCATCGACAAGAAGATAAATTATAAACACAATGATAAATATAAGGCTTAAGTTATGTATTGTTGTATGGCTAAAGTTACTGTCAAGTGTCGGAATTAATTCAACAGTCCAGAACACAATGCCTATGCCTTTTGGTAATATGTATAGTTCATTCGCGTTAAGAAAATAGTGACTCATTACCGACTGCCGGCCACTAGCCAATAGGAATAGTGGCCGGCAGTCGGTGATGAGTCACTATTTTCTTAACGCGAATGAACTATAATACAAAATACTAAGTTTGTAACCATTTTAAGTTAACATTGAATGTCCCAAAGCAATTTTCAATAGAATAATATACATCGAATGCATTAGCAATTTTAAATAAATGTCAAATAAATTAAGGGAGCCTGTGGCGATTTGCCGACTTGGCACTATGTAGTTACGCCAGTGGTTTTAACAGAATATGGAGCCCTTTTGGGCAGGTTCAGCATTTACTGGTTAAATTAAATTTAACATCAATTTGTCAAGCTTTTTGTGAACAATATTAGGCTTGGTTATTTATCAATAATGTCTCATGACATGGCATGTACTCAACGAAATCTTCAGTGTTAGCTAGGTACGTCTGTGAATGACATTCAGTCTTCAGTATGTATCCTACTAATATTATAAATGCGAAAGTTTGTTTAGATGGATAGATGGATGGATGTTTGTTCCTCTTTCACGCATTAATTACTGAACGGATTTTAATGAAACTTTACAGTAATATAGCTTATACATTGGAATAACACATAGGCTATGTTTTATACAAATACTCACGCGGGCAAAGCCGCGGGCAGCAGCTAGTTTAACATATAATAATCTCTAGTCTTTGTGTCTTTGATTGTAGATTTTATCCAAGAAACTGGAAAGAAACTTGTGTAGGTAGTCGATATTATAAACTCAGTGTTTACAATAATAAATGCAATTTTACGTTTAACAATGTCATAGCGTTTTAAACTGATCAGAAACCTACAAGGAGCATGTTCTGATTGTCTCAAAAGAAGACTTTTCTAAATTAGTTCACGTTTCACATCTTCTCTCATAGTGCTAGCGGCCAAACTATAGATCTATTTGACGGGCTCCTTGTTCCCTGAGTGATAAATCTTCCAATGATCAAAGGCGAGAATGAACCTTTTAGCTGGGTGAGCGCACTCCATCGTAGACTGCAATACCGCTACCATTGAAATTGTAAGATATGAAATATACAGGGTTTAACACGCACATACATTTTATAGCCCGACAATTCGTGTTACAACGACCATGATCTCGGGAAGAATGGGCTGGAAGAGTGATTAAAAAACTTCTTAAATCACTTAATTCAAGTTATTTTTTTTAATGGACTAGCTCGTCGGAAACGTTATAAGAATGATGACAGCTCAGTCACAGCTAAGTATAAAAGAAAATCTGTAGTAAGTAGATGGGCATAGATCCTAACATTCTGTTTTCATTATGGACGCCGTTTATTGTTTTTATGGCACATTATCAGTAACTTTGGTCATTATGTCCAACTTGATCGGAATTTGTAGAAGAATTAGAGCGTAAAAGAAACAAGAGTTGTTTTATTTGGGGCTTGTTTGTTTATGTAAATTGTTCGTTGGGTGTTTTGTTTGTAGTTGGGATATTTATGAGCGAGTATGATAATGTATTTATAAGGCAGTTCCTACTATCATTATTAATATTATAAAACATCAAAGTTTTTTTGGAATGGATGTATAAAAATAAATTCCAGTTTTACTGGAATGGTAACAGTGGGGAAAACTGAATTGAATGAGAGTGGCAAGAAGTAGGCAGAAATACGTCCGAAGACGGACAAATAAAGAGCCTGGATTATGAAATGAATACACAAATAAATAAATAACCCAAGACATGCCACGCTGGGCCACACAGCGCCACCTAGCCCCAAACTAAGCTGAAGCTTGTACTATGGGTACTAGACAACTGATAAACTTACTTAGACACATTTTTTTTTGTAAATAAATACACATTATACATAGGAAACACCCAGACCAATACAAACAGACATGTTCATGAACACAAATGTTTGTACTGTGCGGGAATCCAACCCACGACCCTTGGCTTAGAGGGCAGTACCAAATGAGCCACCGAGCCAGTCGCCAAATAACCCAAGACATGCGACACCTCGCCATCTAGTCCTAAACTAAGCCGAAGCTTTGTATGGGTACTAGACTGATAAACTTAAAGAGACCAATACAAACAGAAGCTTGTTTTTATTAAAAATATCTTTACAGTAGATAACTTTTTTAAAACAACGCAACATAATAATAACTTACGGGCGATAAGCGTGTTTTAACATTATCTGTCATTATTTTGCTATGTAATGTAACGAACAAAACAACCCATAATGTTTCTGTAATAGGCCTGCTAAGTATGACTCAACAAATTATGGTAGGTACAAAGAATAATCATAAGAATTGTAGGTCATTATAATCCAAATACGAGTATAGACTTCGCTGGCTGTGCAATGAAGCGAACGTACCTACGTGACTGTTTAGTAGCAAGTGACCACTTGGTTGTCCCAGGCTTTTGTACCTCCCCCCTCCAACTAAATTTCGGGCACTGAGATCCGATACAAGATAGTGCAAATCTCATCATCATCATCATCAGCCTATTGCAGTCCACTGCTGGACATAGGCCTCTCCAGTTGTTCGCCACTTAGGGCAAACATCTGGAGGATATAGGTACTCATAATCGCCACGCTGGGCAGGCGGGTTGGCGATCGCAGGGCGTAGCTTCTCGCACCGATGACGCTGCTGCCCGTCATCGGTCTGTGCTATTTAGCTAAGCCTTTAATTAATTGTGATGGTTATACCGCCACCAGTCGGTTGCCAGCGCCTCGTTTGCTATTCGGCAGGATGCACCACGGGCAGGTGAGGTTGGCTTGGAGCAAAAAGATGATAGGCCGCTCCCTTACATCAAATGCAAATCTGCATCATTAGATTCTTGAAAAGTGACAATAAAAACCAAATTCTGCTGCGCTAACGCACTCCCCCAGAGGTGGCATGACGATGCCTAATGCATTATGATTAATGCAATGCATGCCTGCGGAATGGGGCGTAGTAGAATACTACCGACGAGGTATCCCTGGCTGTCGTTGGAGGCGACTAAAAGGAGTTGTGGTGCGCATGGGAGGGGGGAGGCTTGTGCTCCGGTTAGCGGCCCCCAGGCATTACCGACGAAAAAAAAGGCCTCTATACCTATTTACACCAGGATGCGGCCGTATTATGCTTCGGCGCTACTCGAGTTGCTGCCCACTGGCGACACATGGGGGAGAGGGTATGCCCTCCCATTCTGGGAGGTATGAAGTCGCAAAGAACCTGCGTGAGCTCAGTGCGTGTCTGGCAGGAGATTGCGCAGGGCATAGAGGCAGGCTCTTTTTTTATAGAGGCACAACATAGATCCTGATGAAACGCAAAAGAGAAGCCCAAGTCACTGCCGCAACAGACGTTCAGAAAGTCATTTTTAGGGTTCCGTATCCAAAGGGTAAAACGGAACCCTATTACTTATTAAAACTTCGCTATTGTAGTAGATAAAACAAACTTTTCTAGTGAATATGTAATGTAGGATGGTAGGTTATATTTTGGTCGTCCAAAAGAAGCGTGGCGTCTCGCAGACACTGCCCATTAATCCACGCCAGCAGAATGTCGAATTCGTAATTAAGAACTTTATCATAAAGGAAAAAATTTAGCATCGGGTCGCGTCGACCTAAATATTGTCGGGAAGCTGCGGTCTTTGAGCAGCGACGATTTTTGTAGCAATGTAAGGAAGTTTATTAGCTAGTAGGTAAGTACCTATTATACTACCGTTACATTATAAACAAGCCTGGCAAAAAGTTTGTTTAAACAACCTGATGATAACAAAATTCGCTGTTTCATTTATTATTAATTTGTATAATGATTTATTAGTATTTTACTTGTGCCTACTACATTGATAGTTACCTATATTAAGTAGGTATCTAGAATAGAATAGAATAGAATAGTTTTTTATTTACTAGGTGATAATGTGATGGATGAAATTGGTAAATAAAACGAAAATTGTGAAGATGGATGCACATCGTTCCATCAGAAAGTACCTACCTATCTTCTATGAATCCGGAAGGTTGAGAAACCTGGAGGTTGTCTGGAAGAGATCGCTACAAGCGATAAGACCGCTAAGTCGTAGGAACTTTGTTGTGTTCGTAATGTGTTTTCCTGTAATGTCTGCTTTTAGTGTAATAAAGAATTTCTATCTATCTAAAGTATTCGGGGAGCTTTGCAAATCCGCTCTCTGCATTACCTAAAGGTCGATTGGTTTGAAAAGTTGTTCGCCTTTTGCACGTAGGTAGGTAAGTAGGTACCATTTTATGAATAAAGTCTGATACATATTAGGATTATGTGGCTGTACCTGTGTATGTCTTCAGTCTTACGTAGATGATTTAAAATCAAACCGCTTTTAGCCACGCCCCCGCCCGGCTAATGTTATTTTAATTCGAGCACTGTTGGTCATGACGAATGCGCTGAAATTAAACATTTAGCGTAATGAGCGATGTCTGCGCGGTCACCGTGGTTTCTTAATTGAGGAAAAGCGTGGCTGGAAGGGTTATCCCATTGATGCCCAGGAGAATAGGATCCGGCGAGGGTAAATTGAAACGTCCCATCCATCATGTTTGGGGTATCATTAAAATTCGCTATTTTGTACTTATTTTGTTTTTTTTTAATAGCGCCCCGCCCTCGCTTCGCTTCGGGTATTTCAGATAAACATTTTATTGGGTCACACACCTATATTATTTAATTGTAGTTGAATAGGTACCTACCTAATTGAGTTTTAGTAAGGATTGCTTACCTTTTCTAGTAATAAATATATCTATGTTTTTTAGTGTAGCTCGACATAAAGGCTTCCCTACACATGATGGAAAGCGAAAGAGTAGCCCAAGTCGCTGTAACAACGGGCAAGTAACTGGTCAGTCACCGTTCAGATGCCACCGTCATGGCCGGCCCAACCCAAACACCCCGCGAGCTCCGGAAATCCTACTCACCGGCAGAAACACGATCCGGAAGTCATTTTGCAGCGGTATTCCATAGGATGGAGGTTCTTCCCTAGACGGGCGGCTCAATTCGAGCTAAGATTCGCTATGCCCTACCTCTCTTAAATCTATGTTACTCAAGGTGAATGTAACTTTCCAATGGTGAAACAATTTTTGAAATCCGCACTGTAGTTTTTGAGTAAGTATATTCATTACAATCATGCACACACATAAAAATATAAATCTTTCCTCTTAATAATAAGACTTGTGTAAACTAAACTAACCCGACCGGTAATCGAACCGAGAACCTTCTTTTGTGAGAATGTACTACCTACACAACGAACCAACGACATCCGCACCATCACATTTAATATTAAACAATTACGACGTACATTTTCAAAAGCACATTTTCCTTTACAGCAAACGAAATTCCGCAGTCAGTCGCCTTTTTTTACAGATCTCCCCCTTTTGTTAAACAGAGTCAGCATACACACCAAAACATTTAATACACCTGGGAATTTCTTCACAATCTAACTGAATATCTCATGAAAACTCCCATTTATAACATACAATGGAATCGGGAGCGTTGGAAAAGGAATATAAAGTCGTGGTTTATCTTTGTGCGGGCATCGCTACCGGGTGTACGGAGATTTTTCTAAATGATAGGTATCTTAAAAGCTGTACCAAGATAAATTTAAGATCTCATTAAAGAGTTTGCTGTGAGTTTCGACCACAACTTTAATATTGAGATAAACTTTCAAAGTCAAAGTCAAAGTCAAATTCATTTATTGCAACTGTAGGTGGATAGAAGGATGGAAGTTGGTTATGTTGTTCTGCTACAATTAGCCAAGTGAATGGCACGCAATTTTTCACAAGTACATTAATAAAATTACAATAAAAACAATACTTACTAACCATCAATAACATTACATATTATTAGTATACTTATCCAGGAGGAATTCGTCAATTGAGTAATATGCTTTTTCAGTTAAAAAATTAAATAATGTCTGCTTAAAAGAGGTGATGCCATCATTTTCTCTTATGTTTTCTGGTAACTTATTGAAAATGCGTGGGGCCATTCCTGTTACATTTTTCGAGAACAATGCCGTTTTGCGCATTTGTGAACGGATTTTGTTTTTATGGCGTTTACTATTTAATACCTGAAACAATGACCAATTTTCCCTAACAAACAAACAAATCTCTTGAAAAACTTCATTCGTATAGTTGCATTATTTCTTTCTGAAAACTATTGAGGTCAGTATACACATCACATAATTTTGGTAGGTAGTAGAAGGTATCCATAATACAAGCTTCGGCTTCGTTTGAGACCAGATGGTGGTATACGGCTCAGCGTGGCATGTCCTATTTATTAGCCGAAGGGATGTAAGGGAGCGACCCATCATATTTTGGCTCCAAGACTCCCAACCTACTGATGGCGGTATAACCATCACGATAGCTGTTTAGCTACAGGCCGATAAAGATGGGCAGCAGCGTCACCTGAATGTATGTATCACACCTATACATACCTATAGGTAGATACGCCTTGCGATCGCCAACCCGCCTGCTTATTTAATAGCCTCCAGATGTTTGACCAAAGTGGCAAATAACTGGGGAGGCCTATGTCCAGCAGTGGACTGCGATAGGCTGATGATGATTATTTACCAATGTGTATTTATATTTGGACAGAAAAGTATTAAATATGTAATAGATAAGTAGGCTTATATAATTTTCTAAGCACGATAGGTAAGCCAACGGCCGACTATCACGATAACAATCGGTAAGTGCATAAGCACGCGGCCTTATAGTTCATTCGCGTTAAGAAAATAGTGACTCATCACCAACTGCCGGCCAAGCGTGAAAACGTAGGTATTCATATAAAAACCCTTCATTAACGTTTATTCTCAACGAGTCACACTCAATCGGGTCACAGTGTGACTGGTTGAGAGAAAACTATTCGCATTGAGTAACAGTGTGACTCTAGTGTGACTCGTTGCGAATATCTATTCTCATCTAGTAACACAAACTTTAAATAGTGTTAGGTAGGTACTCGATAGGAAAAAAAATCTCAACGAGTAACAGTGTGACCCCATGCGTGAGTAGCGAGTGTAGGCATAGAACAGGAGGTTTATTCACTTTTCTTGCTGGACATTATAAATGCAAATTGAAATAAAACCTCACTAGGTGATAATATCGGTGATAGTACCTAACTAGTATTATCATTATGAAGGAAATACCAATGGGAATATCTTTTTTTATTAATTATCATAATTATCTTCGATTGGCATTACCAGCAAGTAATTTGTTGATTATACCTACATTATATAATATAGCTAAGACTGTCTGGATGCCAAAGAGATTACTTTTTATTATTCTTATTCCGTCAGATGTAATCACGATGTAATTAATAAATAATGGACATTATCATTTCAGATAGGCAACAAAAATAATATTGTGCTTGATAAAATTTGTACTTATTTTCGAACGCATTTAATTTTCATGATAATAATACGTCGCGGTACATTTATTGATTCAGCATTTCTTATAGTTTTAATAAGGTGTGCGTACGATCAGTTTTAAGCAATGACTCTCTTGTATCTTTGTTGTTCATTTATTGGCATTAATAGATACCTATATTTCACAAGAGCTTTGGATATAGATAGGTTACCATAAATAGAAACCATGGCTCAACCTTCCATCCCTTGCACATTCCTTGCACAAGGGATGAGCATAATTATGATGGTCATTGGTCACAGAAGTTTCGGTTCGTGTGGCTGAATACTGGTCGGAATGAATATGGATTGCCGTCGACTCGCTAAGGAGAAGAAATAAAATGTTAAAGTAATTGCCGGCAAGACACTTAGGATTTCAAAAACTAATGAGTGATTAATGTTTTATCTACACTATCTGAAGATCCCATGTTATAAAAAATAAATCTTTGTGGATTAAGTATTTGCAGTTTATTTAGGTATGTAAGTGTTAAAATATTATATTAGTCGAATTGTAAAAAAGCTAAATTGTAATTTAATACGCAACATATGAACATGAAATAATACATAATGTATTTAACAAGACTGAACAAATTACAGCACTCGGCTTCTGTCCAGTCCGCAGGCCAGATGTGTTCTCGGCAATAGTATGGAAAATACAACATTACTTGAAAGATAGTGTGATTAATTGAGGTAATCATAGTTTTGTTGCAAAAAAAGGAGTGTTCTTTGAAAAGGTAACTATTTTTCTAATATAATATTTTAATAACTCACTTTAAGCAATACTTGGATGTACACCAGCACGGTTTTGTGAAGGCACGCTCAACATCTACAAATCTTGCACTTTTTGTGGAAACTATATCCGAAGCCGTAGATAATCACATGCAAGCAGATGTAATTTACACCGACTTTAGCAAGGCTTTTGACAAGGTTTCTCATTCAATTTTGCTGAAAAAAATGTCCAAATATGGTTTTGCAGGTGCTCTGCTTGATTGGATTGAATCATATCTGAGTAAACGCAGTTTTTATGTGGTACTGAATGGTTTTAAGTCTATGTCGTACTCTATTACATCCGGTGTACCGCAGGGGTCGCATCTGGGTCCTATTCTGTTTAATATTTTTATTAACGATATCTCCAGGTGCTTTTACTTTTCTGTCCCCTTTTTATTCGCCGATGACCTTAAAGTAGTGAAAATAATCACATCAGATACTGACGTGAGTCAGCTTCAGGCAGATATAAACAGGTTATGTTCATGGTGCACTGAGAATTGTATGCAACTCAATCCAGTAAAATGTCAACATATTAAGTTCACACGTAAAATAAATATTATCAATTCTAAATATACAATTAAAGATGTTGAATTGGAAGAGGTTGACCACATTAAGGACCTGGGTGTGACCATTGATAGGAAGGTAACATTCAGACCACACATGGAAAATATAATTAAAAAAGCATCTGGCATGTTAGGATTTGTTCTAAGAAATGTAAGATTATTCCGAAAACCATCAACTAAAATACTGCTTTATAATTGCTTGGTGCGCAGTGTTTTAGAATATTGTAGTGTCGTATGGCGTCCACACTATGCTGTACACAGTCTAAGAATTGAAAGAATTCAGAAAAGATTCCTGTGGCACTTGGCTTCTACTACCGGCATTTCTAGGACAGTGAGATCTTATACAAAACGGCTACAGCACTTCAAAATGGACTCACTAGACTTACGGAGAAAGTTAACCGACATAGTTTTCTTTTTCAAGCTTTTAAACTGTGAAATTGACTGCCCCCCTCTGCTTACTAAAGTAAGATTTCGGGTACCTAGAAGATACCCGCGTAAGCCGGCTACGCTATTTGCGCCACCACTCAGGAAAACTATTCTGGGTTCCAGCTCCCCTATACCTAGAATGTGTAAACTGGCCAACGAGTGTAGTGGTACATCTGATATTTTCGCCAACTCCATACTTCAGTTTAAAAAACTCGTAAAGGCCACTTTGGCCGATTAGATAACGCAGTTAAGTTAGATTTTAAGATTTTTGTTACTGTATTATATCATAATTTATTGTATGCATGCTGTGTTTGCTTATAATTGCGTTACGCATAAGGCACAGAACCATTGTTCCATGTTAGTTATAAGGATTTATGTGTAATGTGTTAGCAAACCTAATAAATAAATAAAATAAAAAAAATAAGATAGATAAATAGTCAATGTAGGTATGTTGTTTTCTTTTTATTTTGGTTCAAATTCTACAGTTCTAAAACTCATTAATTGTAATCATCCAATGTACCTTGTTTCTCGCAACGACGTTTGTTTGAGTTATGAATTTAAGGGGGCGAAAAAGGAGGAAGCTTTTTTATTACTGTTGGTGGTAGAAGAACGGCGGCCTGTCTAAGGTCAAAACAGAAACCGCGGCCTATGAGAATCAGCAATGCTAGGGGCACAGACATGCCGCTGACTACTGTGAGTAAAGAGCTCTCTCTATCCCGTTACGAGGTTTCCGTTTTAAGAAGGATCATATTCATGAAAGACCTTAACTTTTGAAAATATACACGCTTTTTTTAAACTACACACCTATAGGTATCATCACCAGCTGATAATTATTTGTCCCCACCGAGGGTCCTAGGGAACCTACCCTATACTAGAGCGATAGTACTTTCCATCAGCAGCGTAGCGTGCTCTGGTAGGGGCCCCATATAAAAAAATGTTTGGGGGCTCTTATGAAAATTTTGTCACAAAATTTTGAAAGTTTTTATAAGTTTTTGCTTATGCACTTTGGGGGTCTCCATCACATGGGGGTCCCGTATAATTTATACGGCATATACGGCGGTCGCTACGCCCCTGTTTTCCATGCTTGATTAGTCATCATTTCACAAAACCTTTGCTCATATTTTCCAGTCACCATGCTGCTACCGATCGCAATATTAGCGTCCGCGGTACTACTGTGGTTGTACGCGACTTGGACCAAGGTCCGCAGGTTCTGGGCCGACCGTGGAGTGCCGCACGACAAGCCCCACCCAGTCTACGGAAGCCTCACCTTCTTGCAGGCACAGAATCCGGTGAGTTTCGTCACTTCTACTTTTCTGTCTACGTACAGTTTAGTTTTCTGTCTTTCTGGCTGAAAGCTGAGGGATGTGCTCAACTCGAGACACCCTCAAAAAAGATCCTTTGAAGACACGCGTATTCAACCAATGCATACTTCCAGTTATGACATACGCTTGTTAGACGTGGACACTGACGACTGGGGTGATACATAAGCTCAAAGTTACACAAAGAGCTATGGATAGAGCCATGCTAGGAGTCTCCCTGCGGGATAGAGTCCGGAACGAACACATACGCCAACGCACCAAGGTCATCGACATAGGTGAACGTATTGCGAAGCTGAAATGGCAATGGACCGGACACATATACCACAGGGACGATAACAGGAGGAGCCACCGAGTCCTACACTGGTAACCTCGAGATGGAAGTCGAAGCGTAGGCAGACCAGCTAGATGGTCAGACGATATTAGAAAGACGGCAGGGCCGATCTGGACTAGAGACGCCGCATCTAGAACGCTCTGGAGTTCCAGAAAGGAGGCTTAAGTTCAGCAGTGGACACATAAGTGCTGAGAAGAAGAAGAAGACTTTTCGGTCTAGATGTTACTCGGTAGCAGTGACTTATAAAGTTGACGGTGATACAGAAAGAACGCAACAGAAGCATGTTCAGACCTTTATTCTGTGGCTGATCTCTATCCAGACGAGTCAAACTATTGACTCATTCAGTTTTGAGAGCGAAGGAGCAGAAAGTGCACTTGTGTTTGCATACGCACTGGTTCGCTATACCTATATAATTTTGTTTAACGTACAACGGTCCAGCAGCGCTATTTCTATATGACTTAGCGGTCCTCAAGAAACTTACAAGTTTCTGAAAAGCCGACAACGCACCAATAACCGTTGGGGTAAACGAGTTTTACGGTCGGTGCCGCTTCTCGGCAGACGTAAGTAGTGTAAGTTGAGGTCAAGTTGAGGGGCGATTTGACAGAATGGCTGGTAAGTGCTGGACCGGGAGCGAGAAGCCCAGAAATGAGCAAAGTGGCGAACATTAGGAGAGGCTTATGTCTAGCAGTGCACTGCGAGGCGACAGTGATGACGATGACGGCAACACACGTGCTAATCCCCTGATGTCGAGATGCCTATGGGTTGAATTAATCGTACTTAGTTACTTGAATAAACTCCTTGACAGCACGCTCAGACGGATATTACCGGTTGGAATTATCACAAGATATTTTATCAATTAAGAAAAAAAAAAACTTATCAAAATGCATATTTAGCTGAATCCGGTAGAGGTTATCTTAAAGTCATTGCTACTACGTCTAACAATATAATCATAATTAACTGTGTCGCAATGATTAATACCTTTATTAACAACGGCTAAAGTTCCCAACCTACTTCAAATGTTCGGTCAAATTTAATTCTTTTTTTTTTTACCTTTACTAAAGTCCTATCATTTACGCGCCTATTACTACGTCATATTTTTCATACGATATGGGATATTTTTTTTTTATAACCCAAGACATGCCACGCTGGGCCACACAGCGCCACCTAGCCCCAAACTAAGCCGAAGCTTGTACTATGGGTATTAGACAACTGATAAACTTACTTAGATACTTTTTTTTTTGTAAATAAATACATATTATACATAGAAAACACCCAGACCACTACAAACAGACATGTTCATAAACACAAATGTTTGTACTGTGCGGGAATCGAACCCACGACCCTTGGCTCAGAGGGCAGAGGTCACTACCAAATGAGCCACCGAGCCTGCCAATTAAGAATGAGTGAGGCAGGATATCTATCTATCTATACTATAAGGATATCTTGTTCTCGAAAGGATCTCCAGATCTCCTCCTATTTTTTATATTCGAATGGGGTAGCGCTTCACCCCAACTCGCCTGATGTAAGGCGATGTTAGAGTCTTTTTTTATGAAATAGGGGGCACACGAGCAGACGGCTCACCTGATGGTAAGTGATAACCGCCGCCCATGTACATCTGCAACATCAGGCGTTACAGCTGCGCTGCCGGCCTTTCAGAAAGAGGTACGCTCTTTTCTTGAAGATTTGAAGGTCGTATCGGTCCGGAAACACCGCTGGCGACAAAGCATTCCACAGTTTAGTTTAGTCTAGTGGAGCGCGCTTACCCAACAAAAACCGATTGACTCTCGACTTGAAAATCTGAAGACTATATCACCTTTGCCTTTTGTGCCTTTCCAACTAGTGAGACTTGCTTATTTTTCCTTTACAGGGCACGTTCATGATAAACGTGTTCCGGCGTTTCCGTGCACCGTACGTCGGCATCTGGCTGTTCTGGCGACCGGCGCTGGTCATCAACTCGCCGGAGATAGCTCGCAACGTTCTCGTCAAGGACTCGGACAACTTCCGCAATCGGCTGCTGGGCTCAGGGTCCGCTGAGACAGACCCTATTGGAGGACTCAACTTGTTCACTGTCAATGTAAGTTACAAATGAGGTAAAATCCAATTTTGATCCCCGCACAGATGTGTGCACACATGTTTGTACTGGCCGAGTGTTAATATATAATAATGTATTTATTTACAAAAATAGTATCTAAATATGTTTACACCCATACATAGTACAAGCTTCAGCTTAGTTTGGAATAAGATGGCGCTGTGTGGCCCAGCGTGGCATGTCTTAGGCTTTTTTATTTAAAGGGTAAATTTTCATGTACTTCTATTTCAGGAACCGATCTGGTCCTTCGTCCGCCAACGGCTGACGTCAGTGTTCACATCGGCCAAACTGAAGGCCCTAAGTAATCTGAACCTCAGAAAGTCTAAGGAGCTCGTGCAGAGGATACAGAATGACCTAGATCAGAAGAAAGAGATTAATCTACGGGTGAGTTTAGTACATCATCCATTATCAGCGACGCGGAGATAGTTGTAGCGATGTGCAGATAGGTGTCGCTGCAATGAGGATGGAAATGCAATCGGTTTTTTTTGGTAAGGTTAAATAAATAAATAATTTTTTTTGACTGGCTCGGTGGCTCAATCGGTAGTGACCTCTGCCTTCTGAGCCAAGGGTCGTGGGTTCGATCCCCACACATTACAAACATTAATTTTGTGTGCATGAACATGTCTGTTTGTATTGGTCAGTGGTCTGGGTGTTTTCTAAGTATAATAATGTATTTATGTATTTACAAAAAAAATGTATCTAAGTATGTTTATCAGTTGTCTAGTACCCATAGTATAAGCTTCGGCTTAGTTTGGGGCTAGATGACGCTGTGTGGCCCAGCGTGGCATGTCTTGGGTTTATTTATTTATTTAAATACGAAGAGATGCGTTACCGACGTGACTTGCGACTTGCGAGCGGTCATAGAACTGGACGTTCAACGTTTACGTCTGATTCTTCACATTTTCCTATTCTTTCAGCACTTGTATGCTGACTATACCACAGACACCATCGGAACCGCTGCTTTCGGCGTGGACTGCAGCGCCACACTCACCGGGGAGAGCCCCATGAGAACTGTCACCCACGACATGATGCGCTATAACTTCATTAGGGGCTGGTCTTGGACCACCATCTTCTTCTTGCCTGAAGTGGTTCGATTGTTCAAGTAAGTTTTTTTACATAGCGATAGATAGATACTCTATTGCACAAATACAGACATTACAGAAAAGCATATCGCAAATACATAGTACAACTTAGGCGGTATTATCGCTGGTAACGATCTCTTCCAGACAAGCTTAGGTAGAGGAAACAGTTTCACAAGAGATGGGTATCCTGGTGCAAATCTATCTATTGTTTAGTAGTAGTAGTGATTTTTTTTATAGGAGCACGACATAATAGCTTCCCTATGCCTGATGAAAAGCGTAAGACAAGCTCAAGTCGCTGTGGCAACGGGCAAGTAACTGGTCAGTTGCCAATCCTAACCACCGGCTGCCGATGCAGCACACACCCCAAGAACTCCGGAGATCCTACTCACCGGCAGAAACACGACCCGGACGTCATTTGGCTGGGGTATTCTATAGGTTGGAGGTCCTTCCCCGGACGGGCAGCTCAATTCGAGCGAAGATTCTATGCCTATCTCTCTTGAAATTTCAATGTCTTAATAGTGCCTACTATGATTGCAGATTTAAGTTCTTCACTACGGCTTCTATGGAGTACTTCAGGCGGGTGTATCAAGCTATCCTGGCTCAGAGAGGGGACTGGGACGACAGCGCTAAACAGAAGGACCTTGTGGACGCCTTGCTCAAGTTGAGACATGACGCCATTAAAAATAATGAAGGTAAAAGGGCAACTGTTTAGCTGAGTTTTAACCGGCGTTGGTCGTGAGAGCGTGCTGAGGAAACTGTGGAAACGGACTTGTGCCCACGAAAAGTAGAGGTACTTCCGCCGAGATAGGTGATCGTGCTCGGGGACCGCGCGGTCCGATGGACCATCTTGATTTTTCGTATATATAGCGAGTCGTGATGGAAACTTCGTATGCGCATTGTAGGTCTTCTATAGAACTTGTATGGAGCAATTTAATTTTGTATGGAGATTTTACATCGCCATCTGTTGTTAGCTGGCGGAACTAGTACTTGTATATTGTAGTGACGTGGAGATAGTTGTAGCGGTGTGGATATAGGTGTCGCTACAGAACCTAGCAGCCAAGTGCTCTGAGCACCCGTTGTATTCCCATGTTCCCGATCCCCGAAGGTTGAAGAGAAGAGAGAGAAGAAGGTTGTGAACAGTGTTTAGCTGCTCGATGTAGATCCGCCCTCTGATCGATGCAGTGTGGATCGATACTTTTGCTCCACCAGGAGACTTCGTGCCGCCTGCGGAGAATCTTCCACGTGGCCGCAAACTTCCTTGGTCCACGTGGAGGTCCAGTAACAGACTCTGAACTCAGGTCAGCCGACAGAGAACAGGTTATGTTTGATAATCCAATAATTAAATAGTACCAAAGGGTGACACTCCTAAATAAATAGAGCATTCTTAGCCTAACCTATTGTGAAAACGGGCATTTACCTAAATCCTAATTGTTTTCACAGAAGTATCCGATGATCTGATAATAGCACAAGCGGCGATCTTTCTTTTCGGTGGTTTTGAGACCTCGGCCGCTACACTCTCCTTCTTGACCTACGAGCTGGCCTTCAATCCAGAGGCACAGGTAAGGGCTGATACGATGACTTAGGAAGAACTGATTACTTGGTATATAAACCGTAAGTGTGTAAGCTGATTGACAATTGAAGGTGTAGTTAAGACCGATGACGGGCAGCAGCGTCATCGGAGCGAGAAGCTACGCCCTGCGATCGCCAACCTGCCTCCCCAGCGTAGTGATTATGGGTATATCCTCCAGATGTTTGCCCTAAGTGGCGAACAACTGAAGAGGCCTAGCAGTGGACCGCAATAGGCTGATGATGATGATGAAGTGTAAACTGAAGTGGCAGTGGGCTGGCCATATCGGCTGCAGGCAGAACCGTTAACCATTGGGGTAAACGAATTCGAGAGTGGAAACCGCTTCTTGGCAAACGTAGCGTAGGATGCCCTTGGCCAGGGGCAACGATTTGCGCAGGATGACTGGCAATTGCTGCGCAAGATTGACCAAAAGTAGCGATCAATTGGAGAGGCCTATGTCCAGCAGTGGACTGCCAGAGGCTGTTGATAATGATGATGATATAAACCATTATTATGGCTTATTAACTTAAGATAAACATGGCGTAAACTCCTTATTTAATCTATTAAAAACGTATGTTTTTGTAGTATTTATTAACGTAGCTATGAATACAATTTAGTCAGTGTAGGAATATGTCTAAAATAGTGACGAAATAACATAGTGCTATGAGTATAACGATCATATTTTACCTTTACTGGTACAGAACCTTATAAGCATAATGATTTCTGCACGCCCCACCACTTGAAATAATTAGAAACTTTTTTTTTATAGTGGCTCGACTAAATGGCTTCCCTACGCCTGATGGAAAGCGAAAGAGAGGCCCAAGTCGCTGTGACAACTGGTCAGTTACCTATCAGTTGCCACTGCCATGCCGGCCCAACCCTAACCCCCCACGAGCTCCGGACACCCTACTCACCAGCAGAAACACGACCCGAAGGTCATTTGGCTGCGGTATTTTATAGGGTGGAGGTCCTTCCCCGGACGGGCAGCTCAATTCGAACGAAGATTCGCTATGCCCTACCTCTCTTAAAATTTGTTACAAACAAGTTATTTCTTTCAACAGGAAAAGATGTACGAGGAATTATTGGAGGCCAAAGAGAAACTTGGTGACAGTGACTTCGACGGGACCGTGCTGTCCGAGCTGGCGTACGTCAACTGCGTCATTAAAGGTCAGTATAATATAGATGTAAGGGAGCGACCTATCACCTTTTCGCTCCAAGCCATCCTCACCTGCCCGCGGTGCATCCTGCCGAACAACAAACGAGCCGTAGGCAACCGACTGGTGGCGGTAAAACCATCACGATAGAAGGCGTAGCTAAATACCACAGGCCGATGACGGGCAGCAGCGTCACCGGAGCAAGAAGCTACGCCCTGCGATCGCCAACCCGCCTGCCCAGCGTGGCGATTATGGGTATATCCTCCAGATGTTTGCCCTAAGTGGCGTAGGTTAACTGAGGTAGGCATAGCAAATTTACACTCGAATTGAGCCGCCCGTCCGGGGAAGGACCTCCGCCCTATAGAATACCGCAGCCAAATGACCTCTGGGTCGTGTTTCTGCCGGTGAGTAGGGTTTCCGGAGCTCGTGGGGGGTTAGGGTTGGGCCGGCATGGCGGTGGCAACTGACAGGTAACTGACCAGTTACTTGCCCGTTGTCACAGCGACTTGGGCTTCTCTTTCGTTTTCCATCAGGCGTAGGGAAGCCATTATGTCGAGCCACTATAAAAAAAAAAAAACAATTCGAGAGGCCTATGTCCAGCAGTGGACTGCAATGGGCTGACAATAATGATGCTCTATTTGCAGAAACACTACGAAAATACCCGCCCATGGGATGGCTGGACCGCACCTCTGCCAGCGATTATAAGATCGACGAGAGCCTGACCATACCGGCCGGCACCACCGTCTACGTTAACGCGATAGGGATGCACCACGACGCGGAGTATTTCCCGGAGCCCGAGCAGTTCGTCCCGGAAAGGTTCTTGCCGGAGAACCAGAAGAATATCAAGCCTTTCACGTACATGCCTTTCGGCGAAGGGCCTAGGAATTGTATAGGTGAGTAAATAACCCTAGATAAATAAATAAATAACCCAAGACATGCCACGCTGGGCCACACAGCGCCACCTAGCCCCAAACTAAGCCGAAGCTTGTATTATGGGTACTAGACAACTGATAAACTTACTTAGATACATTTTTTTGTAAATAAATACATATTATACATAGAAAACACCCAGACATGTTCATGAACACAAATGTTTGCACTGTGCGGGAATCGAACCCACGACCCTTGGCTCAGAGGGCAGAGGTCACTACCAAATGAGCCACCGAGCCTGTCAAAAGCGTCGAGTAAAGAATTGCCTATACATAGAATAGTCCGTGTCGACGCAAAACAGGGGCAGCCCGTTGGTGCTGGAGATAGTCCCTTTTTGGCGTTTCACGTCGATTATTCTAAGACTTTGTGCACTAAAAAATAGACGGCACCTTGCCGGTAGCGTGCTTGTAGATCTTCTATTTCGGTAATGTGCGTTGGCTATTGGCCGCGAGCACGTCGGCGGCTGTGATTGGCTCTTGGCGTGTAATAGGGGCGCTTGCTTCGCCTTAATTTGACGCGATGAAATTGGTGGCAGATGATTGGTTGTTAACGCTCGATAGTGGCGCGAACAGTCCAGTTTCGGGTAATGGGTTATAGACTCATCGTAAGAGAAGCTGTAGCTGAGAAGGCAAGCCCTGACCCCTCCATCAAGTGTCTTTTGGGTGGAGTGATCAGACTTTCAGGACGGAGGCGGGAGCGCCAGGAGCGAGTTGCGACGGCCGTAGGAAGTGTCAACAAATCGCCGACCGTACCAGACAAAATAGTTGTTTACCCGCAGGGAAAATATTAGGCATCGATAGTAAAACTTTTTTTTTTTAATTAGATTCAAACAATAATTGTAGTTCAGCCCGCACGTTGTACGAGAGGTATCGAAAATAGTAGATGTCCTGACAAATTCAAATTCAAAAATACCTTTATTCACATAGACTTAAAATAAGCACTTATGAATCGTCAAGTAAAAAATAATGTACAAATGTAAAAAGTAATGTAAAAATGTGAATAAAAGCAATTTAAAAGAAGCTACCGCCGTGTTCGGAAAGTAGATTTCTACCGAGAAGAAACGGCAAGAAACTCGGTAGTTACTCTTTTTAAATCGCCAATTGTTACATGTTTTGGTATTACAACATTTTTAAATATTTTAAAGTTAAACAACACTTCAATCAATCTTACAGGTTATTCCTATTCATTATTATTTGAATTCCTTTTTGCCGTCTGGTTATTTTGAGTTCCTTGAAAATGGACAGGGACACGTTAAACCTGTGGGCAGGATTAGGGGTATCGACTGTTAATTATAATTGTTATTAATTGAATTGTTTTATTCCAGGTACCCGCTTCGCTTACCGCACATTGTGGTATGCAATTTCCACCGTGTTCTTGGAGTACAAAGTTCGGCCGAAGCCCAACGCGAAGAAGCCGTCACAAATCGAGATTCAGAAGAGAGGGTTACTCTACATGCCCGGGGAAGATCTATATGTCGACTTTATACCTAGAGTTTAAGTTTTAGACCGAGAATAAAGCAGGAAAATTACTGTAACGTTTAAATTGAATCGTTCAGTAGATTTCGCGCGAATGAGTAACAGATCTAGACCTATACTACATTATAAAGAGAAAAGATTTGTATTTTTGTGTGTACGAGATGATTGTAATAAATATTCGAAAGCTACAATGCCGGTATCAAAACTTCTTTCACTGGAAAGTTACCACTGAGTAACATAAGCTATATTTATTGCTAGAAAAGATTAGGTTTTTTACGAAAAAGCCACTGTATTACTGTGAAAATAATTTAGTGACATTCAAGGGGAACGTGCACATCGATGGTGCTGCCAACTGGTGTCATAAATTTGAATGTTTTACCCTAGTTTGCACTACGTAGTGCTGCCACCTATAGTTTGTGCACGGTCCCAATATTGAATTTAAAGATTATTATTATTTATTTGTATGCCATGACAGTCTTTAAATAAGACAAAACTCTTTTGTTTTACGTTTTTGTTGTCACACTTAAAAGGAAGTAAATGAATTAAATACGTTTTCAAAATACGATTGGATTTTTTTTTACTTTGACGGAATGTCCCCTTTATAAGTAAGTATTTTTCTCGACCGCTATCTCAAACTGTCTGTATAGAAATTATACTTTTGCATAATCATTATCTTAATTCTGGATGTCAATCTTTTTGCAATTCTGTCAGATATATAAATTGATAGTCCTTATCAATTCAGTTTGAAGCAGCAAAAATAGTCATGCGCTTGATAAATATTTAGATAGATAGATAGATATACTTTATTGCGCACCATACATTTGACTTAAATCTAGGCATTATAAACACTTGTTGCACAATTTAGGCGGCCTTATCGCTATAAGCGATCTCTTCCAGACAACCTTAGGGTAGAGGATAAACGAAAAATAAAAAATAAATAATAAATATTTGTGTATTGAAACACTGTTGTAGGTATTCTTTTTTTTCACCGCACGGAAAAATACACACGAAGACAATGCATGCAAGCATTAGTGATATCGTAAGCAGATAGGATGTTATCTTAAGATTGATTGAGTATTTATAGATCTGTACCTATACCTACATAAGGAAGCAGAATTCCTCTCTTGAGTGGCGATTTAAAATATTGTTTAAAACAAGACTTTCTCTTCAAAAGTTTCTCACAAAGTCAAAGTTAGAATTCGTTTATTAAGAGGGGCTCCTGCAAACTGTTATGAAAGTCAAATGAAGCGGCGCTGGCTGACGACTGCCGACTGACGACTTTTTGTTTAGGTTTTTTTTGTAGCCTGCACTTTTTATTTTTAAATTTCCAGCCAATTGCCTGACTGAAGATTTTTAAGAAGTTTTTTCTTTAACGGACTGTTTTGGAACTTTCTTTGAATGTATTATAAGCGCACTATCAAATTGTTAAACAAATGTGTATGTTTTATAGTAGATACATACAGGGTGTTTCTGCTGGTGAGTAGGGTTTCCAGAGTTCCAGTAGTGTTACTTTTATTTTTAAATAAGCTAAAAGACGGACTAATTACAATATTTTTAGCGATAATAGCCTATCGAGCTGCCCGTCCGGGGAAGGACCTCTATAGAACACCGCAGCCAAATGACCTCCGGGTCGTGTTCCTGCCGGTGAGTAGGGTTTCCGGAACTCGTGGGAGATTGGGGTTGGGCCGGCATGGCGGTGGCAACTGACAGGTGACTGACCAGTTACTTGCCCGTTGTCACAGCGACTTGGGCTCTCTTTCGCTTTCCATCAGGCGAAGGGAAGCCATTATGCCGAGCTACTATAAAAAAAACGCATACCTACCCATAAATTTACAATTAACATCAAAAGATTCAAAGCGGAAACGTCTATGAATTATTAGCGCAGTAAAACCGAACCGTTGAACCGTAAAACCTTTTAATCTTTTAATAATTGCACTCGACTTCAGTCCCCCCTCCCCCTCCGGAGGTCCACACGAGGGTGTTTCATAAAAAACTTTTCGCGTACATCATCGCCCAGCGCTGAATTATGTCCCAAGTTACGTATAATAAATCGAGTGTAGGGCTGCGCGCGTGTCACGTGTCGATGTACCAATTTGGGCGAGATGCGACCTCCTTTTCGTGTCGGAATATCATTGTGATACAGTAGACCTACTCTTTAGTGTGCTAGCCAAATTTCGGATAGTCACGATACTATTTAGATATGTAATGGCTAATGAATGAGGAAAAAGAAAGCTTCATTAACTGGCATCACGACGTTATTGTCGTCGTGATACTATACATTACTATTATATTAACAAATTAAAAATAATAAAATCATACCCACATCACACGGGTATGGAAGGCCCATTAGGGACCCATATTTTAACCCTCACCTGCCTGTGGTGTATTCTGGTGTATAACAAAACACGCTCTAGCAACCGACGTGGCGGTAAAACCACCACGATTGAAGGCGTAGCCAAATACGGTCAGCAGCGTTACCAGAGCGAGGTGCTACGTTTGCCAACCTGCCTGCCCAGCGTGGCGATTATGGGTAGAGTCTTCAGGTGTTTGCCTAAAGTGGCGAACAAGGAGAGGCCTATGTCCAGCAGTGGACTAATACGAATAATACTATCAATAATAATAAATAGTGTCCTAAAAAAAGGTAAAATACTAAGTAGGTACCCTAAACCGACGAGCATGTATGAAGAGATTGATGTATGTGGACGAAGCAAAAGCTGTGTGCCAGGATCGTCGCAAATGGAAGGAGGTGGTCTCTGCCTACCCCTCTGGGAGAAACGCGTGACGGTATGTATGTAATAATAAAAACGATCATAGGTTACTCCGTTAATATCGATATCGGTAGTAACTTTACCTATCGACATATCTCTCTGCGGCTTCGTATACACGAGTATTATTTACTTTTGCGGTTGTATTTCGGGTCTGACTGCATCATTTTGGCGCTGGTTTGTTCCGAACGGATATTTACGTGCAATCAATATTCATCTGATAGCTGACTGCTACTGGTCAACTACCTACTTTTTTATAGTATCTCGACATAATGGCTTCCCTACTTCTGATGGAAAGCGAAAGAGAAGCCTAAGTCGTTGTGACAACGGGCAAGTAACTGGTCAGTTACCTGTCACTTGCCACCGCCATGCCGGCCCTAAACCTCCACGAGCTCCGGAAACCCTACAGAAACACGACCCGGAGGTCATTTGGCTGCGGTATTCTATAGGGTGGAGGTCCTTCCCCGGACGGGCAGCTCAATTTGAGCGAAGATTCGCTACGCCCTCTCTCTTCAATCGGTTCCTCATTACTGAGGATCGTGGTCACTGGACCCCCCTGCACGGACAACCTGCCTCCAACGATTCCGGTCCGACGTAGCCTTCACAGCTTGGTAAAACTTGGATGAGGAGGTGGCTGCTATCACTTGGTCAGACCAGCGTGTTGGCGATCGGCCTCGTATTCTCTTGCCTTCGGTGTTGCCAACAATGACCAGTTTTTCCAGGCTGCCATCCCCTCTACGCATCGCCTCTTCGGTATGCCCTACCTCTTTTAAAATCCTCCCTACTGTTCAAATACATTGTTGGCGAAATGTGTGTGTAAGGAGAACTTGTATGGCGCAGGATACACGACCAAGTAGGCGAGTTTGAGGAGTAAAGCTGACGTTGATACTAAACGCGACCAGTTGAAGGCCCGTCCTCCTGCTGCCATGATCATCATCAGCATATCACAGTCCACTGCTGGACATAGGCTTCTCCAGTTTTTCGCCATTTTGAGCAAATACCTGGTGCCTAGCGCGATGTCCCAGCTACAGAGAATCTGGAAAGACCGCAATATTTCTCGGAAAACGAAGATGAGACTCGTAACATCTCTAGTGTTCTCCATATTTAGTTACGGCTCAGAAACGTGGACTATAAAAAAGGCCGACCGTGATCGCATTGACGCCTTCGAGATGTGGTGCTGGAGGAAGATGCTTCAGATTCCGTGGACTGCTTTCCGCACAACTGTATCTATTCTTCGTGAGTTGAATATAAAGACAAGGCTCTCCACTACCTGCCTACGAAGGATATTAGAGTTTTTCGGCCACATAGCCCGCAAAGATGGACACAATTTGGAGCAGCTCATGGTGACAGGCAAGATCGACGGAAGACGTCCAAGAGGTCGTAGCCCCACTAGATGGTCTGACCAGGTCCGCGCTACGCTCAACACGAGGCTGCATGATGCACTCCATGATGCCAAGGACAGATGCCGATGGATTAAGAACAAACTGTCGTCTTATCGGGGGATTCACGATCCTCAGTAAAGAGGAATACGTTCGTGAGGAGGAGGACCTGGTGCCTTCACACAATCGTCACGCTTTGCAAACGGGTTGCAGGGCGTAGCTCCTTGCTCCGGTGAGGCTGCTGTCAGTCATCGGCATGATAGTTGTACGGCCATCGGTTGGATGCACCACGGGTAGGTGAGGGTGGCTTAGAGCAAAAGATAGATCGCTTACATCTTTACTAAGATTGGCAGAGGTTCAGTTCAGTTAGAAAAGGTGGGCGCTCTCTTACATCTTAACTAATATTATAAAGCTGAAGAGTTTGTTTGTTTGTTTGTTTGAACGCGCTAATCTCAGGTACTACTGGTCCGATTTGAAAAATTATAAAGCTGAAGAGTTTGTTTGTTTGAACGCGCTAATCTCAGGAACTACTGGTCCGATTTGAAAAAATCTTTTTGTGTTGAATAGACCATTTATCGAGGAAGGCTTTAGGCTATATAACATCACGTTGCAACTATTAGGAGCGAAGAAATAATGGAAAATGTAAAAAAACACGGGGAAAAAATAACTATTCCACGCGGACGAAGTCGCGAGCACAGCTAGTCCTTAATAAGATTAGCAGAGATTTAATTACGACTCTGTCCCATCACGGGAAGGGACTCACTTCTCCCGTTACACTGTTATCATAAAAAAAACAATCTAAGCGAACTAGGGCCTGCCGACATTGTAGCCGAGTGCTCCGCTCTCGTAAAAGGCTCCGCGTTCAATTTCCGATCGCGGCACAGTTTACGGCGTCCGCTAAATTGGCAAGTCGGTTTATCCACTCCGTGGGTAATTTCGTGGAAGTGCTTCATTGGTGCGCCGCGACAAAGTCACTCGGCGGATCATTGTGCAGGTGAGCGTGGAATGAAGATGGCGTTCGTGTTTGACATGACAATGATGTATGTCGCAGTCGTCACGTTGTTCCTATTCAATTGAATGGCTAGCGCGTTTATTGAATGACGACATTTAATTGATGCTGCCCGTGGTGCATCCTGCCGAACAACAAACGAGGCTCTGTCAAACCGCATGGTGGCGGTAAAACCATCACGATAGAAGGCGTAGCTAAATACCACAGGCCGATGACGGGCAGCACCGTCACGGGAGCAAGAAGCTACGCCCTGCGATCGCCAACCCGCCTGCCCAGCGTGGCGATTATGGGTATATCCTCCAGAAGTTTGCCCTAGGGGGCGAACAACTGGAGAGGCCTGTGTCCAGCAATGGACTGCAATAGGCTGATGATGATGATGATGATTTAATTGAATGACTAGGCCGAACGTTGATTAAACAAGCGTCACCTAACGTCGAACTAGTTAGCGGAATGTAACATAGCCCTTTGAACAGACCGGACGTAAAAGCAGTCAGGTGATTGTAATTTAGTTCATTTCTTTTCCACTGCGGCGTAAGTAGTCACACAAAAAATATCACGTGACAAATAGCACTGTGTTGATATTTTTTTGATTAGATGTACTTTAAAGTGACTTATTCGTAATTAAATTGTGAGACAGCATGGATTTACCTACGAGTATAAGAAGAAAGAAAAGAAAAATTAAAACTAAACATTACACAATCGGTTATATCCCATTCAATGACGATGCTAAATAACGTTCAGTCAAGATGTGGAATGTTACATTAGGCAACTTGACGAGTTGTCATTTAGGCATTCAATTAAATGTCGTCATTCAATGAAAGCGCTAGCCATTGAATTAAATAGAAGATTCAACCAGATTGCGACATGTACCTACACTAGAACGTATGAGTAATGGAGGCGTAACGGTCGAACTGATACAAAAAAAAGTACCTGAGGTTTTTCCTTTTGAAAACTTTGGAAGCTGAAATCACAATGAGTTCCTTAATCGATTCTTACGGGAAGAAATGGGGCGTTGATTTGTATCCTTTTCCATCAATGCAGGGAAGAAACGTACCGCTAGCTGACCGCCAGGCTCACAATTATGACAATAAAAATATATATATTTTTTTATAGTATCTCGACATAATGGCTTCCCTACGCCTGATAAAAAGTGAAAGAGAAGCCCAAGTCGCTGTGACAACTGGCAAGTAACTGGTTAGTTACCTGTCAGTTGCCACTGCCATGCCGGCCCACCCCTAACCCCCCACGAGCTCCGGAGAACCATCACCAGCAGAAACACGACCCGGAGGTCATTTGGCTACGATATTCTATAGGGTGGAGGTCTTTCCCCGGACGGGCAGCTCAATTCGAGCGAAGATTCGCTATGCCCTACCTCTCTTAAATAATATAGCGTTATAGTACGGTATATAACTGTATACAGTCACAAGTCTTCTGCGATCGGTTTCACCGACAATTCCAATGTAATTTGAGACCACAGGGTTATAAAAAGGGATTAAGGTCCTTTACTGCGGCTGATAAAATGTTCAGTTTATATCGCGTGGACGTTTTAGCAGATTGACTGAGGCGAGTGTTGGAGACGTCTGTAAAGCTACAGACAATTTAGACCCGACTATAGATATCAGTTTTATGTGTAAAACGTGTTTGATAGATGCCACGTTTAACATAAACAAAAAGGTTTTAACATTTTCCTTTGTTCGTTAAATTGTACAAGATTACAAGTTTGCAATGCAAGATATACCTATGTAGATATATGTGCAATACAAAGTAAGTGGATTACTGGTCCAGTCCCACATTTGGCCTTCTGTATGGGTCGTAGGTTCGTCCCCTTCCGGTACAAACATTCCTGTTATGAACGTTTGTGTTTATTTCGTGTATATTGATATGTTTGACACTTGTCTATATATCTATACTTATAATAAATCTGTAGAGAGGTCAATTCTGTACATGAAATATATTTTCAAAATAACTATCAGGGGGTGATTAGTGATCGATACTGATGCCAAAAATGCAATCAGTAAAATTTTTGTCTGTCTGTCTGTCTGTCTGTCTGTCTGTCTGTCTGTATGTTCCTTATAGAAACAAAAACTACTCGACGGATTTTAACGAAACTTGGTACAATTATTCTTCATACTTCTAGGCAGGTTATAGTATACTTTTCATTACGCTACGATCAATAGGAGCAGAGTAGTGAAGGGAAATGTTGGGAAAACGGGAGAAGTTACTCCATTTTTTAAGCTTCCGTCGCGTGTGCAGCCTTAATGGTTAAAGTTACATAGAAATTATGTATGACAGAAATATTTTACATAAAATTGACTAAAAAATATCCCGCAACAGCATATGTCTATCTTTTATGGTTGACTCACAATAACACGTGTAACTCCTGATAGCTTAGCAGTTCGGAGCATTCTGATTATATTTGTTTACTCTTACGTTTATAATACTCTCATTCATCCATAATTTAAAAAAGTTATCATTATTACCTATTCAATAAAAAAAGAATCATAGAAATCGGTATAGAAACACCAAACTTATACATGAAACTAGCTGTGCCAGCGGCGTCGCACGCGTGGATATCGGGTTTCAAAACTAACGGACTTCCATAAAATGATGCCCAAATCGTAAGTTAGACCTCTAGCAATACATTGGTGAAAACCACATTCAATTCCATGCAGTACTTTTTGCGTGATGCTCAATGAAACATTCAGATAAAAAAATTTCCCGTTTTCCCAACACTTCCCTTCACTGCTCTGCTCCTATTGATTGTAGCGTGATGAAACGTATCATATAACCTGCACAGGAGTAGGATGAATAATTGTACCAAGTTTCGTTAAAACCCGTTGAGTAGGTAATTTTTGTTTCTATAACGAACATACAGACAGACAGAAAGACAGACGGACAGACAGACAGTCAGATAAAAATTTTACTGATTGCATTTTTGGCATCAGTATCGATCACTAATCACCCCCTGATACTTTTTTTGTAAATATATTTTTGAAGCTGAAACGCCTGTGCAAAACTATCTACCTATACCTACTTCACTTAAAAATAAATACTTATAACTACTTTAATTAATAAAAGTACCTACGCTTAATAATTTTTAATTTGAACGAATATTTTACAATATAACAACAAAAGAAATTCAAATAAACTATTTAAAAACTAAAAGTCGCGCTGGCACGGTTTCTCAATATCAATTATTGTCTGTCAATAAGGTCGATCGCTCTGAACGCATCAACAGCCAAATATTGAATGAAGCTAGCTCTCGGACCTCCCGCCTTTTTATACCCTACCGCCGCCGCGACCCGTGTCGAGCGCGGCAACCGTTACACAAAAATAATCCTTATAGCATGATTCAGTATTCACGTGCGACGGCGCGATGGCTTATTTCATGTATAAGTTTGGTGTTTCTATACCGATTTCTATGATTCTTTTTTTATTGAATAGGTAATAATGATAACTTTTTTAAATTAGGGATGAATGAGAGTATTATAAACGTAAGAGTAAACAAATATAATCAGAATGCTCCGAACTGCTAAGATATCAGGAGTTACACGTGTTATTGTGAGTCAACCATAAAAGATAGACATATGCTGTTGCGGGATATTTTTTAGTCAATTTTATGTAAAATATTTCTGTCATACATAATTTCTATGTAACTTTAACCATTAAGGCTGCACACGCGACGGAAGCTTAAAAAATGGAGTAACTTCTCCCGTTTTCCCAACATTTCCCTTCACTACTCTGCTCCTATTGATAGTAGCGTGATGAAAAGTACCCTATAACCTGCCCAGGAGTATGAAGAATAATTGTACCAAGTTTCGTTAAAATCCGTCCAGTAGTTTTTGTTTCTATAAGGAACATACAGACAGACAGACAGACAGACAGACAGACAGACAGACAGACAAAAATTTTACTGATTGCATTTTTGGCATCAGTATCGATCACTAATCACCCCCTGATAGTTATTTTGAAAATATATTTCATGTACAGAATTGACCTCTCTACAGATTTATTATAAGTATAGATATAGATAAGCCATCGCGCCGTCGCACGTGAATACTGAATCATGCTATAAGGATTATTTTTGTGTAACGGTTGCCGTGCTCGACACGGGTCGCGGCGGCGGTAGGGTATAAAAAGGCGGGAGGTCCGAGAGCTAGCTTCATTCAATATTTGGCTGTTGATGCGTTCAGAGCGATCGACCTTATTGACAGACAATAATTGATATTGAGAAACCGTGCTTATCAGCGCGACTTTTAGTGTTTAAATAGTTTATATGAATTTCTTTTGTTGTTATATTGTAAAATATTCGTTCAAATTAAAAATTATTAAGCGTAGGTACTTTTATTAATTAAAGTATTTATAAGTAACTACTAAACGGATTTTGATGAAACTTGGTACAGTTATTCTTCATACTCCTGGGCAGGTTATAGTATACTTTTCATCACGCTACAATCAATAGGAGCAGAGCAGTGTTGGGAAAACGGGAGAAATTTTATCTGTATGTTTGATCGCGCATCACGTGTAAACTTCTGGACGGAACTATATGTGGTTTTCACCAATGTATTACTAGAAGTCTAACTTAAAATATAGGTACCAATTTATGGAAGTCCGTTATTTTTGAAACCCGTTATGCACGCGCGCGACGCCGCTGGCACAGCTAGTTTTTAAATAAAACACTTGTTATAAAATATAATTTTTGCAATACTTACCGTTGTTCTGATAAACCATAACACAAATGCTTTGGGATCGGAGCAGTGTATGTGATGTTGTCTGATATTTACATAATAACTGAAACACTGAAAATCAACGTCTTGGCTGTTTTTATGTTATGCCTTGACATTCACTGAGTGGATACCAATTTGGTTGCACATTGTACAACATTGTGGCTTATGCTTAAGTTGGATTTAGTACATCCCTGTATTTTTTAATGTGCGCTGAATAAATATTTCTCTATTATCATTCTATTCTAAAAAAATACTTAATGAACACCACAATCCCACGTCATTTTAATTCCTCACTCAAGTTAACAAGCGTTGCATAATGTAACTTGAGAAAACATAACGGCCGATCGATGCGGAGTCCTGCATAATGCAAATGTAAAGCGGGAGCCAAGTCCAGCGGCGGGAAAATTAACGATGCGCTGTCTGCATTATTAATTAGCGGGAGACGACCGTGCCAGCGTGTTGTGAGCGAGAAGTTTAACGGTTTTTACAACGACGTAAAAAGTAAAAAATTGGGTAAGTGTCAAAAAAATCTATTGTATCTAGGTATATTTATGTACTGAAACCTGTTTAGGTTCCAGAAAATTGTTCCCAAAAAACCCAGACTCGATACAATTGAGAAAAAGTATTACAATTTAAGCAGTATTTTAATCTAATATAGAGGAAATATAACATATTGGAAAATAAAGGGTAAGTTATAAATGCACTCATTGAGTCGAAATGAAGTATGCCTATTAGTTCCGCAATAATAATTAATGATTGCAATCGAATTACGTCTGTTCCTTCCAATGGTAAAACAACCAATAGGACCCCTTATTGGGTAGTATGGGAAAGCTTAGTCACTCTTTCAAAGAGCGATCAAAGCGGACATTAGTCAATTAATACTAAAGGTATTCTTTTATGTTGCCCTTTTGAAGTATTACCTCAACTTGGCTTCTAAATTTGTTGGTATAAAAGTCTTTGATGTTTTTATTGGTTAAACAATACGTTAATTTGACACATGAAATATACAGTAATCGAAAACCACTGAGATTTATATTGATACTGCTAATGTTCGCATTTACACAAGGAATCTTCTTCTCGTGTCAATAGTAATCCATATTATATAGAACCCATGCAAAACTTAGCGACCTGGACATCGGTGGCGACCGATGAGGCGTCATGTAGGTCCCTAATTGTGCATGTGGTAGGACGTGGACACCAATGGTACACAAGGAGTGAAACAATTAAATAAAATTTAAAGAACTAAGTTGTACAATTGTCATAATATACCTACAATCAAATATTTGCTGACTACTAATTACTAATGTGCTGACTTGTTTGGATGATTTTTTGGATGTCTAATGTTAAACAGTAACCGCCGCCCATGGACACCAGCAATGCCAAAGAGCTCTCTTTAAACCTCGCTTAAAGAAGGACATGTCGTGGCAATCAGGGAACACCGCGGCTGGGACGTCCTACCAGAGCTGTAGCCAGACTTATGGAGGCTAAGGCTTTTTTTTATTTACACGTTAAAATGACTGCGTCCTGCCTGACCAGACAACGACGTCCAAAAAATGTAAGCGATCCGCATCACGCCCAGTTAATGCAACATGGATAAATAAATAAAATAAATAAATAAATAACCCAAGACATGCCACGCTGGGCCACACAGAGCCATCTAGCCCCAAACTAAGCCGAAGCTTGTACTATGGGTACTAAACAACTGATAAACTTACTTAGATACTTTTTTTTTGTAAATAAATACATATTATACATAGAAAACACCCAGACCAATACAAACAGACATGTTCATGCACACAAATGTTTGTAATGTGCGGGGATTGAACCCACGACCCTTGGCTCAGAAGGCAGAGGTCACTACCAATTGAGCCACCGAGCCTGTCATATGGATCGATCATACTATGACGTTCTGCGTAAGTGCCGCTTCACTCAAGCAAGTAGATAGATAAATAGATAGATATTCTTTATTGCACAAAACACAGTATAAATACAGTAAATACAGATATTATGTTGTGGTACAATCTAGGCGGTCTTATCGCTAGTGACCGATCTCTTCCATACAACCTTCAGGTAAAGGAAGTGTAATTTTCTGCAGAGGGGCAACGTCGTGCAAGTAATGAGACCGAATTTAGGTCTTTTAAAGTGCTTTTTTATAGTAGCGCGACGTAATGGCCTCCCTACGCCTGATGGGAAGCGAAAGAGAAACCCAAGTCGCTGTGACAACTGGCAAGTAACTGGTTAGTTACCTGTCAGTTGCCACTGCCATGCCGGCCCAACCCTAATCCCCCACGAGCTCCGGAAGCCTTACTCACCAGCAAAAACACCACCCGGAGGTCATTTGGCTGCGGTATTCTATAGGGTGGAGGTCCTTCCCCGGACGGGCAACTCAATTCGAGCGAAGATTCGCTATGCCCTACCTCTCTTAATCAAGTAAGTTGTCTATTCTATTCTAATAGATCATCAAGGTCAGTTGTACAACTTTGTCACTAGTAATTTACTTAAACATCACTTAAAAGCAACGGCATTATGTAAGTACAATATGTATGTACAATGCACGGTAAGTTATTTATCCTTCAAGGTCCACTTAATACAAATTAAATGACACACGAGATTTCTTAATAGACTTGGACGTCTGTATCGTTGACGGCTACAGAATACAATTCATCGCCAAATATTTTCCCGTGGGGGTCGTAAGGGTAGACTTAGGGGATTTCTTGAGATATCTGGCGGCTACTGTGTACTTATTGTATAATTTTTAATAACCAGAGCTGCGTAATAGGCCGGCATTTTGGTGGCAACTGACAAGTGATAGGTACATGTCCGTTGCCTAAGTTTTTCGCTTTACAAAGGGCAAGGGGAAGTCAGTATGCTGTGCCACATCGGTGTTGACTTCTTACCATCAAGCATCACACATGCTCGTCTGCCGCCCCTCGCGCAATAAAAGGTGAATTTTTTTTGCCGAAACCGGGAAGAGTGGTCCATAAAAATAAAACTAAAATGTACTTATTACGTCCCATTTTTCGATTTTTTGTATTAAAGACACGGAATTAGGTTACGTTTAATTCCTTGGTATATAGTCGACGTACATATCCTCGCCGGGCATAAAGAACAGTCCTTTTTTCTCTATTTCTATTTGTGTCGGTTTCTTTGCATTGGGCTTCGGGAAAACCTTGAATTTCAAAAATATTGCAGCAATCGCGTACCACATGGTTCGGTAAGCGAACCGCATACCTGAAAAATGAAGAAAAACAAGAAGTTGAAGTGTGGATACCTATCTAAGCGATTGTGCAGAAGCGAAGGACGGAGCTAACAAAAAATAAACATTATTACCGTATACACTCCGCTTCATCATCTGCCAATCGCAGTCTACTGCTGGATATAGGCCTCTCCAGTTGTTCGCCACTTTGGTGAAATATTTAGAGGGTTTATTCATAATTGCCACGCAAGGCAGGCGGGTTGGCGATCGCAGGGCGTTGCTCCTCGCTTCGGTGACGCTGCTACCCGTCAACGGCCTGTGTTTAATTACGCCTTCAATTGAGATGTTTGTACCGCCATCAGACGGTTGCCAGTGCCCCGTTGTTATTGGGCAGGATGCATCACGGTTAGGTGAGGATGCCTTAGAGCTAAAAGATCGCCCTCTTGGAGACGCCTATGTCCTATTAAAAGTTGGATCCTCTGGAGAGGCCTATGTCTGGACATACTGCTGACAGTGGGCTACGATAGGCTGATGATGATGATGACAGGAGTAGACAGGGAAAGGCTGATGATGATGATGATATTTATCGGAGAACACGCACTCTGGTAAAGAGTTCCTAAGTACAGCTTAGGTAGTTCGCACTATGAATGTAGATAAGACAAGAAATCAGAAACATTTTAAGAAAATCTCAACTTACCAATACAATTCCTCGGGCCTTCCCCGAATGGCATATACGTAAACGAAGCCGGTCTCCTTCTGGTTCTCCGGCAAGAACCTCTCGGGGATGAACTCCTCCGGATTCGGGTAGTATTCTTCGTCGTAGTGCATGCCTATCGCGTTGACGTAGACCGTGGTGCCGGCAGGAATGGTCAAGTTGTCATCAATTTTGTACTCCCTCTCAGCGGCGCGGTCCAGCCAACCCATCCATTGCTGGGTACTTTCTTATATTTTCTGTAAATAATTGGTGCAAAAAATGTTGCCATAATTTTCGGTCAAAATAAACTAATAAAGTATTTTACAAGTTTCTTGCGGCATTTCTTCTCAGCAGGCCTTACGTCGAAGTTCCATAGGAAAAAAATATTTGACATGCAAAAATGTTATGTACTTGAGAATCTGTTTACTAGACTGGAATCCCCAAGGAAAACGACAACGCTGCCCTAAATAATCCTGGCGGCGGACGGTCACAGCAGAAGTTAAGCAGATCTTAAGAAGATAGGAATGACCAGGGCCCCTACCACTAAAATCGAAAACGATCGTTCGGTTGAACGGATCGCGTATTTTTGCCCCATAATCCATCTCATTTGTCCCTCCCGTGTCGAATATATGAATTAATATTAAAAATTGACTTCGCGAATTTAAGTGTTTATTTTTAATTTTAGGGCCATGGAGCGAAGTGAAGCGTGAACCCCAAGACCGTTCGGAATGGCGACGTACTGTGAACGCCCTCTGCCCCGAAAAGTAAGTAATATGCCCCATCCAGGGGACATAGGACATTAAGTCAAATTAAGAATCTGTTTGATGTAATAAAATAGTTTATTATACTCGTATAACACAGTGCAAATACTAACCTTTGATAACACAGTTCGTATAAGGCAGCTCGGAAAGAATTGTTCCATCAAAGTCTTTTCCACCCAGTTTTTGTTTTGCTTCCAACAGCTCTTTGTACATTTTCTCCTGGAATCAAAACTTCGTTAACGCTTCATAAGCAGAGGTGTGGTTTTGTCTTTTGCTTTAACATTTTATATAAACGAGTAGTTTGTCGTGATAAACAAGTAGAGAAAACTTTATCTTGTAGTTTAAACACCTTGTTGTACCTGTGTTGAAGATAATGCGTACGGCATCAAAAAATCCTGCTTATCTCTTCAAAAGCCTCAAGGCCGTTGCATAGCTATGCATTGGTTTGGTAGGTCGCTATATTACAACGAATCAGAAACATTAAGATGTACTAATATTATAAATCTGAAGAGTTTGTTTGTTTGTTTGAACGCGCTTATCTCAGGAACTACTGGTCCGAATTGAAAAATTCTTTTTGTGTTGAATTTATCGAGGAAGGCTTTAGGCTATATAACATCACTGTTACGGACTGGCCGCATGGCGGCCGACCTCCTTCGCGTTTATACTTTTTTTATATTTTCGTTGTTCTTCTGTTCTTCCTGTGTGCTTTCCAATCCCTTGTGCGTGGTGCGTGTGTATTCTATTTTCTGTTTTATTTTTTACTTTTATTACATGTTAATTTCCTTTGAACCTCCCTTTTTCTTCCCTTTCCCTTTTTCCCGTCTTTAACAATCACGCTGCAACTATTAGGAGCGAAGAAATAATGGAAAATGTAAAAAAAACGGGGAAAAAATAACTATTCCACGCGGACGAAGTCGCGAGCACAGCTAGTGTATAATGAAAGACAGATGGCAGTACCTGAGCTTCCTGGTGGAAGGCCAGCTCGTAAGTGAGGAAGCTGAGGCTCACGGCCGTGGTGTCGAAGCCTCCCTGGAGGAATATCACCGCTTGGGACATCACCAGATCGTCGTTCATTTCTGGGAAAATCAATGTTGAATTAACACTTTGGTTACTTACCTTTGGTGATGAGCTCATTTCGGCATTGCGGCAGCAGTAACTCAGACTAAACCTAACTTGATGTCATCATCATCAACGCAGTCCACTACCTGGACATAGAGAGGTAGGGCACAGCGAATCTTCGCTCGAATTGAGCTGCCCGTCCGGACCTCCACCCTATAGAATACCGCAGCCAAATCCGGGTCATGTTTCTGCTGGTGAGTAGGGTCTCCGGAGCTCGTGGGCGGTTAGGTTAGGGCTTCTCTTTCGCTTTCCATCAGGCGTAGGGAAGCCATTATGTGAAGCTATTATAAAAAAAAATTGGCCTCTCCAGTTGTCGCCACTATGGGCAAACACCTGGAGGAAATCCTCCATGGGTAAATCCATAATCGCCGCGCTGCAGGCGGGTTGGCGATCGCAGGGCATAGCTCCTCGCTCCGGTGACAATGTTGCCCGTAAACCCTGTGATAATATTACGCTTTCAATCGTGATGGTTATCCCGCCACCGATCGGTTGCCGGAGGCTCGTCTGTTATTCAGCAGGATGCACCACAGGCAGGTAAGGGTGGCTTTGAACGAAAATATGATGGATCACCCGCTCCCTTTCATCCCAGTTGCTGTCCCGCTGCTCAAACATTTCAATTTCTTATTGTCATTAATCTTACCTCGTAATTCTCACTGTCCTTTTAAAATCCAAATCCCATTATTTTATCTATTGTATCTGGAAGTCTGGGCATCAATATTTTTAAAGATACTTTGCAGGAGGTAAAGGTTAACATAAACCTACTTGACTTCATTTGTTATTGTTCACGCGTCTCCTAATCGACTGAACTGTATCAATGTAGGTAGAAACTAATTAGGCTAATGTGTCAATTAAATTATTAAGTCCATGTGTTACTATCCTGTTTGTTTCTCCAATAAGGAAAATGAATAAAATACCTTCGCCATTTTTAATAGCGTCGTGTTTCATCTTCAGAAGGGCGTCTAGGAGATCCTTATGTTCTGAGTTGGCGCTGTAGTCACCTCGCTGGGCCACTATGGCTCGGTACACCTTCCTGAAGTAAACTATGGAGCGCTTCGGAAACATCAGGAACCTGTAATGATGGCGAATGTATCTGATACTTTCTTGGCGAAGTATATGTGGGGGTCAAAAGTTATGAATTTGTGGACGGCCCCTGAGGACACTACTCGTACCTGAAAACTTCACCACTTCAGGCAAGAAGAAGATGCTGGTCCAAGCCAGCCCCCTGATGAAGCTGTACTCCATGAAGTCCTTGGTGACGGTCCTCATGGGGCTGGCGCCAGTCAGGGTCGAGTTGCACTCCACGCCGAAGGCTGCGGTCCAATTATGTCTGTCGTGAAGTCAGCGTACAAGGACTATAAAGAATAAAAGGTGTATAAGAGAACAAATCTAACGGGCCTGTTGCCGTAAAAAATGTAATAAGTCCGTCTTTTAGATTGTTCAAAAATAAAAGACACGTATTTTTTCATTTATCAATTAGACCAAAAATGGCAGATATAGTCGGTTAAAATTACGCGTGACGTCAGAGAGTGGGAGTTTTTTCGCCACTGAGTGACGTCTAAGACCCCCACTCCTACATTTTGAGGCCTTGTATCCTTGATATTTTTCGTTTAAATGAAAAAAGGAAAAATACGTGTCCAATATATTTTTATAATCTAAAATACGGACTAAACATAATGTAATTATTTTGACCCTAGAAACATCCCTATTGTTGGCATGTGCTACTCGTAGCATAGGGGATTAAAAAAGGAGACGCAAGATTTTGCCTAGATAACTGATGAGCAAACAGCCCGTCTGATGATGAACAACTACCCGTTCTGCTCTCTGCGATGCCGGGGCACACCGATCCGATGCATACCTTGAGAAAAGAACTGTCTTAACACACCGTTTGAATTGTGAAGTTGGTAAATCTAAATTAGCTTTTGCCCACGAATCCGTTCGGAAACCTTCATTTCAGGATTAAAGTATATTATGAGTACTCATAACTATTCGTATGCAAAGATTGGTTGATTAGATAAAGCGTGAAGAGTTATCAAATAGAGTAAATACATTCTCTGAGCACTTATATTATTATTACTTTGGGATTCTTCATCTTTTTCTTTTCGAGTTCGAAACAATAGTTTGGATTGAGAACCTTCTTCTCTTGAAGTAATTTTGACTCACCCGTATTTCCAAATTATTCTTCTGCTGTAAATCATTTTCGATTCTCTGGACAAGTTCCTTAGACTTAGACAGTTGGAGATCGTGTAGAGCTCTTAGTTTAGCTGAAGTAAACACGGGGGTCAGTCGTCGTCTTACCGAAGACCAGATGGGTTCCTGGCACAAAAAATATATTATAAATTGACCTTCTTGAGTGGTGGTATCCTGAAAGGATTTAAATTAAATAAATAAACCAAGACATGCCACGCTGGGCCACACAGCGCCACCTAGCCCCAAACTAAGCCGAAGCTTGTACTATGGGTACTAGACAACTGATAAACTTACTTAGATACATTTTTATTGTAAATAAATACATATTATACATAGAATACCCAGACAAATACAAACAGACATGTTCATGAACACAAATGTTTGTACTGTTCGGGAATCGAACCCACGACCCTTGGCTCAGAGGGCAGAAGTCACTACCAAATGAGCCACCGAGCCTGTCCTGAAATAGGTGCCAGTTAATATTTTCTGTCAGGATCTGTATAGTCTCTGGAATGGGTAAAGAAAGTAGAGGGAGTCCGGGAGACGGTCATTGGTAGACCGCAGTTATAGACCGTCTTGATGTTTTGTTTGATCAAAATTGAAGTTAATTTTTGCAAGCTGGTTCATCTCTGATAAAGTCTCTCGGACTGTCCCTTCTTATCTGTTTAGCAAAGACAAAAATTGGGCAATGATAGTGATTCATTGAAGTGGGGCGGGGATGAATAACATCGTTAGTAAATTTTTATGTCTCAGCTTAGCTCGCGGTGCCCTGTTTGTGTCGAAACGCATTCTAAGCAGGCCCCAGCTTAGTAGGTATTCTGTGATAGAAGTTTCCGAAGGCAATAAAGATATCTAGTTCTGTATGCTATAGCTGTATCTCTCCGTTAGTGTTTTTTTTTTGAAAAAAAAAAGTCACGCAGCTTCAGTCAAATCCTTTCAGATTAATAATTAGATATTGTACTCACATTAACAGTGAACAAGTTCAGACCGCCAATAGGGTCAGTTTCAGCAGACCCTGAGCCCAGCAGCCGGTTACGAAAGTTATCAGAATCCTTGATGAGCACGTTGCGAGCTATCTCCGGCGAGTTGATGACCAGCGCGGGACGCCAGAACAGCCAAATGCCGACGTAGGGAGCTCTGAATTTCTGATACAGTCTTCTCATGAAGAGACCCTGGAAAACGTCTGAGTGTTATTGTCCTCTGTGCTCCTCTGTGAGGCTAAAAACGTTTGCTGGGGTGCAAGCGTTCAGCACAGCGTAGCGCAGAGCAGAGCAGAATTTGTAGAGCACAGAACATCCGATACCTATGCACGTACGATGCGGCGCAGGCTCGTTCCATCTATCTATAGATCTTTTTCTATACTTATAATAAATCTGTAGAGAGGTTAATTCTGTACATTAAATATATTTTCAAAATAAATATCAGGGGATGATTAGTGATCGATACTGATGCCAAAAATACAATCAATAAATTTTTTGTCTGCCTGTCTGTCTGTCGGTCTGTCTGTCTGTCTGTATATTCGTTATAGAAAAAAAAACCTACTCGACGGATTTTGACGAAACTTGGTACAATTATTCTTCATACTCCTGGGCAGGTTAGGTTAGGTTAGTAAATATACTTTTTATCACGCTACAATCAATAGGAGCAGAGAGGTGATGGGAAGTGTTGGGAAAAGAAGAGAAAATTTTATCTGTATGTTTAATCGCGCATCACGCGAGAACTACTGCATGGATATCATTTTATGGAAGTTCGTTATTTTTGAAACCCGAAATCCACGCGTGCGTCGCCGCCGCCACAGCTAGTGCAGACATAAAAGTACTATGGGGTTAATCAATACAAAACCTTAAGTCTTTGGAATAGTTTCGTAGCTTTATGTATCTACTGTGTTTGTAGCTAATCAATGTTTTTTTTTGCTTTATTCTATTCTTCACATCCTTGTGTTAATAAGGGAATTTGAGTATACTTTTGGAAAAAACCCAATAACTTTTTTTGACCCCCGACTCGAGACTCAAACAGCGGATCCCGTAGACACCTAGGCGGCACTTGCTTGCTTAGACCAAAGAGGCAGTTAAATGTATAGAAAGCATAAAAAGATTTCTTTAAGCCACTGAAACGATTTCCTTTCTATAAATGAAACAAATAGAGATAAGTTTTCACTCACAGCATTTTCCTTTTGCAGAAACGTAAGGCTCCCATATAGGGGATGGGGTTTATCGTGGGGTACGCCGCGGTCCGCCCAGAACCGACTGGCCTTGGACCATCTTAGGTACACCCACAGCAGACCCACACTCGCCAGTATCGCGATGAAAGTTAACATTGTATCTGAAATATCCTTTTTGTTTATAGCTTTTTTCTTTTTTATATAGTGGCTCGACATAATGGCTTCTCTACGCCTGATGGAAAGCGAAAGAGAAGCCCAAGTTGCTGTGACAACGGGCAAGTAAATGGTCAGTTTCCTGACAGTTGCCACCGCCATGCCGGCCCAACCCTAACCCCCCACGAGCACCGGAAACCCTACTCACCGACAGGAACATGACCCGGAGGTCATTTAGCTGCGTTATTCTATAGGGTGGAGGGCCTTCCCCGGACGGGCAGCTTAATTCGAGCGAAGATTCGCTATGCCCTTCCTCTCTTAAAAATGATATCGAAATTAGAATTCCCGAAAGTAGGTTTACCAAAATGTTAAAAGTGGTCTTAGAAAAATTAGAAGGTTTTTGCAGCAATGCCTGATTTTTTTTATAAGAAGATGTTTTCGGGATGACCTCACTCCACCTAATGGTCGGGAGGTTCAAAAGTTAGGTCGACAGGTATAATTTATTTATTTATTTATTTATTTATTTATTTATTTATTTATTAAACTTGTAGCTTACAGAATTGTTCCAAAACGCGTACAAGAAATTACAAAACAATGAATTATTTTATACAAAAATGTCAAATTAGGTACATATGTCACAATATTAGATTAGGTAGGTACAAATGTCAATATTATAAACATGTAGTCAAAAAAACAAATTAAAACCGAGTCATGTCATCAATTATTCTATAAAAATTTGCAAATAATTTACTGCAACTGTCGGCAAACAAATCAATGTCGTCATGCTGAGCGAGTATGTCCCCAATCAGACTCAGTGCGTTGGTGGGAGCGAATGCCGCTCGCTCAGTTCGCGTCGACGGCTTACTGATTAATAGCATCATTCAATACGCATAGACTAGGACTACATATATAGTGCGTATTATATGGTGTTATTTCAGAAAGCATTTGTTATGTATTATTATACCTATGTATTTATGAGTATTATGAAATGTAAAAGTGTAAATTCTATATCTAGGAAGAGAGATATTCCCTGACACAGATATTAAAATATGTTAGGGGAATAAATAAATGTAATATCATTTTAAATTTTATTGTAATACGTTTTTAAATTTAAATTTACGTTATAATTTCGTGAACAGGCATAACAGATTATATTATATAGGCGTGTAAAATATTTTAATATTATCATGTACTTACCTATTTTTAATAAATCACATACGAAATCATAAACGGCGCATATAGATAGGTAGATATTCTTAATTGCACAAAACAGTATAAATACAGTAAAAGTGATACATATATATGTTGTGATACATATAAACGAACTTACCTATTTAATAAAATACGTCCAATAAGAGAAACATCCGTCCTGAATATTGATTTACAACTTTTAAATGATAAAAAAAACAACAATGTCGCTACAACCGTGTGTGGTTTAGAGAACTAGTGACTTGTGACGTTTGGGCCAAGATAACAATGTTGCGTTGCATGTCATCGTCAACCTTAGGTTATCTAGTGATTAGTTTGTCAATAATGTTTTGTGAAGTCAGCTATTAAACGAAATGACTAGGATAAATTAACAACAACTTGTACTTAAACATAAGAGGCAGCGCAGACGACAGACTATCCGTGACGCTCTTTTTAGCCTGTGAAAATAGAACCTATGCAATTATATACTGTAACGCACACGACGCGCAAAAATCTGTCGCGGATATTTCACAGACTCGACGCACATCTTCGATCATTCTGTCGGCAGAGCTGTAGAGACCTAGACGCTCTTTATAAATGTCTCAGACGCAGACTCTATCGCACAAAAAGTATGTCGTCTGTGCTACACCTAAAGGTGCCCCTTCATCGAGAATATTCACGTGTAATGTAACATTATTGTAAAGACTTTGAGCATTACTAATGTTTACGACGCCTGCCACGTAAGATGTCTTTTTAAATTTTAAATGTACACAAACATGCATTGAGTGCAGTTCGAGTACTGCGAAGACAAGTCTTACCTTATTGCTCTAGTTTAGGGTACACTCAAATCCCTCGACAAGGACCCTTAACATGAGCTGTTAATTTACACAGTACCCACCTTCAATTCGTCTTTTGCCCGGCGTCAATCATACTATATGGGCCCTTATCTATACAGACACTTCAATGACATAAACAAAATTATCAACATGAGTATGAGACAGCTGAAATTAACAATCAAGAATAAATTACTTGCTCTTAAATTTTCCAATACAGAGAATATCTTAACTATGAAAATATAGAATCTCTATAAAAAAAAAATTAAACCGACTTCAAAAAAAACGCAAACGACCAAAACTAAAAAGCGATAAATAACGTAAGTAATTCTATCCTTAATACATAATCATTTAAATATTACAATTATCACTTATTTTTGAAGTCGGTGCCAACCTCTCGGTACCTAACGTAGACTGTTGTTGTATGACGCGCGCGGCCGGCATATCCACACGACAATATACCTAGATATGTTTGGCTGGCACCGACTTCAAAAATAAGTGATAATTGTAATATTTAAATGATTATGTATTAAGGATAGAATTACTTACGTTATTTATCGCTTTTTAGTTTTGGTCGTTTGCGTTTTTTTTGAAGTCGGTTTAATTTTTTTTTTTTAAATAATTTTATTTCTCTGTCTTTAGTTGCGTTAATGTGCTGTGACCTTGAATAAAGGCTAATTAATGTCCTTAAGAGTTTTACTTAGGAATGAAAAATTTTGCTTTAAGTCAAGTGAAGACTTTGCGATCTAGAATCAAGCATATCACTTACCAAATCACCTGCCCTATTAGCCCTGCATAAGTACATACTACTACCTAGTTTAATATCGACCAATGTCAGTACTGTCCCCTAACTCCTAACCTTTAAGGAGTTCTGTGGCTTCATCATCAGCACCAGATGTTGTCGCCCGGAAACATATACCTGAGTAAAATATGATTACGTAACAAAAACACCATATGAGCATACTATTTTCGGTTGTTGCCCTCAATTTCTCCAGGATCCCATCATCAGATCCTTACTTGGTGATAATGGGACCACCTCGGAAGTGTCTTCTGTCGAACTGTCGAAAAATTTTTGAAATCCATCCATAATTGACGGAAATATCGCTGAACATACATAAAAAGAAAAAAATATTATACATAGAGACGAATTGAGAACCTCCTCCTTTTTTCGAAGTCGGTTAAAAACTAAACTAAATTTATAATTAAAACTAGCTGTGCTCGCGACTTCGTCCGCGTGGAATAGTTATTTTTTCCCCCCGTTTTTTTTACATTTTCCATTATTTCTTCGCTCCTAATAGTTGCAGCGTGATGTTATATAGCCTAAAGCCTTCCTCGATAAATGGTCTATTCAACACAAAAAGAATTTTTCAATTCGGACCAGTAGTTCCTGAGATTAGCGCGTTCAAACAAACAAACTCTTCAGCTTTATAATATTAGTTAAGATTAAAACACTTCATATTTCCATTCTTAAACCACTAGCTGGCTAACTCACACACACATCAACCCACATGCGCAAATACACACCCACTCACTCATGAACACACACTCACACCTACACAAACACTCACTTACATACTCACACACACTGACGCACACTAATCTTATACTTTCATTTTTCCTACTAACATCATTATTGTTCCTTCAATGGGGTGGAGGGTTGACTACCCGAGATACAGGATTCGTCCTAGTTCGGGTGTCAGCCCACCATAATCGTCTTACTTAACCTATTATGTAATTTCTGTACGTAATGTAAATGGAGAGGAATAAATGATTATTATTATTATTAATTTCCTTTTTTTTTGTATACCTAGTCATACAGTATAGTTGCCCCCGGTCGCATGATGAAATGTAAAAGATCGTCGCCGGCATCAAAAAAGTAACTAAAGCAATTACATACTTACTTGTCAGTTGCCAACTCCATGCAGTCCTGTAGGATTATTCTGGAATAACAGTATGTTGGGACACGTTTTACATCCCGACTGATCTCCAAACGTGACCGTAGTAACTTCGCGACTTAGACATTTTGTAGATGTACTGAATTCACTATTTAATTGTGCCTGCACCATATTTTTTATTATACTTATATTTACAGTGGCTAAGTAGATACTTAAATTTGATAAGTAGTCATTACCTTTACTAAACTCCTTATCTTCAAGTCTACAAATAATTTACATGATGATAAAGCAATCCTGCTTAATTGTCTAATTATACGCAATCATTATGGGTTGTGGGAAAACGAGAACGAAACGAGAGGCCCATAACGGACTTCCATAAAATGGTACCTAAATTTTAAGTTAGACCTCTAGCAATACATGGGTGAAAACCGCATTCAATTCCATGCAGTAGTTCTTGCGTGATGCGCGATCAAACATGCAGATAAAAAATTATCCCGTTTTCCCAACACTACCCGTTGCTGCTCTGCTCCTATTGATTGTAGCGTGATGAAAAGTATACTATAACCTGCCCAGGAGTATGGAAAATAATCGTACCAAGTTTCGTTAAAATCCGTCCAGTAGTTTTTTTTTCTATAAAGAACATACAGACAGACAAAAACTTTATTAATTGCATTTTTGGCATCAGTATCGATCACTAATCATCCCCTGATAGTTATTTTGAAAATATATTTAATGTACAGAATTGACCTCTCTACAGATTTATTATAAGTATAGATAGATATAGATAAATTATCAACGAAGCGAACTCACCAGCCAAGCGAGAGCCAACCACTTTTCGAAATACGCAGATTTATAATTTAGGTTAAACCCCTACAAACTATTTCACGCCGCTCGCACACCCGGGCTCAGAGATTCTTTGAATAACCCCCTAGTTGTAAGCGGATTTCTGAAATCTTCGAGCACATAGCGAAAATGGCAAAAATACGACGTGTATTTACTGAGCTTATATGAAACGTCTGAGGAGCGATGTGTAGTGCACGTACAGATAACCACTGAACGATGGAAAACGAGTGTATTTATTGTTTACTCTCTTTCGCTAAATCTGTGTTTTTTATATAAAAAGAACGTTCAGGATGACCTCACTCCACCTGATGGTAAGCGGTCGTGAGGTCCAAATGTTAGGTCGACAGGCATAAAAGAACAAACCCACCGCGCCTGTCGCCCTCACCCTAAAGGCCCACTGAGATGCCGTTTCACGCTCCTTGGTGATGCATTGTTCTCGTAAAATACAATCCAATTGGACAATTCGACGCTAGGAGATAGATTAAACGGACCAACGCGGCAACGACTGTTATTTTCAGAACAAACAAACATATTCAAGGCGTTTTCAACATAAATATGACGCAATCTCAAAGGAAATCAATACAAGCACTTTGTGTAAAAGGGGAATCTTTTCCACGTTTCAAAAGGGCCCTTGTTTAAACAAATCTTCTTCTGCCAAAGGCGCTTGCTGCGACGTTTCATAAAAAGTAAAATAAACAATTACGTAAAAAAACAAACCGTTCCCCTCTCCCTTTGGATAGAATGGAAAACAAAATTTAACGTTTGGAAAATTTGATGTGTAAAATAAATAACGGTACATTATACCCTCGTATGGTTCATAAACCAGGGTGCTTAGAATACAGTTTTTTTATAGAAAGAGCAGTCAGGATGACCTCACTCCACCTGACGCTAAGCGGACGTGAGGTCCAAATGTTAGGTCGACAGGCATAATAGAACAAAACTACCGCGCCTGGCGCCCTCACTCTGAAGGCATACTGAGATGCCGTTTCACGCCCCGCCTGCAAAACCCAGGATTGTACGAGAAAGGGAACACATGGATGAGTTAAAAAATTTTCCAATTGAAAATTGTTTCTGCACATGAACTTACACGACTCGTGCGAGAAGACTCAATAACTATGACTCACTCTATGATGCGAGACTGCAAATTTTGAACACTACTATCGGAAAGTCGCTTGTTTATCGGTATTCTATCGGTTACAGTTTGGCGACTGAATTATTAAATAGATTCCTCCCGCCCCTTATCATCATTGGAGGCACAGGCATACAACGCATAGGCACCGTTATATGGTGCAAGTTACAAAAACATCAAAAACTTGCACATCAAACTATGGAATTCTTTGACGGGCTCCTTGTTCTCCGAGAATTCACGAATGTCTGAGCCAAAATTAAGATACCATATGTACCTAAACGCAGCGATATAACCATCACGATTGAAGGCGTAGCTAAATACCACAGGCCGGTGACGGGCAGCAGCGTCACCGGAGCGAGGCCCTGCGATTGCCAACCCTCCTGCCTAGCGTGGCGATTATGGGTATATTCTCCAAATGTTTTCCCCGTGGCGAACAACTGGAGAGGCCTTTACCCAGCTGTGGACTGCGATAGGCTGATGATGATGATGTTGATGGTGATAATGTAGTCAACATTATAATAATTTAAAATGAAAGCGTGTTCTAATCTTATCTGCGGTGTTATTCACCTCCATATGAAAGCAGAAAGGTCCACTAACTATTTCTGTAAACCGTTTCTCTGCAAGGTTCGTCAGGGTTTCGACAGGATCGCGAGTAAAAAGTGGCAGGTTGGCAACATTTCTATTTGCCGCCATTAATCTCTCGTTGCGTAACGTGCCTGCTTGTCTCGCCTCCCCTGTGACCTGGCTATAAAGATACAGGAAGTACTATGTTACTTCAATAGAAAGTCGAATCCTAGCATTAGGATAGGCAAATCAATTTATGTAAGTAAATCAATCTCTTCGCTGGAACTTGGTTAACAAGTTCTTGCGTGTCTTGATTGGCTTGACGTGTTCATTGTTTTTGTTATAACTAACCCAAGACTGAAGTTTGTTCCTGCTATGGGTGCTAGAGAACTGAGATGCTTGTAGATACTTCTATTTGTACATAGTACTAGCTTCGGCTTAATTTGGAACTAGATGGCGCCGTTGGCTCAGCGTGGCATGTTTTGGGTTATCAATTTATGTCTTGGGTTATTTGATTAAATACATATCATTAATTGGGGATGTAAGTGAGCGACCTATCATCTTTTTGCTCCAACCTCTCACCTTCCCGTGGTGCATCCTGCCGAATAACAAACGAGACTGGCAACCGACTGGTGGCGGTATAGCCAGCACGATTGAAGGCGTAGCTAAATACTACAGGCCGGTGACGGGTAGCCACCAGATCGAGGAGCTACGCCCTTCGACCCAAGTGCCCAGCGTGGCGTGGCATAGGTAAAGCCTTCAGTTGTTTGCCCAAAGTGGCGAACAACTGGAGAGGCCTATGTCCATCAGTGGATTGTAATAATACTATACATAGGTTGACTGGCTCGGTGGCTCAATTGGTAGTGACCTCTGCCTTCTGAGCCAAGGGTCGTGGGTTCGCACACATTACAAACATTTATGTGCATGAACATGTCTGTTTGTATTGGTCTGGGTGTTTTCTATGTATAATATAAATAAATAAATAAATAACCCAAGACATGCCACGCTGGGCCACACAGCGCCACCTAGCCCCAAACTAAGCCGAAGCTTGTACTATGGGTACTTGACAACTGATAAACTTACTTAGATACATTTTTTTTTTGTAAATAAATACAAAAAAATAGATGGCGCTGTGTGGCCCAGCGTGGCATGTCTTGGGTTATAGGTATAAAAGTATATTGTACATGTATCTTCCAGTGCACATTGATCGTTGCAGTACGCACGGCACCCATACGGCGGCTGCCTGAAGATAAATCGCCTCAAACGCGCTTCCTTCCGCCCGCCATTCGAGTTAGCGGGCCCGTGAAATAAGTAAATACGGAGTTTATTTAGCGGCGCCTTTGTGCCGAGCCATTGTGCACTCGGTGCAAGCCACCTGATAGATTTAAAGTGGATAACGATGACGGAACAACGCTTAGGATTTGGTTCAGTTTCAGGGGGCCCTAGACTGTATGACGTGGACATAGTTAAAAGTACATATAAATGTGATGATAATATTGTAAACTAGCTGTGCCAGCGGCGTCGCACGCGTGGATATCGGGTTTCAAAACTAACGGACTTCCATAAAATGATGCCCAAATCTTAAGTTAGACCTCTAGCAATACATTGGTGAAAACCACATTCAATTCCATGCAGTACTTTTTGCGTGATACTCAATCAAACATTCAGATAAAAAATTCTCCCGTTTTCCCAACACTTCCCTTCACTGCTCTGCTCCTATTGATTGTAGCGTGATGAAACGTATCATATAACCTGCACAGGAGTATGATGAATAATTGTACCAAGTTTCGTTAAAACCCGTTGAGTAGGTAATTTTTGTTTCTATAACGAACATACAGACAGACAGAAAGACAGACGGACAGACAGACAGTCAGATAAAAATTTTACTGATTGCATTTTTGGCATCAGTATCGATCACTAATCACCCCCTGATACTTTTTTTGTAAATATATTTTTGAAGCTGAAACGCCTGTGCAAAACTATCTACCTATACCTACTTCACTTAAAAATAAATACTTATAACTACTTTAATTAATAAAAGTACCTACGCTTAATAATTTTTAATTTGAACGAATATTTTACAATATAACAACAAAAGAAATTCAAATAAACTATTTAAAAACCAAAAGTCGCGCTGGCACGGTTTCTCAATATCAATTATCGTCTGTCAATAAGGTCGATCGCTCTAAACGCATCAACAGCCAAATATTGAATGAAGCTAGCTCTTTTTTTTTTTTTTTTTTTTTTTTCTAAATGACTACGATGATGGCCAGGACGGCCTTGTCATCATCACCGAACTGTTGGGGGAGCGGAAGGCTCTCACCGCTCTCGGACCTCCCGCCTTTTTATACCCTACCGCCGCCGCGACCCGTGTCGAGCGCGGCAACCGTTACACAAAAATAATCCTTATAGCATGATTCAGTATTCACGTGCGACGGCGCGATGGCTTATTTCATGTATAAGTTTGGTGTTTCTATACCGATTTCTATGATTCTTTTTTTATTGAATAGGTAATAATGATAACTTTTTTAAATTAGGGATGAATGAGAGTATTATATACGTAAGAGTAAACAAATATAATCAGAATGCTCCGAACTGCTAAGCTATCAGGAGTTACACGTGTTATTGTGAGTCAACCATAAAAGATAGACATATGCTGTTGCGGGATATTTTTTAGTCAATTTTATGTAAAATATTTCTGTCATACATAATTTCTATGTAACTTTAACCATTAAGGCTGCACACGCGACGGAAGCTTAAAAAATGGAGTAACTTCTCCCGTTTTCCCAACATTTCCCTTCACTACTCTGCTCCTATTGATAGTAGCGTGATGAAAAGTACCCTATAACCTGCCCAGGAGTATGAAGAATAATTGTACCAAGTTTCGTTAAAATCCGTCCAGTAGTTTTTGTTTCTATAAGGAACATACAGACAGACAGACAGACAGACAGACAGACAGACAGACAGACAAAAATTTTACTGATTGCATTTTTGGCATCAGTATCGATCACTAATCACCCCCTGATAGTTATTTTGAAAATATATTTCATGTACAGAATTGACCTCTCTACAGATTTATTATAAGTATAGATATAGATGTGCCAGCGGCGTCGCACGCGTGGATATCGGGTTTCAAAACTAACGGACTTCCATAAAATGATGCCCAAATCTTAAGTTAGACCTCTAGCAATACATTGGTGAAAACCACATTCAATTCCATGCAGTACTTTTTGCGTGATGCTCAATCAAACATTCAGATAAAAAATTCTCCCGTTTTCCCAACACTTCCCTTCACTGCTCTGCTCCTATTGATTGTAGCGTGATGAAACGTATCATATAACCTGCACAGGAGTATGATGAATAATTGTACCAAGTTTCGTTAAAACCCGTTGAGTAGGTAATTTTTGTTTCTATAACGAACATACAGACAGACAGAAAGACAGACGGACAGACAGACAGTCAGATAAAAATTTTACTGATTGCATTTTTGGCATCAGTATCGATCACTAATCACCCCCTGATACTTTTTTTGTAAATATATTTTTGAAGCTGAAACGCCTGTGCAAAACTATCTACCTATACCTACTTCACTTAAAAATAAATACTTATAACTACTTTAATTAATAAAAGTACCTACGCTTAATAATTTTTAATTTGAACGAATATTTTACAATATAACAACAAAAGAAATTCAAATAAACTATTTAAAAACCAAAAGTCGCGCTGGCACGGTTTCTCAATATCAATTATTGTCTGTCAATAAGGTCGATCGCTCTGAACGCATCAACAGCCAAATATTGAATGAAGCTAGCTCTCTAAGACTACGATGATGGCCAGGACGGCCTTGTCATCATCACCGAACTGTTGGGGGAGCGGAAGGCTCTCACCGCTCTCGGACCTCCCGCCTTTTTATACCCTACCGCCGCCGCGACCCGTGTCGAGCGCGGCAACCGTTACACAAAAATAATCCTTATAGCATGATTCAGTATTCACGTGCGACGGCGCGATGGCTTATTTCATGTATAAGTTTGGTGTTTCAATACCGATTTCTATGATTCTTTTTTTATTGAATAGGTAATAATGATAACTTTTTTAAATTAGGGATGAATGAGAGTATTATAAACGTAAGAGTAAACAAATATAATCAGAATGCTCCGAACTGCTAAGCTATCAGGAGTTACACGTGTTATTGTGAGTCAACCATAAAAGATAGACATATGCTGTTGCGGGATATTTTTTAGTCAATTTTATGTAAAATATTTCTGTCATACATAATTTCTATGTAACTTTAACCATTAAGGCTGCACACGCGACGGAAGCTTAAAAAATGGAGTAACTTCTCCCGTTTTCCCAACATTTCCCTTCACTACTCTGCTCCTATTGATAGTAGCGTGATGAAAAGTACCCTATAACCTGCCCAGGAGTATGAAGAATAATTGTACCAAGTTTCGTTAAAATCCGTCCAGTAGTTTTTGTTTCTATAAGGAACATACAGACAGACAGACAGACAGACAGACAGACAGACAGACAGACAAAAATTTTACTGATTGCATTTTTGGCATCAGTATCGATCACTAATCACCCCCTGATAGTTATTTTGAAAATATATTTCATGTACAGAATTGACCTCTCTACAGATTTATTATAAGTATAGATGTCGCAGTCATCTGGTTGAATCTCCTATTCAATTGATGTTCAATTGTTGTGATTCAAATAATCGCTAGCGCGTTCATTGAATGACGACATTCAATTGAATGACTAGACCGAACGTTAATTAAACACGCGTCGTCCAACTAGGTAGCGGATTGAAACATAGTCCTTTGAAAAAAGCGGACGTAAAAGCAGTCAGGTGATTGTAATTTAGTTCATTCTTTTCCCACGCGGCGTTAGTAGTCACGAAAACAAATATGGCGTCAAAGATGATCAAAAAGATATGAACAGTGTTGATATTTTTTTGATTAGATTTACTATAAACTGACTGATTCGTAATAAAATTGTGTGACAGCATGGATTTACCTATTAATACGCCGCCGCCGGATACTTTTAAAGAAAAATTATAAACTAAAGTTGGCTTTTACCCATTCAACGACTATGCTAAAATAACGTCCAGTCAAGACGTTGAACGTTTCATTAAATAACTTGACGAGTTGTCCTTTAGGCATTCAATTGAATGTCGTCATTCAATGAACGCGCTAGCCATTCAATTGAATAGGAGATTCAACCAGATGACTGCGACATAAACACTATGTTGTTGTTTGGCTCGGTGGCTCAATTGGTAGTGATCTCTGCCTTCTGAGCCAAGGGTCGTGGGTTCGATCCCATTTTCTTTTTGTAAATAAATACATATGTATAATATGTATTTATTTACAAAAAGAAAATGTATCTAAGTAAGTTTATCAGTGGTCTAGTACCTATAGTACAAGCCTCGGCTTAGTTTGGGGCTAGAAGGCGCTGTGTAGCCCAGCTTGGTATGTTTTGGGTTATTATTTTTACTATAGGTAAAAGAGCAACTACACGAGTTTCTTGTCGGTGTCTTCTCGGTATAATGCTGCTTTCCAAACCGGTGGTAGCTTCGACGATTCGTAAGTGTTTTTCGGTATACCCGGAGGGATTCGACGGTCTGTGGTATTTAGCTACGCTTTCTATTATGATAGTTATACCGCCATATGGATGCCAGTGCCTCGTTTGTTATTCGGCAGGATGCACCACAGACAGGTGAGGTTGCCTTGGAGCGAAAAGAGGACGGCTCGCTCCCTTACATTCATTTATTGATTTACTATTATTTTATTTCATTTAATAAAATTTGATACAAATGTGTTTCATTATGTCCACTGCACAAGGTCTATTCTATCCGCCATGTGTCAGCCCTAAGCCCGCGTCCCGTTTCGTCCCGTCCGTGTGCCCACCCCATCTGTCAAGCTTGCAACAGACGCGTATGGATGCGCGGACTGTCCGCCGCTGCGCCGTATTTGTGGTCACCGTCGCGATGGGATCCGAGGCTTTGGCGAATGGATGGTTTCTCTTTTTGAGATGTGAGTGAAATACACGGAATGTATTAAGGACAGAACGTTGTATGCGTTGAAAGCGTGACTCAAACTCAATACATCATTGTGAATGATAGACCGTTTTATGGTGCAGGTCCCAAGGACTCGCACGGTGCGGTTTGCCTCTACTTTCTTGGTGCGAACGGCCAAACTATGGAACTCCTTGCTCCACTCTCTTTGTTTCCGGAGACATATAATCTTGAGGTGTTCAAAGCGAGAGTGAATCGGTATTTTCTGGGTAAGCGTGCTCCATCGTAGGCTACAATATCACTTAAGAGCGCGCATACAATTTTAAGCAACTCGAAACGCACGCGGGAGCCGATTCCGAAACACACATAGACATCATTTGTGTCTGTGTGGGTGAGCGGCGTGTCGGACGCTAACTCCGGCGGACGAACATATTTTGATACTTAACAATTTATTATTCATCTAAATTATTTGAACAATATTTTATTGCTAAATATATCATTAGTGTAGTATAGGTGCGTACTTATTAAATTGATTTAAACACTTTAGAGTACATTATTCTTAAGTGTTTATTAATTAAGGTTTAAGAAAAATATAACAATATTTTTGTCTTTCTATCTTTATATGTACCAGGTACTTACCTATCCAAACGTATTGTGTGAGTGATTGACATTATTAATGTTGCTTTATAAAAATCAATAATCCCTACTGTGTTTTCCTTGCCATCTGATCATGAGTCAAAGGTCGTGAGTTTGATTCCCATCCAGGACAAACATTCGTGTGCTGAACATTTGTGTTTGTTCTGTGTTTAGGTGTTTGTATTATTATTTAAGGAAAGAGCAGTCTCCGTGGTTGCCACGATATAACTCTAACCCGTTTTATATTTTAACTTGTAAAAATTACTTTGTTCATTTTCACTCGGCAGAAATGGATCTCACAAAGAGGCTGGTTGCCATCATTCAAAAAAGATTAGTTTGTAAACAATTTGTCAATTTGAATTAAGGTCCTAAGTCTCCTATGCACTGATCACAGAGATCATGTATACTTGTGCTGAAAGTTGTGCTTGTGTTTCGTAGCAGAAACCCCAGATGGCCTACAACAACTAAAATCTAGTTCCTATCCAGCTTGACCAATCCATCACTTATTCTCGGGATGAATATTCGTCGTGACCCGAATCCTAAGGGTTACATTGAAGGAGTCATTGACTACTGCAGCATTCTCTAAAATAGGTGTCCTGAACCTGATTCTGAAAGAATATATCACGACTGACCAGCGCTGTTTTTTGTATAAGGCACAAATCTTGCGTAGAATACTGCTTTTACGCAATTTTATGAATGATGCCATGGACAGGTTACAAAGACGAGCTATCTGAATAGGTAGGTATGGTGAGTCCTCTTGTATATATTCAAAAATTGTCTAGGATCGGTATTTTGAAAATTAAAATTAAATACAACAGCAAGTAAAAAATGTTGTCATTATCTCATTTATTTTCTACTTTACGGTCTAAATTAAGAAGACTAAACTTGTAGGAAATCAATTTTTAAACAATTTTGGTTCCTTCCTTTTCCCCTAAAATCGATATTTTGGAAATAAAACTCGCAAACCGCGACATATTCAAAACTGTATCATTATCTCCTATGTTGTACTTTTTACGGCATGAATGAAAAGAAACAAAATTCTAGAGAGTCAATTTCCGAACAATTTTGTCTCCTACCTTTTCCCCCAAAATCGACATTTTGGAAATTAAACTGAATTAATTAATTACCTATTAATATTTCGAATTTAACATAATTCCAATGACGGCGACGAAGCAAATAAAAGAAATAACAATACCTATTATGGCAAACTGCTGCACTAATGAGGGCGCCCATATCGCGTGTGAATTCGCCACCAGAGGTGCTAGTGTAGCGTGAGGTATCCGAAATGTCAAATTACATAGGTTCTGTGGGTTAAACGAGTTTATTTCGGAAAATGAAATAATTTTGTGCAATTTTGGCATAGCTGGCATTAATTTTCGAAAATATGAGACACGGCTCAGTGATTATCTGCGCTTTAAAAGCGGAGCCGAGAAAATGAGGTATAAAAATTAGCGGTCTGAAAGAAAAGCTACTTCACTGCTTTGTTTATTAACCGTTAACAAACAGTTTTGCCTTTTGGAAACTTATGGCCTCCTTCTTATAACGAACAAACAGTCATCACATGCATAAAACAAACCTTAACAGCTATGCCCGAAGACCTCACTATACAGTGGCGACCTCTGGTGATTACAAAAACGGTAGCCCTCATTGGCAACGTTGCACCTTGCGACTTGCATACTGCAAGTTACATGCTCGCCCTGCTCGTCGCCATACTACCATTCAGCATACGTAGCCGGTAATTTTAACGTAATGTATGTAAATAAGTTACCGTAACATATCCGTATCTTACCAGCCTTTTCGCTAAAATCACCCCTAGTAACCGTAATGGCCATACATTTCACAACTATCATATTGCATTTTGGTTTTACATTTTGAAACTATAAAATATAATTTTTACTTCTTTCTAATACTATCGATTGAAAGTAGTAATCTCATATCGTTATCCGCCTCTCACAGGCCACTGCTGGACATTGGCCTCTCCCATTGTTGACCACTTTGATCGATTTAATTTTAATCTTAGATACTTGCTATTATTGTGACACAAAGATTCACTTATTCCACACAAATACAACAAACAAAACAATCCAATTTTGAAATTGTCGCTTAATTGTTTACAATTAAGCGACAATTTCAAAATTGGATTCGAAGATCGATTTATCTAAATCTAAATAGATCAATTTCGTGCATACTATCAAACATTTTATCATCCATCTTTACACATATAATTTTACTAATAATAACTCGACTATGGGATTTCTAGGACTTTCAGCTTCATTGTATGCCTTTATTTATAGTCGTGAACATGTGACGTAGATTCCTTAAATGCTCCCAACTCAAATGAATCTCATTATCAGTTTCTTCATGGAAGTTGTTTCTGACCATCGATGTTAACGAGCATAATAATAATAATTGGAATAGCCTTACTTTGTAACTTCATTAGTGAACTAATAAACAAACATCATATTAATTTTTTGAAATATTTAGCATATGTGGTTGTAGATAATAATAATTATAATAATCCTGATGTTCGTATCTGATACTCATGACTAAACATTAAATCATTTCATTAATTTAGTATATTATTTTAACTTAATAAATTTTCCATACAAAAATAATATTACAAAGTATCAAACTCGTGGAGTTGCACGCGCGCAGAGCGGTATACGCTCATAAAAGTGGTTGTGCGTATGTGTGCGTGAGCGGAGCAGCGAGCGGCACGTCCTCCCTCTGGGATGACCCGATTTGGACTGAATCGGCAAGCGTCGCGCGCGTGGCTTTATAGTCACTTTTAAAAAAATCGTATAAAATAACAGGCATAGAATATTAATAAAATAATAATTAAGTGCACTTAAGAAAGACTTCTTTTACATTTACACAAAATTTCAACTAAAAGAAACAGTGTTTTCTACTAGAAAAACACTGTTGAAAAGTGTGAATTGAGCTTATTTTGAGAAATTATTTTGGGCAATTTAATAACACATTTTTGAAAGTTTTTTTGTCTAGTGCACTAATAGACCATATAAGCTATTGTATAAACATATATTTTAAACATATGTATGTAATGCAATTGATATTAAGACTTTCGAAATTGACTCTGACTCGCATTTTTGCGAATCGGCTTACGGGAGATCTTTGATAAACAAAAATATACTAGTAAATGTTGTATTTTATCTAGCCTACGCACTGCTTGAAGACTTTATCTATATAAAAAACTATATTCCTTATTTTAAAAAAATCGTTTTCTATGATAATAGCTCGCCCGAAAATACCAGTTTCGCCGCAAATACGTCGAATTCTGTATGCGCGCTCTTAACACCAGATGAATTGTGGCCAAGCGCAAACCCATAATGAAAAAAAAAGACTAGACTGAAAAATATGTAGGTATGCAGGCTGAGAAGTAATAGGCACGCTTTGAATTGATATCGTTTATTTTTAACTGCACTGGCGGGCACAGATACACATTGCATAAAGAACATATCTACATTACAAGGACCACCCCATCTCATCACGTGGGTGTCGTAGAAGACGACTAACGGCAGGAAAAGGGCAGTAGCATTTACCTGGGTATAGGTAAAACCTACTGCGGTCACCAACCCGCCTGCCAATGTGACTAAGGCAAATCCCCCTAAATGACAATTGGCATTGGAGGAGGGATGTGGCCGTATGCTTCGGCGCTGCCCGTGTCCTTGCCACTTACTGCCCACTGGTGACACAGAGGGGTTTAGTGGGTATACCCTCCCATTTTGGGAGGTAGGAGTTCCACACACCATGCCGCCTCCCCCCGGAGACGGCATGAAGGTGCCTAATGCATTCCCTTCTTAAAAAAAAAATTGCAGACTGATGATTGTGTGATAATTGCGTTTGTGGTCAATATATGTATTCCTTTAAAAAAATATATATTTATTTATTTATTTAATCTTTATTGCACAATAAAGTAGTGTACAAAAGGCGGACTTAATGCCACATAGGCATTATCTACCAGTCAACCATTGGGCTAAGCAGAAACTAGCAATAGGGTAGTGTGCCAAAAAGTAAAAATATATACTGGACAAGGACAACTGTACACAACCTTCGAATTCTTCACAGATGTGCAGGTTTCCTCATAATGGCGCGGGCAGCAGCTAGTCTATAATATAAAAATGAATCGCAAAATGTGTTCAAAACTCAACAACGCGTGGAACAATTTGGCCAATTCTTTTAAAAAAAATTTCGTTGAAGTCCAAGGATGGTTCTTACGGCGAGAAAAAAATCGAAAAATTGTAACGAGAAACCGCGGGGCTGCTAAACTAGCTGCTAGTGAACTATAAAGATCATTAAACACAGATTTTAATATAATTAGTAAAACATAGTAACTCTGGCACCCGATTGGTGGTGGGATAACCATCACCATTGAAGGCGTAGCTAAATACCACAGGCCAATGACGGGCAGCAGCGTCACCGGAGCGAGAAGCTACGTCCTGTGATCGTAGCCAACCCAACCCTCTGCTCAGCGTGGCGATAATGGGTATGTCGTCCAGATGTTTGCCCTAAGTAGCAAATAACTGGACAGGCCTATGTCCAGCAGTGGACTGCAATTGGCTGATGATGATAATGAATAAAATGCATGAAAGTCTACGGCATTAACCGCTAGCCCACCGCATCTAAACAATTTATACTCAAGTGGCCAAAACGAAATGAACGCAAAGAAATTCTTTAACCCTTCCTCCGCCCACGCCTAGGTACCGAGTGCCCGACTTTGTGCGTCCGACCGAGTGAAATATTTGAACCATAATTATTTCAAGTTCGGCCTCTTTAGGGAAATTTGCTACCATCCCTACGCGGCGGTAGGGTGGCCAAAATATCGGTGGTCGGTTAGGACAACTCAGGGATATAGCACGGTCTATAGCGTTACTTATAAAATTAAATCGTGGCCACCTTATTCAATTTGCCCATAGGTTTTACCCATTACTGCCGCGCTGGGCAGGCAGGTTAGGTACCGCAGGGCGTAGCGTCGCTCCGATGACGCTGCTGGTCATTGGCTTATGGTATACCGCCTTCAATCGTGATAGTTGTTTCGCCATTAGTGGGTTGTCAAAGCCACAAGGTTGGTTGTTATTCGGCAGGATGCACCACGGGCAGGTGGCATGAAGCGAAAAGATGATGGGTCGTTCATGTGTTATGTGGTTACGGATCAAAGCAAAAGATTAATGTAGCCGGACCCTCCCTGGTTAGCTACAAATACGTAACATAAAGAAAACTCTTTGAAATTCAGATTTTTCATTACATGTTTTATCGTTTGACACATTCAACAGGAGCGAAAGGAAAATAAAATGGACCGCGAAATCCTTTATATTCCGGAAACGAGTCGACCCATTTACGCTTCGAAATTATAAAAATATGTTCTAGGAATTTGCCGAGGGATAGAGTCCCGGGAATCCGTATTGTCGGTATGTAACTTTCATGGTCTATATAAGAATAGTTTGAAGTTCTTTGGACACATCTCGAGGAATGAAGGCTCGATGGAGAGACTGGTGGTGCAGGGCCGTGTGGAGGGAGCAAGAAGTCGGGGTCGATCTCCAACCCGTTGGATCGACCTTATCAAGGCGACTACCGGATCGAGTACCGTGCAGTGTGTACGTAATGCCAAAAACCGGCAGAGATGGAGAAGTATAGCAAAACGGGCCGCATCCTTGACAGTGACCAGTAACGCCGAGCCGCAGCTCTGCCCATCTGTAGCCACGACCACTCTGCCAAGAGTGCCCGACTAAGAAGAAGAATAAGAATAGTACCTAATGAAGTGGATTCCTACGAGATACATTTAAATGATTTGTAAAACCTCAATTCGGTCAGGGCGCATGAACCGAACTGGACGAAACTGACTGGCTCTATGGCTCATTTGGTAGGGACCTCTTCTGATCCAAGGGTCGTGGGTTCGATCCCCGCACAGTACAAACATTTGTGTTCATGAACATGTCTGTATTGGTCTGAGTGTTTTCGAATTTCGAGTAAGGGACGAAGCAGCGGGGGTCTCCGCCGGCGGGGACGGAACCAAGTATGAGATGTCGCGAGCTGTTCGGCGGCGACCAGCATGGCAAGCATGTCCTAGAGGACGTGACGGGGACGACGTTTCCTATGGGGGGCTTCGGGAGGGACATTGGAAAGGTAGGTGGCGTGTATACGCTTAATTAAAAGAATTATTTATTATTAAATTCGTGGCCACCTCCGTCAACAGTCTGGTGTCTGCTCGGGGCAGCGTAATTCCTCTCGTTAATTACTATTTATTAGCAGTTCGGGGAAGTTCGCTTATTTCTGGAGTTTGCGGATCTTGATTGGTGATAGCGCATTTTCAAATTAATTGCCAAAGCTTAAGGTGTAAAGTGAATTTGCGAGTTTCGAGAATTAAAGGAAATTGTTGGACGAGCCTCGGTGGTTGCGCTGTGCAGTTTATTTTTGATCTCGAAAATAAGATTTTCTTAGCAACTGAATAAATAATTATTGAATACCGTGCAGTCACTCAGAATCAGAACCCAAATTTACTTAAAATTCATCCTAATTAAGAATCGATTTTTGTGTTTTTGAAGTCGGTTAAACTTTAAGTACCTATTTCTATTCTAATATTTTAAAGAGGAAATATTGGGATTGTTTGTTTGCATTGAATAGGTTCCAAAATTAATTGACACATTTGAAAAAATCTGTCAGCTTTGGGAATGTACATTATCTCCAGTGAGTATATACTATTATTCTATGATAATGATTTTTATTGCATTCAAAGTTTTTAATTTTACAATTTCAGGGGACTGTAGACCTAAGTATTTGATATTAATTTCAGCTCGATATCTCCGTCTTCCTGAAAAGGATCTTGACTGTCTGTCAACACATGGACGGATAACAAAGTGATCCAGGATCCTATAACAGTTTTGTTTATTCCTTTAGAGGTATGGAACTCTAAAATAAAATAGGAATTATTAAAAGTTCTTCTCGCATTTATCAGTATTTTTCGCTGAGCGACACGTAATCCGTTCGTCAAACGCTTTAAGCCATTTTATTTATTCGTGCATGCACACCTCCAAAGGAATCCCAGACGTGTAACAACTTCGTTACACCTTCAGCCGAATGTAACATTCCTTTTTCTTTCCTAAAAATGTTTGGAAAAGGCGCGCTCAACCAAAAAACATACATTTACACATCTATCCCGTGGCAGGTAAACATAGGTGCTGTTTCATTAATAATAGAGTCGATTTTTCCACGTATACCTATCGTGATGTTGATTGTATGGCGTTAGATATTCAACAGACGCGAAGGAATAACACTTATATAAGCAAGACACGTGAGGAATCTTACGCTATTCAATCTAGAGGGAATTAAGAGAGGAAAGGACTACGTGAACTATTTATTAAGTGCAGGCCATAAAAATCGAGATTGGACCATTGGTGATACCTAATTGGGGATATGCACCAGACGTGTATCGTAAACTAGACAATAATATACCATCAACATTGAAAGCAAAATCATAAAATGAAAAATGGAGAAGATACAATCATCTGAACCAATAAAACCGTTCGTTTATGCTTGTATATTGAAGGCGTAGCTAAATATCACAGGCCGATGACGGGCAGCAGAGTTACTTGAGCGAGGAGATACCTACGCCCTGCCATCGGCAACCCGCCTGCCCAGCGTGGCAGTATGGGTAAAGCCCGCAGATTTTTGCCCAAGGGCCGAAAGATTGGAGGGGCATAGGTATGTCCAGCAGTGGACTGTTGACAGGCTCGTACAAGTCAAGTTTTATCTAATAACTGCACTAGCTACTATGAAATAATGCATTTAGCTACAATATTATATGTACTACTAAGATACAATATTTCAAAGAATAGAATTAAAAGTTACTAATTTTTGCAGCCACAATGAAACAAGTTCCATAGAAATAATTTCATTTGTATATGTATTAGTTAAAAAAAGCCATGCAGATTCTTTTTTGTGTGTGTCTATGAACGAAAAAAACTTAATACCTATAGACTCTCTTCGTTATTCACTTTGTTCAAAAACTTAAATGCTCAAATTAGCATTGTTTCGTACAAAGATTATTTGAATATTAAAACTCTGAAACTGTGGATTATGAAATTAATTGAAGCGAATACTTCGAGTTGTGGGCACGTTTAGGAAAAGTAATTTAATTTTCAATCTTCATTCATGTGGTAAATCTGTTTGATGATTATGCTCAAATTGGATTCACGTGAAGTTAGTTGTATATTAACTCCGAAATTGAGATCTCTGTTGGCAACCATTAATCAACCTATTTGGTTTGAAACCTCTGAATTCTCAGTATTTGAAAAAATATTATCTTGTAAAAAATTATGATCGTCTTTCTTTTCAATGTTTTTAGTAACATGAAACGTCAGAGAGTGAGGCCAGTATTCCTACTGGCCTCACTCTCTAAACTCGATAGAAAGTGAGCGAGAAGCCCAAATCGCTGGAACAACCGGCAGGTAACCAGGTAACCGGCCCATAAGATGCTTCTTGATGATGCTTCGCCCCGTTTAAAGGATCCCATATCGAAGATTGAAGAAACACTACAACAATTACCAGTAGGTAATGAGGAGTAACACAGTACAGGTTGGTGATGGCTGTTGGTTTTGTAGGAACAGACTTCCCTACGAAATGTGGAAGTAGTTCCGCAGAGCTAGGTCGTGCGATCGTGAACGATTTCATTTTATATAGCCGCGGATTTTACATGTCATCTGTTGTTAGCAGGCGGAACTAGTGATTGCATATTGTAGCGACGTGGAGATTATTAGTATAAGTCTTAGCTGTCCGGAAAGACTGTCGCAGAGACTTGGTTCCACAAAACCGATGCACGACGCAAGAAGTTCCTCATAAAGCGTACAGTGGAGGATCGCCAACCATCGAGATGATTTTTGTAGGATCTTCAAAAACATACTTGCTTTTTTCTAGCTCACCAAGACATCGCCGTTCTAGCAGCCCCACTCTCAAGGTATCGCGAACGTAAGAGATACCAGTAATTAATCACAAACTCTTCTGGGCACTGCATTTATTCCTTATGGACATCATATTTCGTGAAACAGACCAATCTTGTCTCTCGTATATCATAACTAGCAGGTGTATAAACGGAATTCTTATGTGTACTGTTTTACATAACAATTTGTTACAGGATTCATAAACAAGTATAGATGTTATTTATTGTGAATGCTCCATAAAAACTTCCACCCCCCATTTTAGGGAAGTGGGGGGTTAGAAAGGGGCAAAAAGCCTATAAAATCACGTTAATTCGTCGCTCCGTTTTGCCGTGAAAGAAAGACCAACATACAGCCTTGCCCTCGGCTTCGCCCGCGTTCATGTGGCTGTGTCACAGAAGTATTTCAGCATCCCTTCTTTCGCAATAAAAGGTAGTCTATGTCCTTTCTCAGGGTCTAAAGATTGTCTGTGCCAAATTACATCAAAATCGGTTGAGAGGTTTAAGCGGGAAAGCGTACCAGACAGACAGACAGAGTTACATTAGCATTTATAATGTTATAGTAAGGAGTAGGGATAGTAGGGATAATTGTGGTTTGTTCTATTGTCTTCTAAAGATTGGGAAATACACCCAAAGCAAGCCCGGAGATCGACCAATGTATGTTTGAGGATTTAGTTTTATTTTATTTAAGAAGTGTGGGTGTGTTTTCGGTCAGAAACAAGTTTGTTAAATTCATCATCGTCTGTTTAAATTTATCCGAAAAAGTTTAAATTTTCAACCGTTGAAATGTACATAAAGTACCTTCCAACAAAACGTATTAATACAGCTAGCAAATGTTTGAACAATGGCAACAGAGGATAGTTTGAATAATTGATACGTTTTAAAATGAAATCCATAATAAAATCACTTGCTTATTCTATTATTCAGTGTAATTGGAGGCTTGTCGATTGTAGCATCAATATCAGTTAAGTTTTTTTATTTTTAATCTGACATTCGCAACAAAAAATGACAGTGTTTCGGATGAAACGGAAATTACAATATTTTTACGTTAAAAACTGTATTGTGTTTTTTTATTATTATAAGAGTTAGGAAGAATACAATTTGGGTTCCATACAAAAATTACGGAACCCTAAAAGTCACTCGTACATCTGTTTATCTGTCACTCTGTCACAGACAATTTGCTCTGAATGTACTGGACTAAATCCGGTGATTTTTGCTAGTATGGTGTAATTCTATGACCCAAAAGCAAAGTGAATATTTTTTATTATAATACGAAAATGATCCTTTCGAGTAACAAAGAAATTTAAAAAAATGGTTCGCAAATACTATCTACGTATGCCATATGTATCAAATGAAAGGGCTCGGCATGATGATCTCAAATACCTAAGTTACTGTTTTTATTGTAAATATTATTACTTCATGAAAGAAAACAAAATTTTACTTGAAATCTGCTGTACCCATGGAAGTATTACGAGTATAGGTAGTACTAATTACTTCCATGGTTGTAATCCTTTGTACTTTTGTAAAAAAAAGGTTTATTACATGTGCTTGTTTGTTTTATGCACCGAACGCTAAAACGTAAAAACGCGCGTTTAAAAAACGCCAGTCCATCCGGGCTTTGAAAATTTAGGATCACTGACTTATTCACGTTAAAAGAAGCCTCCACAAAGAAAATATAAAATTAGACTTCCTTTTATGGTCATTGAACCAGGAATCAAACTAAATACTTTTTCTACGTAATAGTCTATTATAAACCTTGTATCTTTGTAATAAGCATTTGAATTACCGTTTTCGCGAAAGCGGTTCAATGACAGAAATATATCAAGGATAGAACGGCTCTGTGTCCACTTAATACGTGGCTCAATTTCGCACTATGAAGCATGATTGTAAACGTTAGTTTAACATTATCAGCTTGCCAGCGTCTAATGCTAGACATAGGCCAATGACAGTTTCCATCTGAACCAAGAGTCGTGGGTTCGATTCCCACCCGGGACAAACATTCGTGTGATGAACACTTGTGTTTGTTCCGTGTCTGGGTGTTTATATTTGTATTTAAGTATTTATTTGTGGTACCTTCGTTGTTTTGATACCCATAACACAAGTGCTCAAGCTACTTACTTTGGGATCGGAGCAATGTATGTGATGTTGTTTGATATATTAATTTATTTAAATGACAGTTGCCATTTGAGGGGTTTTGCCTAAGGTGAAGATTATTCACTTGCCTGTGGTGCATCCTGCTGAATAACAGACGAGCCTCTGGCAACCGATTGGTGGCGGGATAACCATCACGATTAAAGGCATATAATCACAGGGTTTACTGGCAACAGCGTCACCGGTGTGAGGAGCTACGCCCTGCGATCCCCAACCCGCCTGCCCACCGTGGCGATTATGGGTATATCCTCCAGATGTTTGCCCTAAGTGACGAGCAACTGGAGTGGCCTATGTCCAGCAGTGGACTGTAATAGGCTGATGATGCTGATGATGATTTATATATCTACAAGTGTAATATTAGTACAACATTTCTTACCAACATTAACTGTATCATTTACAAAATGAATAAAAACTACGCTACTCCATACAGTTCTATCTAGATATGTTTCCGTGGTTCCGTTAAATTATAAACAAGCCAAATTTCTTTGGTAAAAATCCAATTAAGTTTTTTACGGGGCAGATGCTCCTAAGGACATTAGAATATTATGAATATTCAATATTTTGTTCCGTTCAAAGGGATTTTTGGACGAAATTGGTTTAGCCTTTGATGACGTAATAGCATTAACTTCCCTGAATGCGGGAGTCGCTCCGCTTTGTTGATTTAGTTCTGTAGTAGCGGGTTCGACTCCGGTTGAGAAATTATGACCGTATTTTCTCGTCTATCCCCACCTTGTTTATTAAGTTATGCCGTCTAGTTTATTAATGTTATCCGTGCGGTGACTGATAAAGAATACAAGCCATAGCCAGTGTTATGACATAAAGATGGGAAGGGGATGTAAGGGAGCGACCTATCATCTTTTCGCTCCAAGCCAAACTCACCTGCCCGTGGTGTATCCTGCCGAACAACAAACGTGGCGCTGGCAACCGACTGGTGACGGTATAACCATCAAAATTGAAAGCGTAGCTAAATACCACAGGCCGTTGACGGGCAGCAGCGTCACCGGAGCGAGAAGCTACGCCCTGCGATCGCCAACCCGCCTGTCCAGCGTGGCGATTACGGGTATATCCTCCAGATGTTTGCCCTAAGTGGTGAACAACTGGAGAGACCTGTGTCCAGCAGTGGACAGCAATAGGTTGATGATGATGACATAAAGATATTTGAAGACTTTATACCAAATGTAGAGTCGAAATTTGTGAAATCCTTCATTAAATGTCTCCTTCAGTTCGTTTAATGAGATTAAAATTCATCCCCTTTATTACCTGATCCGATCAGTTAACGGTTGGCATTGTAGTGATGGGATAAATAAATCAAGTGTTGTTTTTTTTCATAAAAAGAAATAATACCTACTCTCTTGACCAAATTTCGGCCATAGCGATAACCTCCAAGAATTTCCTTTTTTTACTTTTTCATCGGTGGGGGGAGATTTTTTTTACTTTTACACAGGTTTATATACCTTTATTATTTACTAGCTGTGCCGGCGGCGCCGCACGCGTGGAAATCGGGTTTCAAAAATAACGGACTTCCATAAAAACCTATCTATACCTATAAGTAGGTAACTTTAAACTGAAGCACTAAGTATACCTAGTGCCTAAGTTTTAAGCTACAGCTAGTTTATCATGAATATGTACTATGCCTATACCTACGTTTTACCTATAAGTTACTCCGTCTATTTGTAAATTGGTGTACATGTATTGTCTTGCACTAAATAAACGTTTTTTCTTTCTTTCTTTCTTACTAACAAACCAAAATCAAACAATACTCTGAAGACGGCATCTCCATCTTATACCGAATTATCAAAAAATGTCGCATGAGTTCTCCCATTATCTGATTGTTACACCGCAGTTCTGATAAATAATAATAATAACCCAAGACATGCCACGCTGGGCCACACAGCGCCACCTAGCCCCAAACTAAGCCGAAGCTTGTACTATGGGTACTAGACAACTGATAAACTTACTTATATACTTTTTTTTTTGTAAATAAATACATATTATACATAGAAAACACCCAGACCAATACAAACAGACATGTTCATGAACACAAATGTTTGTACTGTGCGGGAATCGAACCCACGACCCTTGGCTCAGAGGGCAGAGGTCACTACCAAATGAGCCACCGAGCCTGTCAAATATGAAGCCTGATAAGGAAAGGTAAATTCAACAAAGACGCCGCCTGAGCTTCAATTAAGTCTGCGCCACCGCGACATCAGTCAGGGGGTTCTATTCCCGGCGAAGCCGCAAACGGACCCACGGATTTAGCTAACGTCGATGGGGCACAGTATAGAGAATATAGTTAAAGCTTGGGTATTGGCAAACGTCAAAACCAGCTATCTTGCACTTCTTTCACTCCTGATGACTTTAATCTACATTTTTCATCTTCCGTGTCACTTGACGCGGTTACTAGGTCTCGAACTATTATTGAAGTATCTTCCGCGCCGCTTTTCTTATCAGAATCCTTTTCGCTGTCTGAAGTTTTTGTCGATGAGACTAGGAGGTACATCCTCTCCGTAAAATCCAAGGCCACCGGCTGTGATGGCGTAAGTCGAGCCATGGTCTTGATTCTCCTTGACATCCTTCTTCCCGTGATCACCCATATCCTCAACTTCTCCATAAATACGGGGACGTTTCCCACACTATGGCGCAAAGCCCACGTCATCCCGCTCCCGAAAATCCCTTCTCCCAGCACAATCAACAACTTCCGTCCCATTTCCATACTTCCTTTCTTATCAAAGATTCTCGAGATAGAAGTTCACACTCAACTTTCCAAATTCATTTTTAGAAATAATCTGCTGAGTCAGTTTCAATCGGGTTTCCGTCGAGGGCACAGCACCAGTACAGCCTTGCTTAAGGTAACCGAGGACATGAGACGGGGCATGGAAGGTGGTATGGTCACCGTACTTATCTTAATTGATTTTTCCAATGCTTTTAATACAGTAGACCATGCTATCCTCCTCTCCATGCTGACTCGTCTCAACGCATCTCCCACAACCATTGATTGGTTTTCAGCTTACCTTACTGGCCGCCAACAAGCGGTCAAAGTGGATAAGTCGCTATCAAGATGGTGTGACCTCGGCACTGGTGTTCCTCAGGGTGGGATACTATCTCCTTTACTATTTTCTATATTTATTAATTCCATAACTGCCTGTCTTGTCTCTTCTCACCATCTGTATGCAGACGACTTACAATTATACCAGCAGTGTGCTATAAATGGGATCGACACGACCATCGACAGTCTGAACAATGATCTGCGCCTCATAGCAGAATGGTCGGATCGTTATGGTGTAGCCGTAAATCCAGATAAATGTCAGGCTATAATCGTAGGTAGTACACACCAACTGCGTAATCTGGACACTAGCACTATTCATCCAGTCTCTTACCGAGGTACTATAATTCCGTACTGCACTAGTGTTAAGGACCTCGGCCTGTACATTGACTCTGCTCTTAGCTGGTCCAAGCAGGTTGACGAGGTTAGCCGTAAAGTCACCGCTGCGTTGTGCTCTCTATATCGCTTTAAACACTTTTTACCTATTAACACCAAAGCCACTTTGATCCAGTCCCTGATCCTACCCATTATTGATTATGCCGTTGTGTGCTACCTTGACCTTAACCAATGTCTTCTTAGCAAGCTGGAACGTCTGCAGAATAATTGTATTCGTTTCATCTTTGGCCTACGGAAATACGATCATTTATCTCCTCTCGTCGTATACAGCTTAACTGGCTCCCTATAGCGACACGTCGTAACATTCGTATTCTATGTACTCTTTATTCCATTCTTTATGATCCTAACTCGCCTAGCTATCTCAAATCTCAGTACCAATTTCTCAGCTCGACTCACACACGCCAGCTTCGCTCTTCCGGCAACTCCCTCTTGGCAATTCCCCTGCACCATTCGAGCTTCGTCTCCAATTCTTTCTGCGTACAATCCATCAGACTCTGGAACGGTCTGCCTGAAAGCATCCGGAAGGCTCCAAGTAAACCATCCTTTAAGTTGAGGGTCCAAAAACATTTTCGTCTCCAACATTAGCAAAGTCGTTTCACAACACCAACTCGTCTAATTATTATATATATATATACTAGCTTTCGCCGCACGCTCTTCGCGCGTGCGTGCTCAAGCTAGGTCTGCGACGCTGGACGCTCCGGGCTTCGCCCTACGCGGAGCTCGGCCTGCGGCCTCGCGATACGCAGCTCGGCCTGCGGCCTCGCGAAATTACTTTTCTGGGTTGTACCGTCCGCGTGGGCGGGCGCGGTGGGCTTTTTTATGGTTCGTTGATTCGGTTTTGTGTAGGGGCTCCTTGGGGCGCCAGCCGCTCCGGGCTTCGCCCTCCGCGGCGTTGCTTTGGCGGCTTGGGTTGGCTCGCTCGGCCTGCGGCCTCGCAAACTAATTTTTTTTTTAATGAATGAACAATTCTTGGGGCACTGCTCCGGGCTTCGCCCTACGCAGGGCTCGACCTTCGGTCTCGCATCTTTTAGTAGCGTAAAAAGAAGGTGGGCTCGCTCGGCCTTCGGCCTCGCATAGTTTTTTTTTCATTAGTAGGTAAAAAATACTCCTTGGGACACTGCTCCGGGCTTCGCCCTGCGCAGGGCTCGACCTTCGGTCTCGTATCTTTTAGTAGCGTAAAAAGGAGGTGGGCTCGCTCGGCCTTCGGCCTCGCATAGTTTTTTTTTTCATTAGTAGGTAAATACTCCTTGGGACACTGCTCCGGGCTTCGCCCTGCGCAGGGCTCGACCTTCGGTCTCGCTTATTTTAGTAGTGTAACAAAAAGAGGGTGGGCTCGCTCGGCCTTCGGCCTCGCATAGTTTTTTTTTCATTAGTAGGTAAATACTCCTTGGGACACTGCTCCGGGCTACGCCCTACGCATGGCTCGACCTTCGGTCTCGCCTGTTACAGTAGCGTAACTAAAAGAGCTTGGGCTCGCTCGGCCTGCGGCCTCGCATAGTTTTTTTTTCATAAGTAGGTGAATATTCCTTGGGGCACTGCTACGGACTTCGCCCTACGCAGGGCTCGACCTTCGGTCTCGCGTATTACAGTAATGTAACTATAAGAAGGTGGGCTCGCTCGGCCTTCGGCCTCGCAAACTGTTTTTTTTTTCATTAGTGCGTGAATACTCCTTAGTACACTGCTCCAGGCTTCGCCCTACGCAGGGCTCGACCTTCGGTCTCGCGTATTATGGAAGCGTAACTAAATGAGGATGGGCTCGCTCGGCCTGCGGCCTCGCATTGTTTTTTTTTTCATAAGTGGTGGTTAATACTCTTTGGGCCTCTGCTCCGGGCTTCGCCCTACGCAGGGCTCGACCTTCGGTCTCGCGTATTACAGTAATGTAGCTAAAAGAAGGTGGGCTCGCTCGGCCTTCGGCCTCGCAAACTGTTTTTTTTTTCATTAGTGCGTGAATACTCCTTAGTAGACTGCTCCGGGCTTCGCCCTACGCAGGGCTCGACCTTCGGTCTCGCGTATTATGGTAGCGTAACTAAAAGAGGATGGGCTCGCTCGACCTGCGGCCTCGCATAGTTTTTTTTTTCTTTAGTGGGCGCATACTCCTTGGGGCACTGCTCCGGGCTTCGCCCTGCGCAGGGCTCGACCTTCGGTCTCGCATGTCATAGTAGATACCATAAGAATGTTCGTCACGTTAAGTAATGTAAGTATGTTCGTCACGTTAAGTAATGTAAGTATGTTCGTCACGTTAAGTAATGTAAGTATGTTCGTCACGTCAAGTATCGTAAATATGTTCGTCACACCAAGTATCGTAAGTATGTTCGTCACACCAAGTATCGTAAGTATGTTCGTCACGTCAAGTAACGTAAGTATGTTCGTCACTTGTATGGGAAATCGTGATTTTTGAGTTGGCTTTTTTTTTATTCCTGCTGAATTATGAAGTCATTTGGGGCCTCAATGGAGTCTGTGGACCATTTTTGACAGGACCTCATACTTGGTTTTTAAAATATCGCGAATTTACGTTTTGGGGTAAATCTCCGAATTTACCCAAAAAATGGGGTAAATTTTTAAACCACTTAATAGATAATTAAGAGACCTTCAAAAGAGCCCCCGGACTTTTTTTTCTCAGATGCAACCTTCTACCCCAAAAGTCACTTTGAAATTTTCGAAAACCTAACTGTTTTACAAAATGGCCGCCAGCGCAGCCGCCATCTTGAAAGTCTGACTTTTCGGATTTTTCCCATATACTACACTATATATGACGTCGATTGGCATTTTTACTTTTTTCCTGCCAAGCATCTTGGCGGCCAGCTAGCTCGCCGAAAAAGGCATTGCCAAAAAATTTGTTGCCCCGCCGCGCCGAGTGTTGCCAGGCCACCAAGATAAAAATAGTCAAATGTCATTTTAATGGGTCAAACCTATAAGTACATGGCAATTTTTTTTTTGAAATTTTGGTCCTTCTACTTTCGACTTTTTTGGACCATATCTCAAAAAGTATCAAAAAAGCCAAAAATATTTTTATACCTGGCAACACATAATAATCTAAAGGATAACCGACCAGTACATTGCAATTCTGTAAAATGTTGCCATCACACTGAAAATCCATTTTGAAATTTTCCAAAACCAAACTTTTTCACAAAATGGCCGCCAGCGCCGACGCCATCTTGAAAATCGAAAAAATCGGAATTTTTCCATATACCTGACCATATATGGCAACGGATGGCATTTTTACTTTTTTTCTGCCATTTGCCGGAATGCTCAAAGTATAAGCCAAAAATGGCATTGTCAAAAAAAATGTTTTCCCCGCCATGCCGAGTGTTGCCAGGCCACCAAGATAAGAATGATCAAATGTCATTCTAATGGGCTAAACTTTTAAGTACATGACAACTTTTTATTTAAAATGCTGGTCCTTCTACTTTCGACCTTTTTGGACAATATCTCAAAAACTATCAAAAATGTCAAAAATATTTTTATACCCGGCAACACACAATAACCTAACGGATAACCGACCGGTACATTGCAATTCTGTAAAATGTTGCCATCACATTGAAAATCCATTTTTAAATTTTCGAAAACCAAACTTTTTTACAAAATGGCCGCCAGCGCCGCCGCCATCTTGGATATCCAAAAGTCTATATTTTTCCTGTATTCTAGACTATATACTGGAGCAGAGACAATTTTTATTTTTTTTCTTAAGTGCATCCTTGGATCCACAGAACTTCTGGAAAATGACTACTGCTCAAAATTGTTTTTGCCCGTTAAAATCAGTGTTGCCAGAATTTTTCTCCAAAACTACCCTGTGGCCAATATCAGCCGGGGTTGCCATAAATCTGCATACTCGAAAATTTGATACACGTCAAAATTTTTCCACTCATATTTGGAGCCCTGGGCCAAAAACTACCATCAATTTGGTAGAAATTAAAAAACCTACTAATAGACTAATAAATATCCTACCACTGCCTAATACTAACCGAATCGATCCAGTGTTGCCAACAGTATGAAAAATCAATTTGAAAAACGCAAAAAAAATTCTTGGGACAAAATGGCCGCCAGCGGCGCCGCCATATTGTTTTTCTTTAGTCTATGGTCACCGGTCGACACTCGACTATATTTGTGACGAAAATAAAATAAAATCTTGCCGCTATCTGTAAACACCGCGACGCTATGACCACGCAAACATGAGTCCAAAACCAATTTTCAATCCAAGATGGCGGCGCGGCCATCTTGTTTTTTTATTTTTTCTTAACTTTGACGTTTACAACTTTCATAGACAATTCGAGGACAGTATGCGCCGCTCGGTCATTCTATACATTTTAAACTTTTTTTTTTGCGAAAAACCGCCGCCATCTTGATTTTTTTGGATTTTTTTTTCAAAAACCTGTTTTGATTAAAAATTTAGGTACCTTTAAGTTAACATCCCGACCATAGACAAACTCTTTCCACCCGAAAAACACCCCTGATCAGTCAGTGAGTGGTAATTTAGCTTTATATATTATACTAGCTTTCGCCGCACGCTCTTCGCGCGTGCGTGCTCAAGCTAGGTCTGCGACGCTGGACGCTCCGGGCTTCGCCCTACGCGGAGCTCGGCCTGCGGCCTCGCGGTACGCAGCTCGGCCTGCGGCCTCGCGAAATTACTTTTCTGGGTTGTACCGTCCGCGTGGGCGGGCGCGGTGGGTTTTTTTGTGGTTCGTTGATTCGGTTTGTGTGGGGGCTCCTTGGGGCGCCAGCCGCTCCGGGCTTCGCCCTCCGCGGCGTTGTTTTGGCGGCTTGGGTCGGCTCGCTCGGCCTGCGGCCTCGCAAACTATTTTTTTTCATTATTGAATGAATAATTCTTGGGGCTCGACCTTCGGTCTCGCATATTTTAATAGCGTAAAAAGAAGGTGGGCTCGCTCGGCCTTTGGCCTCGCAAACTGTTTTTTTCTTTCATTATTGAATAAATAATCCTAAGGGCACTGCTCCGGGCTTTGCCCTGCGCAGGGCTCGACCTTCGGTCTCGCTTATTTTAGTAGTATAACAAAAAGAGGGTGGGCTCGCTCGGCCTTCGGCCTCGCATAGTTTTTTTTCATAAGTAGGTGAATACTCTTTAGGGCACTGCTCCGGGCTTAACCCTACGCAGGGCTCGACCTTCGGTCTCGCGTATTACAGTAATATAACTAAAAGGTGTGGGCTCTGTTTTTTTTTCATTAGTGCGTGAATACTCCTTAGTACACTGCTCCGGGCTTCGCCCTACGCAGGGCTCGACCTTCGGTCTCGCATGTTATGGTAGCGTAACTATAAGAAGGTGGGCTCGCTCGGCCTGCGGCCTCGCATAGTTTTTTTTTTCATAAGTGGGTAATACTCCTTAGTACACTGCTCCGGGCTTCGCCCTACGCAGGGCTCGACCTTCGGTCTCGCGTATTAAAGTAATGTAACTAAAAGAAGGTGGGCTCGCTCGGCCTTCGGCCTCGCAAACTGTTTTTTTTTATTAGTGCGTGAATACTCCTTAGTACACTGCTCCGGGCTTCGCCCTACGCAGGGCTCGACCTTCGGTCTCGCATGTTATGGTAGCGTAACTATAAGAAGGTGGGCTCGCTCGGCCTGCGGCCTCGCATAGTTTTTTTTTTCATAAGTGGGTAATACTCCTTAGTACACTGCTCCGGGCTTCGCCCTACGCAGGGCTCGACCTTCGGTCTCGCGTATTAAAGTAATGTAACTAAAAGAAGGTGGGCTCGCTCGGCCTTCGGCCTCGCAAACTGTTTTTTTTATTAGTGCGTGAATACTCCTTAGTACACTGCTCCGGGCTTCGCCCTACGCAGGGCTCGACCTTCGGTCTCGCGTATTATGGTAGCGTAACTAAAAGAAGGTGGGCTCGCTCGGCCTGCGGCCTCGCATAGTTTTTTTTTTCATAAGTGGGTGAATACTCTTTGGGGCACTGCTCCGGGCTTCGCCCTACGCAGGGCTCGACCTTCGGTCTCGCGTATTACAGTAATGTAACTGAAAGAAGGTGGGCTCGCTCGGCCTTCGGCCTCGCAAACTGTTTTTTTTTCATTAGTGCGTGAATACTCCTTAGTACACTGCTCCGGGCTTCGCCCTACGCAGGGCTCGACCTTCGGTCTCGCGTATTATGGTAGCCTAACTTAAAGAGGATGGGCTCGCTCGGCCTGCGGCCTCGCATAGTTTTTTTTTTTCATTACTGGGCGCATGGGGCACTGCTCCGGGCTTCGCCCTGCGCAGGGCTCGACCTTCGGTCTCGCATGTCATAGTAGATACCATAAGAATGTTCGTCACGTTAAGTAATGTAAGTATGTTCGTCACATCAAGTATCGTAAGTATGTTCGTCACACCAAGTATCGTAAGTATGTTCGTCACACCAAGTATCGTAAGTATGTTCGTCACATCAAGTATCGTATGTTCGTCACTTGTATGGGAAATCGTGATTTTTGAGTTGGCTTTTTTTTTATTCCTGCTAAATTTATGAGGTCATTTGGATCCTCAATGGAGTCTGTGGACTTTTTTTGACAGGACCTCATACTTGGTTTTCAAGATTTCGCGAATTTACGTTTCAGGGTAAATCTCAGAAATTACCCTAAAAATGGGGTAAATTTTTGCACCATTAAATAAGTAATAAAGAGACCTTCAAAAGAGCCCCCGGACTTTTTATTCTCAGAGGCACCCTTCTGCCCCAAAAGCCACTTTGAAAATTTTCGAAAACCTAACTTTTTTACAAAATGGCCGCCTGTGCATCCGCCATTTTGTTTTTCCAACTTTTGGTACCTAGTCCTCAATAACAACTATATTACACACTAAATGGCATTCACAGTTTTTTTTCGAGTCATACAAAGTGGGCGACCAGGGCCCCTCGAAGGGACCCCTTTGAAAAAAGTTTGAGCCACCGTCCATCCCAGTGTTGCCAGATGACGGAGATGAAAATAGTCAAAAGTCATTTTAATGGGCCTCATCTCTATGCTCCTGGAAATAATTTTTGCGAAATGTCATTATTTCTATTTTCGACTATTTCGGGGCATTTCTCAAAAACTACCAAAAATGTCGAAATTATTTTTTTACCTGGCAATACATTATTACCATACACACATTGGCCTAGTACATTGCACCCCGCTCAAATGTTGCCATCTACCCGAAAATCCATTTTTTAACTTTCGAAAACGCGATTTTTTTACAAAATGGCCGCCACCGCAGCCGCCATCTTGAAAGTCTGTCATTTCATATTTTTCCCATATACTACACTATATATGACGTCGATTGGCATTTTTACTTTTTTCCTGCCAAGCATCTTGGCGGCCAGACAACTCGGCGAAAAAGGCATTGCCAAAAAATTTGTTTTCCCCGCCATGCCGAGTGTTGCCAGGCCACCGTGATAAAAATAGTCAAATGTCATTCTAATGGGCTAAACCTGTGAGTTCATGACAACTTTTTATTTAAAATATTGGTCCTTCTACTTTCGACCTTTTTGGGCCATATCTCAAAAACTATCAAAAAAGTCGAAAATATTTTTATACTTAGCAACACACAATAGCCCAAAAAATTACCGACCAGTACATTGCAATTCTGTAAAATGTTGCCATAACACTGAAAATCCCTTTTGAAATTTTCGAAAATCAAATTTTTTCACAAAATGGCCGCCAGCGCCGACGCCATCTTGAAAATCGCAAAAATCGGAATTTTTCCATATACCTGACCATATATGGCAACGTTTGGCATTTTTACTTTTTTTCTGCCACTTGCCGGAATGCTCAAACTACAAGTCGAAAAAGGGTCTGCCAAAAAATTATTTTGCCCGCCAAAACCAGTGTTGCCAGAATTTTTCTTCAAAATTACCCTGAGGCCAATACCAGCCAAGGTTGCCATAAATCTGCATATTCGTAATTTGGATACAAGTAAAAATTTTTCCACTCATATTTAGGGCCCAGTGCCAAAAACTACCATGAATTTGGTAGAAATTAGAAAACCTACCAATAGACCGATAAATATCCTACCACCGCCCCCTACTAACCGAATCGATTTAGGGTTGCCATCAGTGAGAAAAATCAGTTTGAAAATGGAAAAAAAAATCACGGAACAAAATGGCCGCCAGCGGCGCCGCCATATTGTTTTTCTATAATCTATGGTCACCGGTTGACAGTTGACTATACTTTTGGCGATATTCTAAAGAAAGTTTGCCGTTATCTCTGCGCATCGCGACAGTACGACCACGCAAACATGGATCCAAAACCAATTTTCAATCCAAGATGGCGGCACAGACATGTTGTTTTTTTAATATTTTCCAACTTTGACGTTTTTCTTTTCCATAGACAATTCCAACACACTATGCGCCGCTTGGGCATTCTATACATTTTTTAAAACTTTTTTTTCGAAAAACGGCCGCCATCTTGGATTTTTGGAAAAAAAAATAAAAAAAGCTGGTGCCATAAAAAAAATACACAACCCCCCTATACAACAAATAAACGAATTCAACCCCCTTCTACCCGAAAAATACCCCTGATCAGTGAGTCAGTGAGTGAGTGGTAATTTAGCTTTATATATTATAGACTAGCTTTCGCCGCACGCTCTTCGCGCGTGCGTGCTCAAGCTAGGTCTGCGACGCTGGACGCTCCGGGCTTCGCCCTACGCGGAGCTCGGCCTGCGGCCTCGCGATACGCAGCTCGGCCTGCGGCCTCGCGAAATTACTTTTCTGGGTTGTACCGTCCGCGTGGGCGGGCGCGGTGGGCTTTTTTGTGGTTCGTTGATTCGGTTTTGTGTGGGGGCTCCTTGGGGCGCCAGCCGCTCCGGGCTTCGCCCTCCGCGGCGTTGTTTTGGCGGCTTGGGTGGGCTCGCTCGGCCTGCGGCCTCGCAAAGTTTTTTTTTTTCATAGGTGGGTGCAGACTCCTTGGGGCACTGCTCGACCTTCGGTCTCGCATATCCCATACAAGTGACGAACATTCTTACGTTACTTGACCTGACGAACATACTTACGTTACTGTGTAAGAATGTTCGTCACATGTATGGGAAATCGTGATTTTTGAGTTGTCTTTTTTTTTCTTCCTGGTGGGAAAAGGCGGTCATTTGGGGTCTTAATGGAGTTTGTGGACTATTTTTGACAGGACCTCATACTTGGTTTTCAAGATTTCGCGAATTTACGTTTCGGGGTAAATCTCGGAAAATACCCTAAAAATAGGGTAATTTTTTACATCAATTAATAGATAATTAGGAGACCTTCAAAAGAGCCCCTGGACTTTTTCTTCTCAGAGGCACCCTTCTGCCCCAAAAGCCACTTTGAAATTTTCGAAAACCTAACTTTTTTACAAAATGGCCGCCTGTGCATCCGCCATTTTGTTTTTCTAACTTTTGGTTCCCAGAGCTTAGTAACAACTATATTACACACCAAATGGCATTCACAGTTTTTTTTCGCGTCATACAAAGTGAGCGACCAGGGCCCCTCGAAGGGACCCCTTTGAAAAAAGTTTGAGCCACCGTCCATCCCAGTGTTGCCAGATGACGGAGATAAAAATAGTCAAATGTCATTTTAATGGGCCCTTTCTCTATGCTCCCGGGAATAATTTTTGCGAAATGTCTTTATTTCTATTTTCGACTTTTTCGGGGCATTTCTCAAAAACTACCAAAATTGCCAGAATTATTTTTTTTCCTGGCAATACATAATGACCCTACACACATTGGCCTAGTACTTTGCACCCCGCTCAAATGTTGCCATCTACCCAAAAATCCATTTTTTAACTTTTGAAAACGCAATTTTTTCACAAAATGGCCTCCAGCGCGGCCGCCATCTTGAAAGTTTGACGTTTCAGATTTTTCCCATATACTACACTATATATGGCGTCGATTGGCATTTTTACTTTTTTTCTGCCAAGCGTCCTGGGGGCCAGACAGCTCGGCGAAAAAGGCATTGCCAAAAAATTTCTTCTCCCCGCCGTGCCGAGTGTTGCCAGGCCACCAAGATAAAAATGGTCAAATGTCATTCTAATGGGCTAAATCTGTGAGCACATGGCAACTTTTTATTTAAAATGTTGGTCCTTCTACTTTCGACCTTTTTGGGCCATATCTCAAAAACTATCAAAAAAGTCAAAAATATTTTTATACCTGGCAACACACAATGACCCAACTGATAACCGACCAGTACATTGGAATTCTATAAAATGTTGCCATCACACTGAAAATCCATTTTGAAATTTTCGAAAACCAAACTTTTTTACAAAATGGCCGCCAGCGCCGCCGCCATCTTGGATATCGACTTGGCCGTATTTTTCCTGTATTCTAGACTATATACCGGACCAGAGCCAATTTTCACTTTTTTTTTTAATCGATACCCCGGACCCAGAGAGACTTTGGAAAATGACTACTGCGAAAACACATTTTTCCCCGCCCGAACCAGTGTTGCCAGAATTTTTCTCCAAAACTACCCTGTGGCCAATACCAGCCGAGGTTGCCATAAAACTGCATACTCGAAAATCGGATACACGTCAAAATTTTTCCACCCCTATTTGGGGTCCTGAGCCAAAAACTACCATCAATTTGGTAGAAATTAAAATACCTACCAATAGACCGATAAATATCCTACCACCGCCCCATACTACCTGAATCGATACAGTGTTGCCAACAGTATGGAAAATCAATTTGAAAAACGCAAAAAAAATTCTTGGGACAAAATGGCCGCCAGCGGCGCCGCCATATTGTTTTTCTATAGTCTATGGTCACCGGTCGACACTCGACTATATATGCAACAATAATGAAAAAAAATCTTGCCGCTATCTGTAAACACCGCGACACTATGACCACGCAAAAGTGGGTCCAAAACCAATTTTCAATCCAAGATGGCGGCGCGGCCATCTTGTTTTTTTATTTTTTTTCAACTTTGACGTTCACATCTGCCATAGACAATTTAAACACACTATGCGCACCACGGTCATTCTATACATTTTAAATTTTTTTTTTCGCGAAAAACCGCCGCCATCTTGGATTTTTTTTATTTTCTCCCCGTAAAGCTGCTTTGATTAAAAAATTAAATACCCCTTAATAAACATTTCACCCAAAATCACCCCCCAACTACCCGAAAAATACCCCTGATCAGTGAGTGAGTCAGTCAGTGGTAATCGAGCTTTATATAATATAGATATATATATATGTTATTATGTATTATATGTATTATATCTTTGTATATGCTATGTATTATATCTTTGTATATGCTATATATTATATTAACTATATGTATAAATGTATTATATTTATGTATGTGTACGTATTTTTAATGTTTAATGTTATTAACCTTGCAGCACACTACCTACATTTTTTTTATTTCTGCTTAGCCCAATGGTTGACTGGTAGAGAATGCCTATGCGGCATTAAGTCCGCCTTTTGTACACTTATAATTGTGCAATAAAGATTAAATAAATAGTTAGTAATAACTTGGATAGAAATATTTATAAGAATGTCAAGAAGTGTTTTTTTTAATATAAATCACTTCAAGGTGTTGGCTAGAAGCACGGCTCTAACAGTGTGGTGTGTGGGACTCGTACCTCCTGGACTAGGACTCGACTAGGAGGGCATACGCACTAAGCCCCCCTTGTGTCGCCAGCGGGCAGCGGATGGCTTGGGACTCGGATAGAGCCGAAGCATAAGTCCCCAACTGCAACTTACAGTTAAAATAAAAAATATCTGTCTATTGTGTAATAAAGATTAGCTAATCTATTTCTTGCAATTGACTTTTCTGTTTTAAGTCGTGGTGTGTGGGACTCGCACCTGACGAAATGGAAGGGCTAGTGGGTATGCCCTGTGTCGCCAGTGGGCAGCAATTTGCGGGCACTCGGGTAGCACCGAACCATACGACCACATCCCTGCTTGCCCTGGCCAGGCGCAGATAACAAGCGGCCGACACTCCAGGTCCGAACCTGTACCAGCTCCGTTCCAAATTTCCTCACTGTCTCTATCTCTCCTGTGCCAAAGGATAACTTCGTTAAGCAATCCAAACTGCCGGCAGGTGGCGCCGCGGTCGTTTGCTCCAACTTACTCGACTTGACAAACTCGGGTTAACTTAGATCTATGGCCAATGAGGAGCGGCTGAATTGGCTTAATTAGGTGATTTGTACGGAGCGAGCGATGTCGATTTGATTTCGTCTTTGCTGATGTCTGGATCATATTTTAGCTGCTGCTTATACTAAGTCGTTATTCATTTCTATAAATCAAACCATAAATGCTCACTGTGTTTTTCTATCAAGAAGATCAGAGTCACTTTATGTACTTCATAATTTCCCTAACACGCTAATTCAATTTTGTAGTGGCTCCTTTGTGACGTAAGGTGACCGGCAGATAAGGCCTTTACCTTAAGACTTACGCCCCTACTGGAAAGTACACGACTCATTTGTACTCCAAAATACGGGAACAAATCAGCCGCCTCTTCTCGCCCTACAAATGTCCGTTGTTACAAATATATCGCTACTATAAAGTGTCGGACATATCTCCCGGATAGCCATATTCACGCGGCTGATTTATCGGAGACTGCCGAGCCGTTCCTGTGACCTCGTTCCTATTGCTTATGGGGACAAACATGGATCACGTAACAATGGGATGTCCTAATAATAACTTCTGGTCGAATTATAGCCGCATCTCCAAGGACGTATCTCGTTGCAGGGATCCCAACTTAGGGGTTTTACTCCCAGATTTAGGGAGTGAAAAGGCGTGAAGGGATTTTTTTAAAGGTTTAAAATTTTTATAATTTCTTACTTTAAGGTAAAATTTTTAAGTGTAAAAAAGTCCCTAATTATTGATTTTTTTATAGTATCTCGACATAATGGCTTCCCTACGCCTGATGGAAAGCGGAAGAGAAGCCCAAGAGCTGTGAAAATGGGCAAGTAACTGGTTAGTTACCTGTCAGCTGTCACCGGCATGCCAGCCCAACCCTAACGGGGGGTAGAGTAGTTTTTTTTTTATAGTGGCTCGACATAATGGCTTCCCTACGCCTGATGGAAAGTGAAAAAGAAGTCCAAGTCGCTGTGACAACTGGCAAGTAACTGGTTAGTTACCTGTCAGTTGCCACTGCCATGCCAGCCCAACCCTAACCTCCCACGAGCTCCGAATACCCTACTCACCGGCTGAAACACGACCCGGAGGTCATTTGGCTGCGGTATTCTATAGGGTGAAGGTCCTTTCCCGGACGGGCGCGGCTCAATTCGAACGAAGATACGCTATGCTCTACCTCTCTTAATCATGCCCTATCTCTCATGCAATGCCATTGCATTCAATCATGACATGATGATTATGACACCCTCAGGATGAGATCATCATCATCATCAGCCTATTGCAGTCCACTACTGGACATAGACCTCTCCAGTTGTTCGCCACCTAGGGCAAACTTCTGGAGGATATACCCATAATCGCTGCGCTGGGCGGGCGGGTTGGCGATCGCAGGGCGTAAGTTCTTGCTCCAGTGACGCTGCTGCCCGTCATCAGCCTTTGGTATTTAGCTACGCCTTCTATCGTGATGGATTTACCGCCACCAATCGGTTTGCCAGAGCCTCGTTTGTGGTTCGGCAGGATGCACCACGGGCACGTGAGGATGGCTTGGAGCGAAAGGGTGATAGGTCGCTCCCTTACATCCCTACTACAGGATGAGATGGGGTAGTTCTATTCTTAATTTGAAAACCACACGGACATTTTATTTTATATCATTTGTTATATTTTATTCCTACTCATAAAGAAGTAGTTCAACAAAATCATATCTCCTTGTTTCTGAGATCTGAGGATGTAACAATGGGAACACGTGTTCCCCTCCGTAAATAACTTATGCTTGACGTGACGGAGAGTTTTCTATTTATTCTGACACCTTTATTTCAGGTAAGAGCGTGTTAAATAAAGTATCAGGTGGCAGGTAATATCTACTACTGTAGACAGAATAGGGATATAGTATAATAGGGCTTCCCCCAAAGATTTCCACAACGTCCAGCCCCGTAATGCGACCTTTGTTATGTCGTCAGCCCACCTCTCCCCAATGAAGGCGCCCCAAAATAAGTACATAAATATCAGACAAATCACATATTATGTAAAATGCTCCGACACCAAAGTCAGTAGCTTGAGCACTTGTGTTTTAGATATCAGAACAAGAGAGGTAGGGCATAGCGAATCTTCGCTCGAATTGAGCTGCCCGTCAGGGGAAGGACCTCCACCCTATAGAATACCGCAGCCAAATGACCTCCGGGTCGTATTTCTGCCAGTGAGTAGGGTCTCCGGAGCTCGTGGGGGGTTAGGGTTGGGCCGGCATGGCAGTGGCAACTGACAGGTAACTAACCAGTTACTTGCCAGTTGTCACAGCGACTTGGGCGTGTCTTTCGCTTTCCATCAGGCGTAGGGAAGCCATTATGTCGAGCTACTAGAAAAAAAAACGAATGTACCACAAATTTGTACTTTAATATCAATAAATAACCCAACACTGCCACGTCACACAGCGCCATCTGGTCCCAAACTTAGCCGACGGTTGTACTATGGTTCTAGATAACTGTTCAATTTACCTACTTAAATATTTTTTCTTTTATGAGTAAATACTATGAAATCACCATTGGCAAAAATAAAACACACTTAATAGTCAACTTAAATAATACTTGAACAAGTTTGAACTAAGTAAAGCGCACTAAGAGAGAGTTACGACATAGCGTTAAGTGTTTAGGGAACTCCCGCGGAGGAATGGGCGTGCGTTCAATAACATTTTTGAACTTCAATAACATGCTCTCAGAGAGTTTTCTTAAATACAAGTTAGCAACTTTACGGTGCTCAAGTTACTCGAGTAGCTAAGTAAGTTGCGCCGTGCCGTTGACAGAGTGCGCAACGATTTAGAATATAATGGGGTGAAGAATCTTGGAGTGTAACAAGGTAGAACATTTTGAAATGCTTAAATGGCGGAAATAATCTTGTAGTACGGGTAGGTACTCGTTTTAGGGTTCCGTAGCCGAATGGCAAAATAACGGAACCCTTATAGATTCGTCATGCCTGTCCATCTGTCCGACCGTTTTTCACAGCCATTTTATTCAGAAACTATAAGAGCTATACTGTGGAAACTTGGTAAGTAGATGTATTCGGTGAACCGCATTAAGATTTTCATACAAAAATAGAAAAAAAAACATTGAATTTTTGGGGTACCCCATACTTAGAACTGGAACTCAATTTTTTTTCATCTAACCCATATGGGGTGCCCGTGTGGGGTATTTATGGATAGGTCTTCAAAAATTATATTGATATACTTCTAATATATATTTTTAACCGACTTCGAAAAAAGGAGGAGGTTCTCAATTCGTCTGTATGTATAATATTTTTTTTTATGTTTGTTCACCGATATCTCCGTCAATTATGGATGGATTTCAAAAATTTTTCGACAGTTCGACAGAGGACACTTCCGAGGTGGTCCCATTATCACCAAGTCAGGATCTGATGATGGGATCCTGGAGAAATTGAGGGCAACAACCGAAAGTTGTATGCTCATATGGTGTTTTTGTTACGTAATCATATTTTACTCTAGTATATGCTTCCGGGCGTCAACATCTGGTGCTGATGATGAAGCCACAGAACTCCTTAACGGTTAGGAGTTAGGGGACAGTACTGACATTGGTCGATATTAAACTAGTAGTACATACTACTAAGTACATACTTATGCAGGGCTAATAGACCAGGTGATTTGGTAAGTGATATGCTTGATTCTAGATCGCAAAGTCTTCACTTGACTTAAAGCAAAATTTTTCATTCCTAAGTAAAACTCTTAAGGACATTAATAAGCCTTTATTCAAGGTCACAGCACATCAACGCAACTAAAAATAGTGAACAAAATTATTTTTTAAAAAAAAATTAAACCGACTTCAAAAAAAACACAAGCGACCAAAACTAAAAAGCGATAAATAACGTAGTTAAATCTATCCTTAATGTATAATTATTTAAATATTACAATTATCACTTATTTTTGAAGTCGGTGCCAGCCAAACAAATAAATGTGTAGTGTCGCGTGGATTTGCCGGCCGCGCGCGTCATACAACAAGTCTACGTTAGGTACCGAGAGGCTGGCACCGACTTCAAAAATAAGTGATAATTGTAATATTTAAATAATTATGTATTAAGGATAGATTTAATTACGTTATTTATCGCTTTTTAGTTTTGGTCGCTTGTGTTTTTTTTGAAGTCGGTTTAATTTTTTTTTTTTAAATAATTTCTAGACTAAATAGTTTGCGCAAGAGACGCTTCCAAAGTGGAAACAAATGTCACTTTACGCGTGTTTCGACGACTGTCCGGTGAAAAGCTGAAATTTCACTATGTTGCTTACGGCCGTATTCACAAACGTTACTATGCGACGACGCGCGGACGCACAGTGCCCAAACTCCTATACGTTTTTGTGTACCTGTGCGTTCCCGCGACGCATAGTAACGTTTGTGAATACGGCTGTTAGTCTGATTCCTAAGGGAGAAAATGAGACTGGTAGATGTGGCTGGCTTGGAGCGAAAAGATAATGGGCCGCTCCTTTACAATCTACTCTCTTATGGACTCTTTAACTGAGAAAAGTTGTAATGCATTGTCTGTCGTATGTGTAGCTAGAACAAATATATTCGATACCTGCATTACATCCAACTAACCATTTCTACGTGCTCTCCCAAACGCATTAACCAAATAAGAAAAGTTTAATAGAAAAGTAACGATAGCAAGACAACGTTTAATTATAAAAAGCAGATGTGTAACGTCTGAAAAGTTGGCAACTCCGGCTCCGGAGCGATGCGAACGAACTTGGCGAAACTTCGAATTAGTTGGAGATGCTTTGCGTAGATTGGCGTCAAATAGTGAAAAATGGACGTCATTTTTTAACTTGGGCCTTTTGGGACTTTTCTTTATGACGTTTTTGACAAAAAAGATCATCTGCAGCCTATCGCAGTGCACTGCTGAACTAAGCCTTTTAGAGAGGTAGGGCATAGCGAATCTTCGCTCGAATTGAGCCGCCCGTCCGGGGAAAGACCTCCACCCTATAGAATACCGCAGTCAAATGACCTCTGGGTCGTGTTTCTGCTGGTGAGTAGGGTTTCCGAAGCTCGTGGGGGGTTAGGGTTGGGCCGGCATGGCGGTGGCAACTGACAGGTAACTGACCAGTTACTTGCCCGTTGTCACAGCGACTTGGTCTTCTCTTTCGCTTTCCATCAGGTGTAGAGAGGCCATTATGTCGAGCCACTATAAAAAAAAGCCTCTCCAGTTGTTCGTCACTTCGGGAAAACACTTAGAGGCTTTACCCATAATCGTCACGCTAGGCAGGTTGGTTGGCGATTGCAGGGCGTAGCTCCTTGCTCCGGTAAAGTTGCTGCCCGTCATCGGCCTGTTGCAAATAGCTGCGCCTTCAATCGTGATAATTATACTGTCACCAGTCGGTTGCCAGAGTCTCGTTTCTTATTCGACTGGATGCACCACGGGCAGGTGAGGATGGCTTGGACCGAAAAGATGATTTGTTGACCTAACAATGAAAAATAATTATAGTTAAGTGTTTAAATGCATATAGCGTTAAGATGACTACATCCTCCATTCATGGCTGAATTGTATGTTTGCTGCCTATTCAACATTGTCTAATGTGTAAACTAGCAGTGGAAACTTTAATTGCCAATGTGTAGTTCATTATGTTTAAGGTAAATGTAACATTATGTGCTGTGTGTTTCCTTAATAAATAAATAAACATCCCAATATTTTACTACATTATGCCTAACTATTTATATTTACTTGTAATGCAAAAATTTGTCAATTCTTGTTTTGTATCAATTTAAACCGACGAGCATGTATGAAGAGTTTGATGAATGTGCACGAAGCATAAGTTGTGTGCTAGGACACTGGCAGTCCTAGTCGCAGACCTGCCACATATACCCAAGTGCGCGTGCGTAAGGCACTAGTACGTGCGTAAGGCACTAGTGCGTGCGTAAGGCACTAGTGCGTGCGTAAGGCACTAGTGCGTGCGTGCGTAAGACACTAGTGCGTACGTAAAGCACTAGTGCGTCCGTAAGGCACTTGTGCGTCCGTAAGGCACTAGTGCGTCCGTAAGGCACTAGTGCGTCCGTAAGGCACTAGTGCGTGGAAGGACGTGGTCTCTGCCTAACCCTCTGTGACAGAGGCGTGATGTTAAGTATGTATCAATTTAATATCTTGTCAAGTATTAAATCCCCCATATCATGGATAAGTTACATCGTATCTAATGCATTTCAATTTTCAACAAACGTTAGGTACCTACCACCCACAATGAAATTGGGTTTCTCAAGGCTAAGTTATTACATTAAGTAAGTGTGCGTGCAAACTTTAGCCGTTGAAGTTGAGCTAACCGTTCAACTATTTGTATCTGGCATTAAATCTATTTAACTTAGTGGCCCACATAGCTCGTTTTCAAAGTAGGAGGTACTTTGAATAAGAAGTACTATCGGTTCGTTGACAGATAAAGAAATCTTTCCGTGGGTGTCTTAAGAGTTCATTAAGGGGTCTCCTGAAATTTAAATTTCCCCGGTTAAAGACCGGTTTACCCGCCCGTCTAGTGATTATTTCGTTGCGATTCGGGTTCAGTCGGGGTAAAGGCAGCTGTCATCCAAGCCGGCATGGCGGTGGCAACTGAGGGCTAGGGACTTGTCCATTACCGCAACGTTTACGGGATTGTCTTTCTCTTTGCTCCGATCGGGTGGAAATTTTAACAGGATAACGACCTCACTCAAAATTGTAGAAAATCTGTTTATGTGAACAAAACTGTACATAATGTATTATCCTACTTACCCGTTCGTGCATCCTGCCGAATAACAAACGAGGTATTGGCAACCGACTAGTGGCGGTATAACCATTACGATTGAAGGCAGATACCACAGGCCTACGGGTAGCAGCGTCACTGGAGTGAAGAGCTACGCCCGAAATACGAGTATGATATTAAAATTTCTGCAAAAATATATCTTTTCTGCGTGTAAAATAAACGTTAACTTAAATCAAGAGATGAAATAATCCAGAGTTTTAATATATCGCACAACTATCTGGACTGTTTCGTCTCCTCAGCTTTTGTATCTGCTTTTGGAACAGCGTTAGGATGTAAGGGAGCGACCTATTATCTTTTCGCTCCAAGCCACCCTCACCTACTTGTGGTGCATCCTTCTGAACGACAAACGAGGCTCTGGAAATCGACTGGTGGCGGTATAAGCATTACGATCGAAGGTGCAGTTAAATACCACAGGCCGATGACGGGCAGCAGCGTCACGGGAGCTAAGATCTACGCTCTGCTATCGCTAACCCTCCTGGCGATTATGGGTAAAGCCTCCAGGTATTTGACCAAAGCAGGAGACGTCACGGCTTTCTCCCAGAGGGGTAGGCACAGACTACGTCCTTCCATTTGCTACGACCCTGGCACACAACTGGCTCATGATGATAGTGATTAATTCCTCCCTCCTCACCTGATGTATGTGGATACGTTGCACCAATTAAGCGTGATGTGAATCGCTTACATTTTTAATATTTCATCGACTACTTAACATCAAGCATGATACAATCTGGGGATCTGGGGATCTGGGGATGTACGGGAGCGACCCATCATCTTTTCGCTCTAAGCCAACCTCACCTGACCGTGGTGCATCCTGCCGAATAACGAACGAGGCGCTGGCAACCGACTGGTGGCGGTATAACCATCACAATTGAAGGCTTAGCTAAATACCACAGACCGATGACGGGCAGCAGCGTCACCGGAGCGTGGCGACCCAGCGTGGCGATTATGGGTATATCCTCCAGATGTCGGCCCTAAGTGGCGACAAACTGGAGAGGCCTATGTCCAGCAGTGGACTGGAATAGGCTGATGATGATGATACAATCATTTTGACGTAAAAATAAAAACACTAAGTCAAAGTCGTACAAATTCACGAGCTACTTACCGTCAATAACAGCTGACGGATTATAAAATTCCAGCCAAAAGCAACATCAAGTCCGCTTAAAGGATCAGCACTCGAGTCAAACGGAGCGTTCCGCAAACAGGCCAAGATTAGCGACGCAAAAAATGCAAATTTATTCCCCCAAATAAAAATTGTTCACCGCCGGCCGAACTTGGGGCGAAACTTCCCGGGAATTTACATTTTCTATGCGAAATTATGGCCCCGATGTCTCTGGGGCGAATGGGCGAATGTTGGTGCCGCAATTAGTCGCTCTGATTGACTTTAAAAACAGTTGGCGATTTGTCGGAGAATGTATAGATATGTATTAGGGCTACAGTCACATCATCATCATCAGCCTATTACAGACCACTGCTGGACATAGGCCTCTCCAGTTGTTCGCCACTTAGGGCAAACATCTGGAGGATATACCCATAATTGCCACGCTGGGCAGGCGGGTTGGCGATCGCAGGGCGTAGCTTCTCGCTCCGGTGACGCTGCTGCCCGTCATCGCTACAGTCACATCAACTTAAAAAGGGTTACTGTAGTGGAAGCCAGAATACCAGCGCCGCCGCGGCGCGGCGCACACCCTACCCCGCCGTGACAGCATTAAATAATAATAATAAATAACCCAACACATGCCACGCTGGGCCACACAGCGCCACCTAGCCCCAAACTAAGCCGAAGCTTGTACTATGGGTACTAGACAACTGATAAACTTACTTACATACATTTTTTTTTGTAAATAAATACATATTATACATAGAAAACACCCAGACTAATACAAACAGACATGTTCATGCACACAAATGTTTGTAATGTGTGGGGATCGAAGCCACGACCATTGGCTCAGAAGGCAGAGGTCACTACCAATTGAGCTACCGAGCCAGTCAATCAAGTCAATTACATCTAACGCAACCGAACACGTGTCATATTCGATACTCAAACAGCATCCGTCACCCGTTCCGAGCGGAACTTCTGAAGAAGTAACTACAAGTAGTAATTAACTTGTTTTATTGACTTTTAAAACAGTCCCCAGCTCGAGTGCCGGCTCTAACTACCCAACTACGAAGTTGCTGCAATTAATTTGGGTTTTGATGTCGTTTCAATTCATGCCGGAGTTCTGTATAAGTTAAATGTCGGGAAATGTGTAAGAAGTTCACTAGTTTGGAGATACCTTGGGGTATAGGTGGAGTTATGGATGTTTTTTTTGTAATATCTGCCCAGTCCGAGGAGCTCGGTGGCGCCGCGGTCTTGTTCGCTTAACAATGATCGCAACGTTGTGCAACCATTGGCGCGGTCAATCCGATGATGGGTGACCAAAATTTGACACCGATTTCCTCCGTGCTTCGGAAGGCACGTTAAGCTGTTGGTCCCGAGTGCTATCTCCACCAACTCAGATAGCAGTCGTTACATCATATCAGAGATGATGAATAACTCTGACGCCTAAACTGGGAATGGGTATAGCTTACCCTAAGTGTTGCGGAGGTCTGATGGCAGTCGCTCTGTGTAAAAGCTTTGCCCTCGCCAAATCTCTCAGTGTGGGAAGCCGACCCTGAGACAATCGGGAAAAAGGCTAGGAGGATGATGATCTGCCCAGTCCGTGGTGCGTGCATTACGATTGAAGGCATAGCTAAATACTACAGGCCAATAACGGGCAATAGCGTCACTGGAGCGAGTTGCTACGCCCTGCAATCGCCAACCCGCCTGCCAAGTATGGCGTTTGAAGCTCTTCACACATAATAATTATGTGATATAATCAGATATCTGATTCGCCGAAATTTTATTTAATTAGTAAGCTTACAAACAATTGTTACCACAAATTTTAATAATACAAAAATTGGTTAAAGCGGTTTTATGGTTAAATGTACGCTCGTTAATGTATGGTTAAATCTCGTACAATGAATTAATATTAAATAGCACATGGAAATATCATCTCCAATTTGGAAAATGCACTAATATACGAATCAAATATTCGCTAAGTACGTCAATGGAATCGACAATTACGGACCCCTCAAATATATCGCCGGCCAATTTCCCATGTTTAATAATATCGATGTAGGCCACATGTTCCCAAGTTTATAGTCCCACAGACCCAGTCATCTTTTTGTTCCTGTTACAATTAAGGTCTAATATTGTTTTTACATTAATTTGTCCTGCGCCTCATATCTCTCTGGCCCTGTCGCCACATCGGATTATGAGAATGAAGAAACAGAGACTGCACTTGTGTTTGCACACACAGTCATGTCTTCTTATATTTTTTTCCGCTGTAATGGTTTTTTTTAGTGCAAGCGGTGTTTGCCTATAACTGTTTATAGCAATAGTGTTTACACCAATGTATGTTTTTAGTTCTAAGTATGATTGTTTATAAACGTTGGCAGAAAGGATAAATTTTACAAAAGCGAGCATTCCACACAACATAATTCTTGCATTGAAGTTCGCACACATTAATACTGCTTCTATAAAAGGCGCTACACGGTAAGTTTAAAAAACCCATGCTTATACAAAGAAGATAAAGTAATGTGTGGTTAGAAAGAAATCTAAGGGCCCTGTATTATTATGTGTACTCTCTAAAAATATTTTGAAAAAAAAAAATTAAACCGACTTAAAAAAAACACAAACGACCAAAACTAAAAAGCGATAAATAACGTAAGTAATTATAAGTCAGGAAAAGTATAAAATACCTATGTATATTATTTTACTAATCGTTAGAACAATATTCTATTATCCTGACAGTCCTACTACATAATAATCCAAATAATGTTATGAAAGTGGAATGTTTTTCTGGATGGATGCATAAAAATGTTTGTTGCCATTCATCCACCAGATTTAATACCTAGGCTAAATTTAAAAGGATATTTTTATAATCTCACATATCACCGAAATTAATCCGGTCGAAGCTGCAGCTAGGCTTCTCATTATTTTTAAGATGTTTGAACGAAGACCACTCAGTTCACTTCGACCCCCGAGGTCAATATACAACACTTTGACAATAACTGATGTAGGCACTTCCACACGCTCGTAGGCAGAAAATCAATTTCGCCAGCCCAAGAGATTACTTTTCCTCTCCGTCCTTTTTAAATTAAAATAAAGAGACAAGAAAAATCGCTGAGGGAGGCTGCTATGTGTTTAAGGTTCTGTACTCATATATTTTTTACCATACGATGCAAGTCCATTCGTATTAAATGTCTGTTATTCTACTAAAAGGAGGTTACGTTATCTATTTGTCAGGTAGGTACTTGAGAATAAGTACTTGAAAATTACGTGAATAAAGTATGATATCACAGTAATACAAACTTAGTTTCGGGAAAAATACGGTAATTCATAGGCGTGAGTCGACAAATGGTAGAGTATTTTTAGTCCTTATTTCAGAAAAAGAAAATAGAAAGAAATGGACTGGGTATAATACGAAAAGTCAGAAACATAGTATTACTGTAACGATATCCGTGATGAGATAGCAGGATCTCTAAACCAATCTTAGGTTTTTTTTTCAATAAGAAGAGCTTTCAGGATGACCTCACTCCAGGGTCGTCGTGAGGTCCAAAAATTAGGTCGACAGGCACAATAGAATAAACCCATTGCGCCTCACCCTGAAGGCCCACTGAGATGCCGTTTCCCGCCCCGCCTAAAGAACCCAGGATTGTTTCATATCAAGCATATTTTTTTTTTAAAAAAAGGTCCCTTCGTCGAGCGTCTATGAGGTGGTGTCACGGGACCCAAAAACCAGAACTTCCGCGACACCATCAAGGCTGTCCGCCTACGCAGGCCCAACAGGCCCCAACCACCCGCTGGGCCCCGTCAGGAGGCATCAAGCGGCGGAATTGCCGCCGCGTGCGGCCACCTCCGCGCCGGCGAAGCGGGGGAGCGTAAGGGTCATCCTCCCGCTCCCGCTCCGCGGCCTCCTTTTGGGACATGACCGTCTCACAAAAGGAGGCCATCGCCGTCCAGATTATCAAGCATATTATTTAACTTTCAATGAGCAATTACGACCAGCTTCAAAATTAACATTTCACTGGAATGCTCCAGTGAACATGGAAATAAAAAGAAGATAACCAAGTCCAACTCCCGTATGTAGTGAATATTTTTCCAATTGAATAGAGCAGGGCCATATAAAATCGTGGCATACGCTCGCTACCTCCAGCGGCTGGGAATATTCGCGAATTTACATAGTCAGGACTCTGGAGAGGTCGGGAGGATAAAATTCATGATTGCCGGCGCCGTTCCGTTACAGAGCTGAGGTTATTTTTAATGCAACGTTAATGCTATGTTGCATGGTTGGAAGTAGATTGCATTGTTTTAATGTCGCAGAGAACAACACAGGCAATTGGTGATGGATAAAGAATACACATTACTGACCCGTTTAGTCGACTAAAAACTTTTTTTTTATAGTAGCTCGATATAGTGGAATACCTACTTTTTTAGTAATCCAGGACATGCCACGCTGGGCCACACATCGCCATCTAGCCCCAAGCTAAGCCGAAGCTTGTACTATGGGTAGTAGACACCTGATAAATTGACTTAGATACTTTCTTTTAAATAAATACATAGGTATTACGAGTATACATATTAAACACCCAGACCAATACAAACAGACATGTTCATGAACACAAATGTTTGTACTGATCGGGAATCGAATCCATAACCTTTAGCTCAGAAGGCAGAGGTGAATGAGCCATCGAGCCAGTCAGATGGGGTGAGACTATTCTAAATTCCGAAACCTCAAGGACGATTCATCATTAATTCGTAATTTCATGGAGTAAGTAGTATGAATTGAATTGAATACCCAACACAAACAAACTTGCATTACTTAAACCGCAACATTTCCAACTAAAAATAACATCATCAAAGCCTCCCCATTATCGCGGCGTAATCAGATAAATTAAATTACCCATTAATTCACCGCCGGCAGTAAGTCACAAATAACAATTTTGTCCGGATTTATCCGTGTATTACATTGGTGGGACTTATGAGCGCGTAAATTAGCGCCACTGTTCAGTTGTACAGCGATACCCGGCTGAGTTACGAGTATGTAGCGGGGTGATAGTGGCTTTTGGACACTCGCTGTATCTGTACTGTCGAAACAACCGTTAAATGCCCTGTCAGTATGTTCATCATCAGCCTATCGCAGTCCACTGCAGGACAAAGACCTCTCCAGGTGATTGCCAATTTGGGAAGACATCTGGAGGCTACCATAATAGCCACGCCGAGCTGGCGGGTTGGCGATCGCAAGCGTAGCTCCTCGCTCCGGTGACGCTGCTACCCTTCGTCGTCATGTCATCGGCCTGTAGCGTTTAGCTGCGCCTTAAATGTCATGGTTATATCGCCACCAGTCAGTTGCCAGAGTCTCGTTCGTTATTCAGCAGGGCACGGGCAGGTGAGTGAGTGGAGCGAAAAGATCATGAGTCGCTCCCCTTTGTCAGTCTTTTAACCACTCATCATCAGTCCACTGTTGGACATATGCCTCACCAGTTTCGCCACTGTTGGCAAACATCTGGAGACATGGCGATTGTGGATAAGGCCTCAAGAGAGCAGCCTTTGTTTCCGATATTGTTACTCGGGCAGGTGTTACACAGGGCGTAGCCCCTCGCTCCGGTGACGCTGCTGCCGTCATCGGCCTGTGGTATTTAACTACTCCTTCAATTGTACTAGTTGTACCGCCACAAATGGCGAACAACTGGAGAAGCTTACGTACTGTAGTTGACTGTGACTGTGATGTTGGGCCCGAGGATCACCTGTTTATGAGTGGTTACCTCAGCCCTAAGGTCCAAATTAGGGAAAATGTACAAATAAAAACAACTCCTTGAAGAACTAAATACGCGCCCACACAATTTCCTCAACAATCCCACTTAATTTTGCCTCATTTACGAGTTATTTTTATCACTCGTTTATTTCCAAGTATTCCACCAATAACACAATAGAAGTAAGACAAAGACCCTAACACCTGAAGTGGGTACCTCTGTACGTGATCAAGGGCTCGTCGCAAATTTGCGTGGTGCGTGTTTTTAAACATTCTTTCTGGGCTCGATGGCCCTCCAGAACCCTCCGAGTTGAGTCACGTAACCTTGGAATCCCTCGGTCCTCACAACCAATAAAATTCGAGAAATTTATTAAGGGATTCGCGGAAAATGCGGTCGAACGGCGGTTCGCGTTTCGGCTTCAGTTTTGAAGTGGTTTTGTTTTGTATAGATTTATTGATTTTGATATGCTTTTCATATAAATTTATCTAGTTTCGTAGAGTTTGAGAAAAGAATGTACTGTGTCTCACCAAAATAGGTACTAAAAGGTAAATTTATTGGACGCACACAGCCGTCCATCAAAGCGTAATTTTTTCATAAACTTTTCCATGCCGTAAACAAAGTACAATGCTTTCTAGCTACCGAGGTTGTCGGTACACTCGGTACTATACCCTGAACTCTAGAACAGACGACTTGGAAACTATGCGTGGCCTGTGCTCGCTTCGCAAACTATGCACACGTGTAATACGCCTCTGTGTTACTGGTATATGTCTGCACATCGTCCCTTAGCTTACAACACCGCTCAAGTAGAAAACTGGCGGCTTTCACGTTCTAAAATGAAATGAAAATAATTTATATTAGGAGTTCACGAAAGGATATTCACGAAATAATACTTATATTTATTGATAATCTATCTTCTAGGGGATGATGATTGTATCTTAACTAATATTATAAAGCTGAAGAGTTTGTTTGTTTGAACGCGCTAATCTCAGGAACTACTGGTCCGAATTGAAAAATTCTTTTTGTGTTGAATAGACCATTTATCGAGGAAGGCTTTAGGCTATATAACATCACGCTGCAAGTCGCGAGCACAGCTATCTTTGATATAAGATATAGATTTCAGCCAATCAAAAGCTGTAATTTAAAAACGGTGGTGATTTTTAGCCTCTCAATTTAACTATTATGCCGCGGTCACACATCGGATTCAACCTTGCGTCCAATCACTGTTCAATACTCGATACTAACGCGCTCACTGTCTTCATTGTGTCAAAGTACCGTTACACACATTGGTGCATTGGGCGCAAAACGTTACGTTAGTGCTAATATTATCTCCAATGTGTGACCGTGACCTTATATGTGTACAGAAGGTACCAGAAACCCTTTCTTTAAAACTATTGTATGCCTGTGTTTACATCGAAAGTCATTACCATTGTAAAAACTTCTAGATGTTTAGCTTTGAAATATAAATGAACGAAGTTACATTTACACGTACTTTTTAAATTGCAATTTAATTTTCATTTCGTTAAAAGTAAAAGGCATTTACTTTCTCACGACAAACACGAAAAATTAAGTCAACCTCGCTAAGATGGTGACCGGAATCGAGAAACCCCGTCTCCCGGACGACAGGGCGGAGTGAAACACGGGCCAGGGTTCCGGATATATTATCAGGCCCTTATTAATAAAGGGACCTTTTCGCACTTAGGCAGGGCTGCCAATTTTGTTAACCCATTTGGCCGGTGGCCTATTTTGTGGCCTTAGGATCTTCTGACTAGACTAAAAGCTATAGATATTTCGGTCGAATGTAAAGTCCGTGTTGCTGCATGGAAGGGCGTGGAAGGTCGCCAAAGATTATCTGCCAGGACATCAACCATTGCTTTCAACTCGCGGTCGCGGCTTGAAGCAGTCGGTGTCAAATGCTTGGAGCCGTCCGTGTATGTGCTCGCGCCGTGCTCTTAGATAAAATCTCCAATGTAGTAAAAAGTCAGAACCCTTTAATAAGACTCGACTAAGGAAAATCTTCATTATGATGTTGATGATGATAATGATATTCCTTAATTACAGCAGTGTAAAACTGACATAGCCAGGAATTGATACTGGGATCTTCCGGTCATTCGCCTTTTAAACGAGATTGCTACCAAAATCGTCCTGAATAAATTTTCTAAAGCACTCGAGCACATGTGAAAATGAATTCCCAACTAAGTCAACTTGCGGAATAAATGATTTAAACCTAACCTTAAGTTAACTCTCACCTCATTGTTATAACTTAGCGTTTTAATTAAGCATTATGCTTAATTGTATGCAAAGTGCTGGCCGACTTTCGGCTTTACAGACTAGTTTAGCTGGTAGTGTAAGCCCTTAGATAATCTCCTAGTTCGTAACAAAAACATATTCGTGAGCTTTAAAGCTTTTCAAAGTTTAACTTAACTATGTCAGACTATAATAATTATTTTGTAATGATTTTTTTTATATTGGCTCAACATAGTGGCTTCCTTTTGCCTGATGGAAAGCTGGAAAAGAAGCTCCGATAACGGGCGAGAAACCTCAGTTTCCAGTCAGTCACCACAAGCTCGCGAGATGCTTCTTCATCCTTTTTTTTATAGTGGCTCGACATAATGGCTTCCCTACGCCTGATGGAAAGCAAGAGAGGCCCAAGTCGCTGTGACAACGGGCAAGTAACTGGTCAGTTACCTGTCTGTTGCCACTGCCGTGCCGGCCCAACCCTAACCCCCCACGAGCTCCGGACACCCTACTCACCAGCAAAAACACGACCCGAAGGTCATTTGGCTGCGGTATTTTATAGGGTGGAGGTCCTTCCCCGGACGGGCAGCTCAATTCGAGCGAAGATTCGCTATGCCCTACCTCTTCGTTCAAAAGACACAAAGGTGGACACATGTGCTGCCAGAGTTCCACTTTATAATGGTACATCACATACACCTACTCGTAGGAGTTACCAAACTTATTATTAGGGGAGACCGGGTACAAAAGTACAATAGTCCGGGTACAACAGTCCAATGTCCTGAATATCACCTGAAGGCGGCAAAGCGACCTTTTTGCCCATTGGATAAATCTAGAGAGCATCTGTTACTTTCGACCTGCCGCGTTACTTCTGTACCCGGTCTCCTCTACGCTACGGTCAATTGCAAATATCTGTAGCGCTCAAGCGCCCATTTACTTATAAAAAATACGTCAGTGGAAAAGGGGCTTTAAAAGAGAGAAGGTTGTATTCTCTTCTATTTTGTTGGCAGCCCTGGGCGCGTTCATCAGTATTCGGCGGGGCGCGCTGTCAATCCCGCCGATGAAGATTGATGCCGCCGGCGGCCGGACAGGCATTTTTATGCATTTATGCCCGGTAATGCCGTCGGATAGTTCCATTCGGTAATGCTGTTTGGACTGACGGTGGCGTGGGATTTAATTACTATTCGATTTAAACAATTTTCTAATGTTTAAATTTTAAAAGACGAGAAGAGAGGTAGGGCATAGCGAATCTTCGCTTGAATTGAGCTGCCCGTCCGGGGAAGGACCACCCTATAGAATACCGCAGACAAGTGACCTCCGGGTCGTGTTTCTGCCGGTGAGTAGGGTTTCCGGAGCTCGTGGGGGGTTAGGTTTGGGCCGGCATGGCAGTGGCAACTGACAGGTTACTGACCAGTTACTTGCCAGTTGTGACAGCGACTTGGGCCTCTCTTTCGCTTTCCATCAGGCGTAGGGAAGCCATTATGTCGTGCAACTATAAAAAAAAAAGTTGATTCCAAAAAACCGTAGCATGAGGCACAAAATTGCGCGCAGAATGTGCCGTGGTGTTGTTCCCTTTAGGCGAAAACGGTTTTATTACCATCCTTCATACCCATATGCTTCATAAAAAGTTGGAGATTTCTGTTTCATTATTAATTTTTACTCCTTTTCAATAACTTTGCACGATACCAGCCAGTTTCCCTCTGCCTCCCATTCCGTTTGTCACAACTGGATTTAAAATTCACAATCGGACGATTTTAAATTCTATTCCGACAGATTGAATTATTTATTGATTGTAGCGCTTTGACGGAGTCCGCTATTAACGTGATTTGTGAGATGGACTGTTTTTTGTTTGTTAAAAAATGGACGAGGTTTTAGCGTCCGAGTGACATGGCAAAGAGGACTATTGAATTACTTGCTTGGCCCATTTTATTCGTTTTTGTTTTTTATTGTACGCAGTTTTATTTGATTTAGACATACGAGCTACTAAATTTACAGTATTTTTGCTCTTTTAGTATTTGTAAGCCTCTTTTTTGCTGGATAGGTCGACCGCGAGCTTAAGTGAATTTCGGAGCGTGACATAAATTTGTGGGATCTATATTGAACTTTTTTGATAGCTGGACTATTGGTCTTTAGGGAGACGTCGCTAGATATAGTCATCATCTGGATTTACAGTCAAAGGAAACCTTACCAAGACCGGGTGATTTCTGAACAAAAGTTCATGGCTTCCAATTCTACAACGTATAAACCTACAACGAATAAACATGATCTACCTCTATTGTGTTTGTTATAACTACGTCAACCTACGTTTTATGTTAAACTTAATTGTTCAATTATCTTTATCATGCTTTGACTTCGCGCCTGCTAAGTATGACTAAGGCCTGGTTTGGTGTCCGCAGTAGGTTATATTGGTGAATCGTGTCGGTATAACCATCACAATTAAAGGCGTAGCTAAGTACCACAGACCGATGACGGGCAGCAGCGTCACCGGAGCGAGAAGCTACGCCCTGCGATCGCCAACCCGCCCGCCCAGCGTGGCGATTATGGGTATATCCTCTATATGTTTGCCCTAAGTGGCAAACAACTGGAGAGGCCTATGTCCAGCAGTGGATTGCAATAGGCTGGTAATGATGAGTAGGTTATATTTGTACCCAGGTAAACGCTGCTGCCCGTTTCCTGATATTCCCTTAGTCGTCTTCTACGGCACCCATAGAATAGGATCACCTATTCTAAATCCGGTAACCACGGACACAAATATTTATTTCCCATAATAAGATAGAACCCTTCTAATTCGACGCAAGTCCCCACAATTGTAAATCGCATTACACAATTAAGTGTGAGTTCCACTATCACCGCTCGTGCAAGGACAACAAAATCAATAACTGTTAATCTGGCTCACTCACACGCTCCCGTTTGACGCCTGCGAGTAAATAAAGCTCTCAGCGAACTTAGCGCAGGTAAAGAGGTACGTGTCAACCTCTTCCCGGATTACCGCTGCAAGTAGAAAACTAGTAGGAGCGGGGCGTGGCGCGGGGCAGGAGCGATAGGCGGGGCGGGAGCGAGTAGTGGACCGGGGTGATTATAGGGAAGAATCCTCGAGCGGGGTAGGACCACCGAGGCTAAGAACTCAGGGAGCGTTTTTTACCATTGTTTCTGTAAATATCTCTATGGGAGTGGCACTATCCTTGAATATATTTTTTGATAGCGAGAGGCGGCAGACGAGCAAGTGTGATGCCTGATGGTAAGCAGTCGACACCGCCCATGGACACCTGCAGCTCTAACCGAGTTTGCGGTCGCTGCCGGCCTTTTAAATATGAATACGCTCGTTTCTTGAAGGTTCCCAAGTCGTAGCTGTTTGGAAAGACTGTCTGTCTACATGTTTAAACATGTCTGTCTGTATGATATGTATTTATTTACAAAAAATGTATCTAAGTAAGTTTATCAGCGATCTAGTACAAGCTTCGGTTTAGTTTGGGGCTAGATGGCGCGGTGTGGCCCAGCGTGGCATGTCTTGGGTTATTTTTTATTTTGTTTTTATGCAAGAGGCGGCAGACGAGCAATTGTGATGCCTGATGGTAAGCAGTCGACACCGCCCATGGACACCCGCAACTCTAACTGAGTTTAGGGTCGCTGCCGGCCGTTCCCAAGTCGTAGCTGTTCGGAAAGACTGTCCAAAATTTGTGGAGGAACGTCAAACGTAACGTGGAAGATGACGTTTACTCCGCGCGAACGCCGACGGTCACTTTCGCTCGAGCCGCCATCGTGTGCACACCTCGGAATTGGAAAGTTAATCGTTTTACATCGCGCCTCATGTGTGCCATTTTAGTTATAAAGTGATTGTATCAATGTAGTTACAAATAAAATTATGTAGCTTTTGGTGCTTGTTGTTGTTTTTGCCTTAGTCATTACGCTTGGCAGGCGGGTTTATGCAGTAGGTTATTTTTTTTATAGTGGCTCGACATAATGGCTTCCCTACGCCTGATGGAAAGCGAAAGAGAAGCCCAAGTCGCTGTGACAACGGGCAAGTAACTGGTCAGCTACCTGTCAGTTGCCACCGCCATGCCGGCCCAACCCTAACCCCCCACGAGCTCCGGAAACCCTACTCACCGGCAGAAACACGACCTAGAGGTCATTGGACTGCGGTATTCTATAGGATGGAGGTCATTCCCCGGACGGGCGGCTCAATTCGAGAGAAGATTCGCTATGCCCTACCTCTCTTAAAATCGTTATGAGAGCCTTCCGCTCCCCCAACAGTTCGGTGATGATGAAAAGGCCGTCTGGCCATCATCGTAGTCATTTAGAAAAAAAAAAGTTATCTAGGGCATATCCCCCCCAATGGAAATGGTCATTGATGACTTGCAGTTAAACTGTCCAGCAGTAGACGGTCTACGGGTTGACGATGACGATGATGACCAAAAAAATGCCACATTTTTTCCATACGCATTATCTCATGACTTGCGCCGCTTCCTAAACGACACAGGATTACTAACGCGACATCCCGGCACATATGTACCGTCTGAAAGAGACAAAATGCTCATTGAATTTCATAAGACCCGGATTGCGAGCTGGAGGGAATATCCCGACGTGATGTTCCAACTTTAAACTCTTGCTCCGAGTGTTTTGATGCAGGCATTGGCTGGGTATGGAGTGTTGGTGAGAGATTATATGATATAATTATAATTTTTAGGGTCTCAAGTACTAATGGTAATCTACCTCAAACATGAGAGGTAGGGCATAGCGAATCTTCGCTCGAATTGAGCTGCCCGTTCAGGGAAGGACCTCCACCCTATAGAATACCGCAGCCAAATGACCTCCAGGTCGTGTTTCTGCTGGTGAGTAGGGTCTCCGGAGCTCGTGGGGGGTAAGGGTTGGGCCGGCATGGCAGTGGCAACTGACAGGTTACTTGCCAGGTGTCACAGCGACTTGGGCTTCTCTTTCGCTTTCCATCAGGCGTAGGGAAGCCATTATGTCGAGCTATTATAAAAAAAAAGGCTGGCAGCGACCCTAAACTCGGTTAGAGATGCGAGTGTCCATGGGCGGTGTCGACTGCTTACCATCAGGCATCACACTAGCCCGTCTGCCGGCTCTCGCATAAAAAAAATTCTTCGGCGCTACCCGTGTCCCTGCAACTTGCTGCCCACGGGGGGGTTTAGTGGGTATGTGTAATGGGTATGCCACGCTGGGCCATTACAAACTCAAACTAAGCCGAAGTTTATGCTATACAACTGATAAACTTACTTAGATATCAGTTATAATGGTTGATTGATTGATTGTTGATTGTTTATTTGATCGGGACACCACTTTGCTGTGCTTCTACTCGTATACAAAAAGCCCGACTACAGTACAGTTTGGTATTGTTCATATTATTATGACATTAAGCGCTGGATTTACGATTCAAGAATGTTTTAACAGAAAATTGGCCTTAAATTGTTATTGGGTTCATCTGATTTGAACGACATCTCATGGTCTTAAGGTCTTACTCGAGATCACTAGACCACAGTCCAGAACTAACCAGTCACAACGTTGACCTTTTATTGTTACTGTTCCAGAAAAGACCAGTCACAATGTTACCTTTAAGAGTATAAACAGATTCCTTGTCAACATTTTCGCCTCCCACGCCATTCATAACATCACGCACCAAACAAAATCCACCTTACTCCATATCCGAATTCGTCACTCAAATCTCTATACAGATTTAGCGAAATCGAATATTGTACTAGAATCGGATATTTTTCATCGTCAAGGTAAAGTAGGAGTAATCCGCTTATCAGGCGTGTTTGCGTTAAGGAGAAACGGGAATTTATGTTTACAGGAAATTCGGGACAATATTTTCTCCGTGAGATGACAGCACAGCAGAGGTAAGCCTTTGACTGCCTATTAGTCGCGTATTGCTATAAAAACTGCTAAATCCGGATCGTAATTTAGCCGGAGGTATAGATATCTAAGTAGATGTGAGTTAGATTGGGATAGTTTAAGTTTAAGCATTGGCTTTGACGAAATAGTTTCTTTTTCTTCTCATAAGAAGCTACATTCCAAGTCCGATGGTAGAGTCGTTTATATGTGCTAGGCTCTGTCTACACTATAATATTATAAAGAGGAAAGATTTGTACCTATTTTTGTATGTATGTAATGAATAGGCTCCGAAACTACTGGACCAATTTGAATAATTATTTCACTGTCGGAAAGCTACACAATCCCCGGTGAACATAGGCTATATTATATTTATAAAAACGTGAGGGATCCGTGCTAAAAGTTTAATAATGTAACTCAAGGTGTGAAAAAATTACCAAAAAGCTTTCTTTCAAACTGACGTGTATTGAAAACGTTACCATAGTAACCTAAACTGTTATGTCATGTAAATAAATAACTAATATGAAGTCGTTATTTTATTGTTACTGAATTATAAATACGTATTAATTGGCACTTATCTAAAATACCCGAAGCGAAGCGAGGGCGGGTCGCTAGTAATGAATAAAGGTATCTATTTCGAAATGTTATTTTTTCATTCTATTATATCATAGTGGTCTCCTGTCGGCAGATCCAAAGTGAAAGAGATGCCCAAGTCGCTGCAACAACCCGCAACGGACAAGTAACCAAATCAATCACTTTCATTTAAATTGATTATTCTATACTCAAACGGATCCCTGAAAAGCTACCAACGCTTCCTCAACGCTGGTTTAGAAGCTGAAATCTCAAGACATCCCTTAGTCGACTCTTACTACGGGATAAAAAGGGGCGGGGTGTTTTGTATTCTTTTCCTCGTCTCCTCCTTTCTTGTCATTCAACCTTCATTATATGTAAACGCATTACAACCGTAAATAGTTTTATGTTTAATATCTAAACGTTTGAACAACATAGGTGCCGTCAGAGCCTCTATTTTATCTTTCTCTCACACCTATGTAAATAAATAAATAAATAAATAAATAAATAACCCAAGACATGCCACGCTGGGCCACACAGCGCCACCTAGCCCCAAACTAAGCCGAAGCTTGTACTATGGGTACTAGACAACTGATAAACTTACTTATATACTTTTTTTTTTTGTAAATAAATACATATTATACATAGAAAACACCCAGACCAATACAAACAGACATGTTCATGCACACAAATGTTTGTACTGTGCGGGGATCGAACCCACAACCCTTGGCTCAGAAGGCAGAGGGCACTACCAAATGAGCCACCGATGTGTGTATATACTTCTCTCTCAGTACATTATAGTATTACAAGCAGCCTAAGGTATATTAAGGTATATTATACTAAGGTATAGGCATTTAGTACCAGAGGTGCGAATGAATTAGAGTAGCTGTACTGTAACCATTATGCGCACTTGTGCTCTCGCACACAAATACATGCCTAATTAATTTCCCTGTTGCTTAACGAGTTATGACTATTATACCGTCTTAGACTGTCTTTATCGTAAGACTCTTAATCTATTGTTCTTGAGTGCGTAATCCGATTCGTGCTTACTATTTGCAATACTTTCTCAATGTTTCCGTTACAATAAGTCTATACTTTGTCACTTAGTTTCTGAAATCGATCCTACTTATTTCAAAGTGTCGTCATGAATACTCAAGAAATTATTCACTAGCCGCCCGGAGTCGCGAAGTTTATTTATTTTCTTAGAAATCCTACAAATCCAACTGAACATTTTAATGTAAATGATAAAAATATTTAAAATGAAATAGTTTATTTCTGCAAATAGATTCACTAGTAATACTTTTGCTCGTCAGACTTTTTTCCTACCAGCACTTCGACGTGTAGCAGAAGAAGTGCCGCAACAAACTCAACACTTAGCCTTTTTTGAAATAAATAATACAATAAAATCATTTTAATAAGCACAAGCGAGCAGATACCCTTAGATACCTAAACAGTAGGAACTCACATAATTCAATAACAAATACACTTTATAAAAACCCTTGCAAGTCGTAAAACTACTACCAGTTTTGAATGCTGCATTCTATTCTCAATCAGAGGGGTGAGGGGTGAAACCTCTTTTTATATTGGCAAATTATCGTAAATCCGATTTCTATTTCGACATGTCGTGGATAGGGGCTTTAGTCTAGAAATTACTCTGCGGCAGTTCGTCCTGAAAGTTTTTAGTTATTTAGGAAATCTAACAGCACATTTCAATCTATATTACAAAAAAATCTTTAAACATATTTTTCTTAGAAAACTAAACTGTAAGAACTCATATAACTTAGTAACAAATAAATATTTATATGCATAGGTTTATAAAAAGCCCTTGCAAATCTTCAGAACTATCACTTTTATTGCGGTGGCAACAGACAGGTAACTGCCATTTACTTGCCCGTTTTCACAGCGCCTTGGGCTCCTCTTTCGCTTTCCATCAGGCGTAGGGGAGCCATTATGTCGAGCTACTATAAAAAAATAAGAAAAAGCACGACCCAGAGGTCATTTGGCTGTGGTATTCTATAGGGTGGAGTCCCTTCCCCGGACAGGCGGCTCAATTCAAGCAAAGATCGCTATGCCTTACCTATCCTAAAACTAGTTTGTTCAGAATGGATTATTTTAATCTCTTTCAGAGAGGTGAGGGGTAAAACCTCCTTTTATTTGATAAACTATTGGATGTCCGGTCACCAACACACTGTATACCTCCTGTCCGAAACAAACTTTTCATTTCATATCAATAACGTCTTTATAAATAGATCTCAATAAAAAACCATTTTATGTCCCATATTCGGGCTCCCTCAAGTCAATATTATGGCATAAATCAGGATGCGAGTGGACAATGACGTCACGGCACAAAGGATGGCGGGCATCGGTCACGGCGACCCATCATTATGACTGCGCATTTTGTTGGTGACAATGACTTGCTATAGGAAGAGGCCGATGACCTTAACAGATTTCCTTTTGACGCAGAGCTTTGATTTCGTATTGGATGGGGACATCAACAATGCCCCCTGAAGGGATGTCAGGGAGCGGCCTATCATCTTTTCGCTCCAAGCATACCTCACCTACCCATGGTGCATCCTGCCGAACAACAAACGAGGCGCTGGCAACCGACTGGTGGCGGTATAACCATCACAGTTGAAGACGTAGCTAAATACCACAGGCCGATGACGGGCAGCAGCGTCACCGGAGCGGGAAGCTACTTCCTGCGATCGCCAACCCGCCTGCCCAGCCGTGGAGATTATGGGCCAGATATTTGCCCTGAGTGACAATCAGCTGGAGAGGCCTATGTCCAGTAGTGGACGGCGATAGGCTGATGATAATGAAACGAACGCACGCATGTACGCACGGACGCCTACACACACACACACACACGCACACACCATACACATCTACACACACATACACACACAAGTTTCAGAATCCACAGACAGTGCCGCTCATTTAACATCTCCTTACTTATTATGATCGCTATTATAACCCGAATGTGCTTTTCCCCGCAGCGCTCATTTAGACTTCAAACGCCTTAAGTTATTTGACGCGAAGAAACCTTCTCAAACAGGCTGGATTCGTAATTAAACCACTTGTTCGGGGCTCGATATATTGCGAATTTATTGCAAAAGGGGCGTTTCTACAAACATCCAAATCCCTGGCGCGCCGACGATGTACAGAGGAATGGACATGCCGTATCAATATTGATGAGGGATAACAATAAAAGAAATAAAACCGGGTGGTTTCCGGATTTAGAACGTCATCTCATCCCGTGGGTATTGTAGGTAGAGGTAGAAGATGAATAAGGGAATGCCAAGAAACGGGCAGCAGCGTTTCCTGGATACAAATGATTACTTAAGTGTTATAAAGTGGATACCGCTTCTCGGTAAACGTAGTATCGGATACCATCTGGCCAGATAGAGTGATGCTTTGCACAAGATGGCTGGCAGCGCAACAAGTCCAGGAGCGAGAGTCCTATGCGCACAAGTGGACTGCAAGATGATATGACATCATGTGTTAATCTGATGTAGGTATGAGGTGCTCTAAAGTTACTATAAAGTTTTACTTAAAACCAATAAGTATACCGTGCCATTAGCTCATGTATTCATTCCAACGGCATATTAGTGGGCCTTCAGGGTGAGGGCGATAGTTACGATGGGTTTTTTCTATTTTGCCTGTCGACCTAACTCTTGGACGTCACGACCTTAGCATCAGGTGGAGTCAGGCCACCCTGAATGGTCTTCTTATAAAAAAAGTAGTTTTCGCCTGATCAACATGAGTAACAAACAATAAAAGTAACAAAGTTTGTATGGATGAATACGCATCTATCCAAACTAACTTTCGCATTTGTAATATAATATTAGTAGGATAGGATGTGAACAAGGTTCCTGTACTAAGTAAGCCTTCATAGCACCCTGACAAGTCTAATCCACCGCAGAACTCTTCTTAAATCCCGGGCGCAAATACAAATATATGTCTGCGCTTCACTGCGGCAAGGAAATTGAATACACAATCTCAGGAATCGACCTCCCGCCGGATTACGGGGACGTACGAATACGTACAAAATACGTACAATATTTTACTACGCCTAAAGCGTGGGCGTGAGACTGGTGAAATATGTGTAGGCACTTGTGTTGGCTGGATTTTTTAACCTAAGACGAATACACGTTGGCTTTCTATCTTGCTGTACTTCTCGAAGATTGTCTGGAAGTTCGCTCATAATGATAAGACTGCATAAATTGAACAACAATTGCACACAATAAACAAATACAAATAAAAATTAGACAAGATCAGATACATTGCTGTGAACCTTTTTTTTTTTTAAACAATAAAGGTTGTACAAATATAGGTGTATAATAATAATAATAATAATTAAACCCACTCTCACGAATTCTCAACCAATCCGGTAAAGGATACATCATAGACAGGGAAAAGAAAATAAGAATAACACACCTACTATACATGGACGATATTAAATTATACGCAACATCAAGAAAAGAACTAGACCATCTATTAAGTTTAACCGAACAATTCAGTAATGATATTAAGATGACATTTGGTATTTCAAAATGTAAAATTAACTCAATAATAAAAGGGAAACATTCAGATTCACAGTCATACCAATTAACAGCAAGACAAACAGAAGAAAGCAATAGTATTCAAAGCATGGAATTTCAAGAAGCATATAAATACCTTGGCTATCTACAAAGCACTAAATTGAACCATAAAGAGATTAAAGAAGAGCTTCGGAAAAAGTATTTAGCTAGATTACAACAAATTTTTAAGACACAATTATCCGCCAGAAATAAAATAAAAGCAGTCAATACTTACGCCATCCCCATTCTCACATACTCCTTTGGTATTATTAATTGGACAGACACAGACTTAGACGCACTAAACACTCTCACTAGATCTACAGCCTACAAATATAATATACACCATATACACTCCGCAAAAGAACGTTTTACCTTACCACGTAGCGCAGGGGGGAGGGGTGTAATTGACATTAAAAACCTCTGCTACTCACAAGTAGATAATCTACGCACATATTTCCTACAAAAAGCAAATACCAGCCCACTACATAATGCAATCACTCATATTAACACATCTGGAACTCCCCTACAATTAAGTAATAACAACTTTAATCCATCTGTAAATATAAAAGACAATGACACAAAAATCGAGCAATGGAAACAAAAATCCTTACACGGAAAACACTCACACCATCTGGACCAACACTTTGTAGACAAGACAGCATCAAACAGCTGGCTAACCAAAGGCAACATTTTTGCTGAATCTGAAGGCTTTATGTGCGCTATCCAGGATCAGATCATCAGAACCCGCAACTACTCAAAATATATCATAAAAGACCCTTCAGTTAAAGACGACAAATGCCGATTATGCAACCAAAACAGAGAGACAATAGAGCACATTACAGGAGGATGCAACACTCTGGCAAATAAAGAATATACCAACAGACATGATAATGTCGCCAAACAGATCCATCAAAACCTAGCCCTCAAGTACAAATTATTAAGCGAATACACCCCATATTACTCATACAGCCCCAAAAAAGTCCTCGAAAATCAAACAGCTAAACTTTATTGGGACCGCGATATCATTACAGATAGGACTATAAACTGCAATAGACCAGATATCACACTAACTATAAAATCTACTAAACTTACATACCTCATTGACATTTCCATCCCTAACACCGACAACCTTAGGAAAAAACACAATGAAAAAATACAGAAATACATAGCTCTAGCAGACGAAATAAAACAGATGTGGCACCAGCAAACCGTTAAAATAATACCTGTAATTCTATCATCCACTGGCATCATCCCGAAAACACTACATGTGGCAATCAAAGAAATAGACTTACCCAAAAATATTTATGTGAAGCTACAAAAATCTGTCATTCTTGACACCTGCAACATAGTTCGCCGCTTTTTTAATTACCCCACTATTGAATCTAGAGAAGACTAGTATACTTGGCATAGCCCGTAACTAGCTTCTATAAAAAAAAACCCAGTTGCAAAACTGAGAACACGAGTCAAAACTCAAAATAATAATAATAATACTAGATACCTGCAATTTAGTCCGTCGCTTCTTTAACTACCCCGCCGTAGAATCTACAGAAGACTAGCTTACTTGGCACAGCCCGTAACTAGCTTCTATAAAAAAAACCAGTTACAAAACTGAGGAAACGAGTCAATACTCATACATAATAATAATAATAATAAGCCCCCTAAAGTCCAACCTTTCGTCCGTGCTTGACCATCTAAGCCACGTGGGGGGCGGACACCCGCAACAAAGTTACTATGCGGGTGACCAACAGGGCAATGGCAAAACCCTATATGGAGAAATGGAAAATAGAAAGTATAGTTTGCGGCCGCTGCCCGGGGGTCGCCGGGGCACACCTGGAGCCATCGCTGGGTGTTCCAGCATGCAAACCGTTGGCGACGGGGGGCTGAGCAGGCGGGCTCCCCTCGATAAATCATCTACAGCCGAAAATAGTACAGAAACTGAAATAAATAATGATCTCAACCTATCAGACTCGACGTCTGTAGTATCGAGTGGCTCATCGTTCCACTGTTCAGAGAGATCACCAACACCATCATCTGACAGTAGAGAAGTCACTCCCTCACCAATCTCAGCGGAGGCGACATTGTTCCCTCCACTTAATTTAGTAGAGCCGACCTCAAGTGTTGCGCAGGAAGCTAATGCTTTTCAACCTGCGTCCACCAAGGCCGGAAAATCTCGAGTACGCATGAAATGGACTTATGATGTTAATTTATTCATCATGCGTACCTATTTTCGTGTAACTAAATTAGAAACTGATCTTACTATATACAGAACCCTATTACACCAACAATTTATGGCACAGTATCCCAATATTAATGTTTCAGAACAGAGGGTTTCAGACCAAAGACGAGTAATAGTCCGCAATAAAATGATCTCGGAAGAAATGATATCTAAAATTAAAGAAGAAGTTAGACTAGAGTTAGAACAGGTAGAGCTTACCTCATCACAAACAATCTCGCCAGAACTAACTGTAGGGATGGACATCCTTTCAAACAATGTCTCTCAAACAGAATACAATTCACTCAGAACACCATATACAGTGACACAGACAGAACAAATCTCACTCGGAACACCATACACACTGACACAGACAGAACAAATCTCACTCGGAACACCATACATACTGACACAGACAGAACAAACCGCTCGCACACCAAGCAACACTGCATCCACACAAACATATACAACAAACTTATTGTTAGAAAATGAAATCGAAACATTAGAACCTAGACCTTTACCAGACATTACAGCACAAAGATTACATGATAAATTACAGGCAACTTTGATAGAATACTCTGGGATCGATCCTACGCTTAGACCGAAATTACCAAAATTAAGATATGGCAAGTACCTATCAAAGCTGACACACATTTTTAACAGCAACATTTTGGTAAATTTTTTCACAGAAGACTCTAAATTGGTCGATATTCATACACTAATATACTGTAGTGCCATGGTAATTGCCCGCGAACTGGGTTATAGAATAGGAGAATCCTCTCAGCAACCACCGTCACAACGTGATCGTGAGCGAAAGCCTGCGTGGCAAATCAGACTTGAAAAAGACATAACACAACTCAGAGCAGACATCGGAAGATTAACACAGTATATAAACAACAATAGATCGAAAAACGTAGTACGCACTGTAGAGAAAATATTTAGGAACACAAAAATACACAGTACCCATGAAAGAAATAACAAGAGCCCCGAAGAATACTTAGATACACTTAAACAAAAGTTAGCATTAAAATCCCATAGACTAGCAAGGTACAAGAAAGCTTTAAATAGGAAAAAGGACAACCAACTATTCAACACGAATGAAAAACTTTTTTATAGAAAACTCAACGTCAAAGAAGACACAATAGGAACAGATTTACAAGTACCAGACAAAAATGAGCTGGAACAGTTTTGGGCAGGAATATGGGAAACGAATATTACACACAATGAACGAGCAGAATGGATAGCAGAAGAAGAAAGTAGATGGGAGAATTTGGAAGAAATGCAGTTTGAAGACATAACAGATAACGATATCACTCTTATTACATCACGGTTACACAATTGGAAGTCCCCAGGAATAGACAAAGTACACAACTTTTGGTATAAAAAGTTTCATACCCTCCATAGAATATTAGCCAAAAACGTTACAGAGATCATTCGCGGAGAACAAGCTACACCACACTTTATGACCAAAGGTATCACATATATGCTCCCTAAAGGTAAATACACTTCACAACCAGCAAAGTATAGGCCAATCACATGCTTACCCACTATATACAAAATTATCACAGCCACAATAACACAAAAAATCACAAAACATATTGAGAAACACGACATTCTATCAGAAGAACAAAAAGGGTGCAGACGGAACCACAGAGGGTGCAAGGAGCAACTTATTATAGATTCCCTAATTCATCGCCATGCCTCAGTAAATAAAAGAAATCTGCATTGTACTTATATTGATTACCAGAAAGCTTTCGACAGTATACCACATTCTTGGCTATTACATATACTAGAAATATATAAAATTAATCCCGTTCTTATAGAATTCCTTAAAAATGTCATGCCTCTATGGAAAACCCAGCTGCACCTCAAAGATATTACTTCAAGAGAAATATCAATAACAAAAGGTATTTATCAGGGAGACTCATTGAGCCCTTTGTGGTTCTGTCTCGCCCTTAACCCTATTTCACATATGCTTCGCGAACACAATTCAGGATACCGCCTAAAACACGACAATATTGAAACAACTATTTCACATTTAATATATATGGACGATATCAAATTATACGCAAGAACTAAAACAGAAATGCAGAAATTGATCGATGTTACAGCTAAATTTAGTAAAGATATCAATATGCAATTTGGCTTGGACAAATGTAGAACAATTCATATAGTTAAAGGAAAAATTCGACCAGGTGACTACAATACAGAAGACAATAGTAGAATATCAGCTATGGAACCGGACGAATTATATAAATATTTAGGCTACCATCAATCCAAGGGCATAGATCACATTAAAATAAAAAGATCACTCATGCAGGAATACAGAACTAGAGTCACCGCAGTATGCAAAAGCCAATTAACAGGAAAAAGTTTGATAAAGGCAATTAATACTTACGCCGTTCCTATTTTAACCTACTCTTTCGGTATTATAAAATGGACTAAGTCGGACATACATCAACTTGAAATCAACACTAGAACTATCCTTACTAAACATAATTATCATCACCCTAAATCTGCAATAGAAAGAATGACACTAAGTAGACAAAAGGGCGGGAGAGGCCTAATTAGCTTAAAGACACACTGGGAAAACCAAATTGCTAACCTTAAAACATTTTTCCATCAAAAAGCCGTAAACAGTGTCATTCATAAAGCTACGGTAAATAATGATCATAACTATACCCCTTTGAATCTTGAAGCAAACACAATATCAGATGTAAGAGTTAGTCCAGAACAAACACTAATGGAGCAATGGAAGAAAAAAGCTTTACACGGTAGGCATCCCCATGATCTGGAACAACCACACATAGATTCTGAAGGATCTAATAAATGGCTTACAATAGGATCGTTGTTTCCGGAGACCGAAGGTTTCATGGTTGCAATCCAGGACCAAATCATTAACACACGAAATTACAGGAAATATATCATAAAAGATCCCACAATCACAGACGACAGATGTAGAAAGTGCCACATCCATGCGGAAAATATTCAGCATATAACTGGAGCATGCCCAAACCTTGCACAGACTGACTACACCCACAGACACAATCAAATAGCAAACATCATACACCAAAAACTTGCAGTAAAACATCAACTTATTCCGGATAAAAGCACACCATATTATCAGTACACACCAAATTCAATACTCGAAAATAGTACTCATAAAATATACTTTGACCGAGCAATATTAACTGATAGAACTATACATTACAACCGCCCTGACATCACCCTACAAGACAAAGTTAATAAAATTACTTACCTCATTGACATTGCTGTACCCAACACCCATAACCTGGTAAAAACAATAACTGAAAAGATTCATAAATACGCAGATCTCAAGGATGAAATCACCAGAATTTGGAAACAACAAAAAGTTTATATTGTTCCCCTAGTCATTTCAACCACAGGCGTCATCCCAAATTATCTGCACCATAGTTTAAAACTTATAGACTTAAAACCCACAACCTACATACAACTACAAAAAGCCGCAATATTAAACACTTGCCGTATAGTACGTAAATTTCTACAGTTAGATGAAAATAACCATCAACCCGAACCTCCAACAAACTAATAAAAACGTATGTCATTTACTTGGCTCTGCCCGTAAATGGCATCTATGTTACCAGCTATTGCAGCTGAGAAATATCAAAAGATAAACGAAAAATAATAATAATAATAATAAGAGCGTAGGGAAGTGACGACCCCATCGCCCGCTGTTGGGAGTTGCTGAGCTTCGCACCATGAAGAGCAACAACTCCCAGCAGTGCAGTCAGTCTCCGCAGGGCAGCTTGTGGCCAGCTGTTGGTGTGTGGCGACACCACGGACCCGAGACCTCCCGGGGGAACACACCATCTTTCCCCCACCTCTGGCTTGCCTTCGTTGGCCGTCCAGAGTGGAGCGCAGGAGCTATATGCTTGAAAGGGTGGAAGTGCTCAACCTACGTAATAACGGGGAACGGCTGACCGGATTACCGCGATCCAGAAACCGGTGTACACCTCTCTACACCCTTAGCCAGCCACGCCAGTGTTGCCCCCTTGCCGCCCAGTCTGGTGGCTAATTTGGGGGGCCCACCTAGTGGCCGGCGAGTCACCACCTGCCTAAATTTTAATTTGTGAGATATTGAAATGGCAGGCGACCGTTATCTCACCCCATAGCCCAGATATCCTGCCCACAAGAACCTCATTCAATAGTCCCAGTTTTAGTTACCCATCTTAACGCAATAGTGCTGCACTCGCCGGGTATTACTATTGAGTGTGTCATCTTGGGGCACTCAGAAGTAATGCCCGGCCTGTGTATCCCATCTCACATACACATATTAAATTGTCTCAAGGGGCCTCTACGTGTTGGGCCTGTGCCCCCATGCAAGCCTTCCAAAGGACCGGGAGGGGTGACACCCTCCCGTGAAATCCTAAAGAGACTACATAATAATAATAATAATAAGCCCCCCAAAGTCCAACCTTACGTCCGCGCTTGACCATCTAAGCCACGTGGGGGGCGGACACCCGCAACGAACTTACTATGCGGGTGACCAACAGGGCAATGGCAAACCCCATGAATATGGAGCTACGTAATAGGAAACTAGGTATACTGTCGCTTCCCGGGGGTAATCGCCGGGGCACATCTGGAGCCGACGCTGGATGTCTCAGCATGCAAGCCGTCGGTGGCGAGGAGCTGAGCAGGCGGGCCCTCGCCGGGAATAATTCCGAAAATATGACAGCCGAAATGAATGCGTCTCCGTCATCACCACCATCATCTCCGCAAAGTTTATTTCCATCAACAGGTTCATCACCCCGTTCTTACGAAAATATAACTACATCAAGCTCTTCCTCTTCTACTACTTCACCGACAATAGATAAACGGAATTCAAGGAGACAAAGGCCGCGGCCCGGGGATCGCCGGGGCGCGTCTAGAACGGGCACTAGGCGCGACAGCATACTACAACCCGCAAGCATATCATGTCCCCAAAGTGGACAACTAATGGCCGAAGAACTCGCCAACACTGATAATGAAGGAGCCATCACCATCCAGCAAAATGAATTACCAGGCCCTACACAGCTCAGAAGTGTTTTGCAGGAACTTTGTCCTACAACCACACTGGCTGGCCGAAGTAGACAACGGATGAAATGGACTGACGAGATAAACAGAACCCTACTCCGTTGCTACTATTTAGTCACAAATAATGAGATGGACCTAACTTGCTATCGCCAATTATTACACCGAAAATTCGTTGAAATATATCCCGAATTACATTTCTTAACGGAACAACGACTGTCTGACCAAATTCGTGTGATCCACCGAAACAACAGAATATCTGCATCGGAACGATCAGAAATAAAGAGTTACATACAAAACCATTTACGTAATAGCAATACTACTATACAGACTGATACACATAATATCCAAGAGACACAACAATCCCAACCGCACCAATACGAGTATGAAACACAAAATATACAATTAGACAACAATATCCAAGACACATCCTTACAACCCTCGATTACCATCCTACCAGATAACAGTTTGATATTGACATCGTCTATTCAAAATACATGTAACACACTAATTAATACGGATGTTACAGAAATCGAACCCACAAATATAGCTGTTGGGGATATGTCAGATTTAACACATATAGATAAAACATTCAAGGATATACTAAGCACCTACAAAGACACAGACCCTACTCAAAGACCAACAATACCTAAAATCTACATGAGTCGTAACACAAAAACAGTAATAAGTAATATAAACAAAACAATTCATAACTATATACAGGAGCACAATATAACTACAATTGAAAAACTACACGAAATTATCTACTGCGCTGCTATTACAGCTAATAATATACTCAACAATGAACCAGTAAAAAACAGAACCGAAAGTAATAGATGTAACAATAAAAAAGCTGCTTGGGAGCGACGACTAGAATCCAAAATCACAATCCTTAGGAAAGAAGTAGGACAAATAACACAGATTTTACAAGGAAAACTTTCATATAAGAAACAACACAGATTAAAACTACACGACAGAGATAAACAGGAAGTTGAAGACATACTAGACACTAAAAAACAAAAATTACAAGCACTATCAAAACGATTGCGACGGTATAAACGGTCTAACCAAAGACGTAAAGATAATAAAATGTTCGAAACAAACCAAAAATTATTCTATAGAAACTTTAACAAAGAACAGTCCATTACAGATCCACACAATATAAATGAGGTAACGCAGTTTTGGAAAAATATCTGGTCTAACCCCATAGAACATACAGAAAATCCGTCATGGTTGAAAGCAGAAGAAAAAGAAGTAGAAGACATAGACAACATGCCAAATTTCATAATAGAACCCGAAGATGTTACACATGCAACCAGAAAGCTCCTTAACTGGAAAGCACCCGGACCAGATAAAATACAAAACTATTGGCTGAAATATTTCACAGCAACACACGAACCACTTGCGAATATATTTACCGATCTAATACAATCACCAGAAAATACACCAGACTTCTTGACACAAGGTATCACATACTTAAAACCAAAAGATTCAGACACAACTAACCCATCAAAATACAGACCCATTACTTGCCTTCCCACTTTATACAAATTGATGACTTCTATAATCACAAATAAAATCAATACTCACATAACAAAACACAAAATTATACCAGAAGAACAGAAAGGATGCTGTAAGGGCTCGAGAGGATGCAAGGAACAACTTGTAATAGACTCAGAAATACATAACCAAGTAAGACAGAACCATAGAAACCTTCACTATGCCTACATAGACTATCAAAAAGCATTTGACAGTGTTCCTCATTCATGGCTCTTAGATATTCTAAAAATGTATAAAATAGATGACCAACTGGTATCGTTTCTGGGACATATTATGACTAAATGGTACACAACACTTAACATCAGAACTGAAAACGAAAACTTAACATCGGAACTCTTACATATATCTAGAGGCATATTCCAGGGTGACTCCTTGAGCCCTCTGTGGTTCTGTTTGGCAATAAATCCACTATCAAGAATCCTTAATAACACCGGCTATGGCTATATTATAGACAGAGCAAATAAAACAAAAATTACCCATCTTCTTTACATGGATGATATAAAACTATACGCAGCAACAAGAAAAGAATTACAATATTTACTTAAACTGACTGAATCATTTAGCTCCGACATTAAAATGAAGTTTGGGATTGATAAATGTAAACTGAATTGCATACTAAAAGGAAAACACAAAGACACAGAACCATATAGATTAGAATCAGAAGATAGTCAAATTGAAAGTATGGCCGTAAAAGACACATACAAGTATTTAGGATACCTACAGAATACTAAACAGAACCACGGAGAAGTCAAGGAGGAACTCAAGAAAAAATATAAAGAGAGAGTACACAAAATATTTAAAAGTCATCTCTCAGCCCGTAATAAAATCAAAGCCCTCAACACCTACGCTGTGCCAATCTTAACATATTCCTTTGGTATTATCAACTGGACCGACACCGACTTAGATGCACTCAATACACTGACAAGATCCCTAGCTTATAAATACAACATACACCACATTCACTCCGCAAAAGAGCGCTTCACATTACCTCGTAAATTAGGAGGAAGAGGTGCTATAGACATAAAAAATCTTAGCTACTCACAAGTAATAAACTTACGTTCATATTTTCTAGATAAAGCAACAGATAGCCCTTTACATAACGCCCTAACCAAAATATCTACATCAGGAACACCTTTACAGTTAAATAATCCGCAATTGAACCTATCATTAAAACTTACAGATCAAGACAAACAAATTCAACAATGGAAACAAAAATCCTTACATGGAAAACACCCACACCACCTAGATCAGGAATTTATAGACAAAGAAGCTTCTAATTGTTGGTTAACTAAAGGAAATATTTTTGCTGAATCTGAAGGATTCATGCTTGCTATTCAAGACCAGATAATTAAAACACGCAACTACGCTAAATACATAATTAAGGATAATACAGTTACAAATGATACATGCAGATTATGTAATGAGAATAAAGAAACAATAGACCACATAACAGGAGGATGCAGTACGTTGGCCAACAAAGAATATGTGCGCAGGCATGATAATGTAGCAAAACAAGTCCACCAACAATTAGCACTAAAATACAAATTAATAGATAATTACACACCTTACTACACATATGAGCCAAAAAGCATACTTGAAAACCAACAAGCTAAGCTTTACTGGGATCGAGACATCATAACAGACAGATTTATCAATTGCAACAGACCAGACATCACCCTCACTATTAAATCCTCTAAAACCACCTATCTTATAGACATATCCATACCGAATGCAGACAATATTACAAAAAAACACAACGAAAAAATTCAAAAATACATTGCACTCTCCGATGAAATCAAACAAATGTGGCATCAACAAACTGTTAAAATAATCCCGATCATCTTATCTTCTACTGGACTTATACCAAAATCACTACATACATCACTACAAGCATTAGACATACATAAATCTATATACATCAAGCTACAAAAGTCAGTAATATTAGATACATGCAATATTGTACGCAGGTTTTTCAACTACCCAACCACGAGATAATATAATGTTACGTAAAGAGTATTAGGTACTTGGCAAAGCCCGTTCCTAATATGTCTTAAAAACCACCAGCTACCATGCTGAGAAAATAATTTGAAGACATACATAATAATAATCTTTATTTGGTATAAAAACAATGTTACAAAAACAGATAAAGCGTTAACGGCCGCAGTAGTCGAAGACTGTGTCGCAGCCATCAGCGCCCACCTCTTGAAACGGACATTAATTTCGAATAAATTAAAAAAGAAAAAAAAAATATATATTAAAAATTTTAACTACTTTAAATTACTACATTGTGTGTGTGTGTGTATGTGTATGTGCGTTGTGTGTGTGTGTGTTTATGTGTGTGTGTGTATGTGTGTGTTGTGTGTGTGTATATATGTGTGTTTATCTTTTTATTTTAATAACGACTCCACCACATCATAATCAAGCTTTAGAAGCCACTCGGTTAATAGAGTTTTACATTTATATGTATTAGCGCCTGTTCATACTAGCGTTTATTTTCGTTCACACTAGCGGTTGATCCGCCCGGCGGCGACCGCAAATCGACCGCCGATCAACCGCAAAACGGCCGAGGTGTTCACACTAGCGGTCGCGGTTTTGCGGTTTGGCAGCTGGTAGTGTTGTAGATCGATGGTCGGCTATAGGTAATTGTTGATTCCTTAGTGAGAATAAATCGATTCAAGTACCAAATGATTTTACAATCTAAACATCGATAATCGCTTTAAAGATAATTTATGTGTGACTTTAATTATTCTGTTTTTGGGAATAGGATACTGACTGTTTACTGTTCTATATTACTTTCTGGTCACCTTAAGAAGAAGTACAATTTAACTTATTTGAGAGCCATGAGTACTAAATTGATTGCAAATGAGAAGTTTATTGACGATAAACTTCAAATATTATTACAAAAGTTAGGTTTTGATTAAATTATAATATTATCGTATTTTTATCTATAATAACATCTTCAATTAAGAATAAATTTCATAAACTCACATTTAATACAGTTGTCACAATTGTCTTAAGCGAATAGCAAATAATTAACGATTCCTAGTGATCGTTTAACTTTCTGGTGTCCCATGCTGATTACAATTTGTACTAGTCACAAATCGATTAATCATTATGATCCATTAACGTAACGATTAAATTGTAACAACACTAAAAATAAAACAATTACGTATCTACTAACAGAACGTAACCATTTTTGAAGCGCCTTGCGAAAATAAAGAATTATTGTATTTACTTCATACTAAAATTATGATGTATTATGTTGTATTCTACTACCTGTTTTTACGGTAGATCTAATGGGAGTTTTCGTTCCCACAATACTTAAAGAAATTCTTATCAAATTTACAATACTGAATGAACTGACTGACTCCTTTGCGCGCATCGGCGTACGGATAAACTTGGACAAAACCATGTTCAATGAACATGCTCTACCGGAACTCAAAGTTGTTCAAAAATATGTAGGTATACCTCGGGCAGACATTGCAGTTAGGTGGAACCAGCTTTGAGGACGAGGTAATTAGGAATAGTCAGGCTTCAGATGGTCGATCCCACAGTGCCTAAAGACGAAAATCTTTAATCAGTGCGTTCTACCGGTTATGACATACGTAGCTAAAATGTGGACACTTACGGTACGGCTAGTCCACAAGCTAAAGATCGTTCAGCAATCATATCGAAAGGGCTTTGCTCGGGTCTCTCTGTCTTATCCGAAATGTGGTGATCTGGCAGAGAACCCAAGTTATCCACAGCTCACCGATTTAATAAATTGAAGGGGCATCGTTCTAGCTACATCAGCCGCAGAATCAATAATCAATAAATCTCTATGTGGTTTGAATCCTTAGGGAAGTAAGAACGAGATTTTGCAACATGTTCTACCGAAACCGATGGCAGTTTACGGCGCTTTTAATTTACTTACAATTGGGATGATGACTAAAAAATAATTTAATGTCCATCAGATAGATTAATGAAAAATATTGGATACGTATTTTTTATTTTGCCTCTTGTTCAAAAACTTACGAAGATACATTGATTTTAAATGTCACATGACGTCACGTTAGAGTACAAAATATACTCTAACGTGACGTAGTTAGCCCCCACTCCGTAACTTTAATGCGCTATATCTAAGTATTTTCTTGTTATTTCGACAAAACAAAAAATACGGGTCTTATATTTTTTTATTATCTAAGAGACGGACTAATTATTTTCTTCATTTTCATACCTTGTCATCATCCGTATTTACATTTTCAATTTAATCAAATATGTTATATTATTAAAAGGAAAACTAAAACATAAAATAGGTAGATATAAGTATTCATGAATTAATCATGTTCAGATTTCCATTATTTCGTATTTCATAGAAAATAATGTTTGATTTTTGGTATAGAAAAATGCTAACTAAAAATGTATCTATAGGTTAATAACCATTTCTAAATAATTAGTGTGGCCTCAACGTGTACTTATATTTTCCACCATAATTATAAATTCAAATAAATTTGTTTCATATTTTATTTTAACCGTGTAAAGTTACGTTCTATAAAACAGAAGAAGAAATGTCACTAGCTAGTGATGGAGGTATAGTGCTATTAAAGTTTCGATAATATCTAAATATAGTAAGCTGAAAAGTAAAATAATTTTAAATGGAAATGGATAGTTTCTTGAGAAAATATTTCGACAAAGAGTAAAGAAAGGTAATTTTTTTTATAGTGCAAACGGGCCATTATTATCACTTAGGAAACAGTTAAATAACTTTCTCCTTAGCTGTTGTGTAATGGTCGTTGTGGCCTCTCTCATCCTTTCTTTCCTATTCTATATTACCTTCGAGTACTGTTTTACGTAATGGGGGTTGAAGGCAGTTCAGGGAGTGGTGGATATTGCTCACCCGACAAGAGGAAACCTCTTTAGAATTAATGAATATGAAATTTTGCGATATTGACTTGTGGTAGAGTATATCTTCTAGCTAAAAATATTTAGTAGCTGAAAATTTTACCCAAAATATGGATAGTATTGCTGCCCACCAATTGTGAACCATTAATTACGAGAGTACCTACACTAAAGAACTTACGTCGGCACTAAGTTATTTTCCTAGTGACACTACGTAGTGCAGATACGCTTACTTTGCATAAATGTAAGATTCGCGATGGGCATTTGTCTTCTACTTTCATCGATATTCACAATTTGACTATAGAGCAGCCCTAGCCCGCCGATGTCAAAACGCGTGAACAGGGGTAGCGGATCAACCGCCAAACCGCAGTTTGAACGCCGCGCCCCGCCGCGTTCGTAGTGTGAACAGGGGTAGCGGTTTGACGGCGGTTTGATGGCGGTTAAACGTCAATCTGAAGGAAGCCTTAAGTGGATAAATATTTAATTTTTCATTGATTTTATTATAAAGGTGTGGTGCTAAGTAATTATAGTGATGTTTGACTAGACCATTTCTAGATTTAAGTAACTGACACACTCTGTTCCGCCTTCTTTTATTTTCTAATACGTTGTCATTATAATTAACACTTTTATGTTTGCGCAGGATTAGGCTCAAAACGAATAATTTTCTAACAGAAAGAACCTCCCAGTAATCGTATATTAGTTTTGTAGGATATCTCATTGGTTTACTGGCCATAGTTTTCAAGACTGCTCTTTGGGCCCTTTCTAGAGATAGCATGTTGGTCTTGCCAGTAGCACCCCAGACTGTGATACAGTAGGTGACAATGGACTGTGCAAGAGCAAAATAAGCCGTTCTCAGAATAGGCGGATCAGCACCAGCTCGCAATCTACTAAAAACGAATATCAGCTTCCTAATACGCGCAGTAATAGCTTTAATATGTTCATGCCACGATAAGATACTATCTAGTATAACCCCTAGATACTTCAAACTATTAGTGCGTAATATTGCATCACAGGAGCATATAACTTTATCGTTTGATTTGCATTTATGAGCCTTAATTACGTAGGATACATCTGGCTGTGCCGAAAGCTTAGGCGAAAAAGTAATAAATTTAGTTTTGCTTAGGTTGAGGGTAAGCAAATTTCGGGTCAGCCAGAGCATAACTGATTTTAGTGCTGATTCTGCATTTATGCGAGCCGCTTCCCAATTCTCACCATGGGCAACAATTGCAGTATCATCAGCATATGCGACAATCTTACTATTAGGAAGCTGCAACTGGCACAGGTCATTTAGGTATATCAAAAACAATGTGGGTCCTAGGACACTTCCTTGGGGGACACCGTAGGTAATAAGTTCGTCCTGACTAGTGTAGCTGCCCATTTTAACGCACTGACTTCGACCTTCTAGATAGCTTTTAAAGATCCTTAGCACATCGCCACGGACACCGAGATTTTGAAGTTTAGCAATCAGGACTGGGACAGACACAGTGTCAAATGCCTTAGTAAGATCGATGAAAATGCCAACCGAGCATTGTTTTTTATTGATGTTATCAACTACGGTACCTATTACTTGAAGAACAGCGTCTTCTGTAGACTTGCCAGTTCTAAAGCCAAACTGATTCGAGGCAAGGAGATGTCTTGAATCCATGTATTCTATCAATCTTCTATTCAATATTTTCTCAAGAATTTTTGACAATATTGACAAAACAGATATTGGCCGATAATTATTGACACTTTGTATGTCCCCACCCTTATGTATTGGATGAACAAGTGCCCTCTTAAAGGCTGCAGGAAAAATACCAGACGAGAGACAGAGATTGAATACTTTGTTTAGAATAGGAATTAGTATATGTCTTGCTTCAATAATGAGAGATGTTGGAATGCCATCCCAGCCAGTGGCACAATCCCTCTTTAGACCCAGAATAATTCCTTCAATCTCTGTTTCATCCGTGTTAAGCAATGCCATGGAGTCCTTCACGGAAGCATTTGACTCCTGAACGGAGTACTGAAGCATTGGATCCGGAGAACTGGCAATTATTTCATTAGCTAAATCAGAGCCTATGTTAGCAAAGTATTTATTAACTATACCAACCGAAGCTTGGGGGTCATTAGAAATAGAAAGAAGTTCATCTGATGATGAGGCCCTTTGTGGTATATTCGAAATCTTTTTTATAAGGTTCCACATCTGTTTAGGGTTTTTTTTGTGTTTCTGAAATTCTGTTCGCTCATATTCGCTTTTATGTTTTTTAAGTAAATTATTACAAAAATTATTGTAACGTTTATACGAAATACGCAAGACATCATTGTCAGGTTGTTTTTTTGTTTTGCGATATAATTTGTCCTTATGCCGTATGCAACGTAGCAATCCGGGTGTAATCCAGGGTTTGATAATACGTTTCCTGCTTGGAATATGATGACTTACGGTATTCGCATTAATAAGTGAAGATAGTTTTTGTACTAAGATGTTAGCAGCAGTTTCGGCATTATTGTTGTTGAGTATATCAGAGAATTCCATGGTTTCCAATTCGATTAAACATGCGTGTAAATTAGTGCGTTTAACTATCCGGGTAGTCGCGGGCTCACTAATACCTTGCAAGGAAGAACAAAATAAGACCGGAGAGTGGTCGGTGAACAAAGAGTCCAACACCATAGTCACAGCTTTCTTATTTGTTTTCAGAATTAGATGATCAAGACAATTATTACCTCGTGTCGCATAAATATGGGCTGGGAGCATGGAATGTGAAGCTAATAAATTTAAATACGAATTTGAGTTCAGCTCGGTGTTGTCCGGTGAGATATTAATATTTAGGTCACCGATAATAGCTATTGTTTTGAAAGGACGTAAAGTGTGTAATAATGTATCTAGTGCGTTTGTAAAATTATCGATATTCCTATGTGAAGGCGAGCGATATATGGCGATGATCACTACATTATTAGGAAGCTCTATAGTCAAACAATTAGCATCCGCCAAATTTGGTTCTACAACTTTGGCTATCACGCTCTCCCTTACATATACCACTAGCCCATCATTTTGATTATTGTGTTTAGTACTAAAGTTTGTGTAGCCAGGAAGGCTTGGAAGAAAGGGGCACTTGCTCAACCAACACTCTGATAGTACGACAATATCAAGATCAAATTTGATGCGCTCAAGTAGAAGGAGAAGATTCTCAAAGTTTATCGAGTTACCTATGCTTCTTATGTTCACATGAAACACTTTCAAATAGTGATTCGGGTTGGTTATAAAGTTAGATGCACTTTCTGGGGAGCATATATATGATTTACCTATTGCAACATGGTCAATTTCGGAAGACACCTGTAAATGGTCATCCATCATAAAAATCTAAGAAAAAATTACAGTTTAAATACGAACAAGGGTACTTTTCCTGGATGTTCATAATAAAATCAATAATATTTGAGTGATTGGTATATTTTTTTTGTGATAGCATCATTATTGTCTTAAATGTATTGTGGGTGATAAGTGAGACTTTGTGTAATTTAGTTTGAATGAGAGTATATTGTAGTGTAGATGTGTGTGCGGTCGTTACATTCTTAGCAATATTAACATAACAAAAGATAAATATAAAATGAATAAAGTATAACCAAGTTAACACAGAAAACATAGCTTTAACAAAACAGAAATATAGGATGCAATAGAGACCTAGTCATTTTAATTTAATTAATTTTTCCAGATCTGATTCATCATTTATAATGTAATAGGGGGACCCATCTTTCTCCCTTATAAATATTTTTCCTTTTGTAGACCAACAATATTTGAAGTCGTTACTGTTTGCAAAAACGCGGGTATGATAGAATAAGCGTTTCTTCTTTGCAGTAAGATTTTCTGCAATGAAAATTGGCTTATGAGGTCCATTTATGTGTATATTTTCTGTGGTAAGTTTTCCAGGTCCTTTATTGTAGTTCTTGTACGCTTTGAGTATTTTATCCTTAGTTATAACGCTTACGAGATCCAATATTATGGTCTTAGTGTCTGGGTGTCCAGAGTTAATGCGAAATATATCCTTGACTTCACTCGGTAGTATGTTTACATTGATTGCTTTCCCGATCCTAGTAATAGTTTCAATTAGAGTTGTCTTAGTCTCAGGCTTGTTGACTGGTATATTTTTTATCTCTAGGCATGTTGACCGAGCACTCCTTTCGAAGTTTTCTAATTGATTTTCAAGCTTTTGGATGTACTTTTGTTGTTGTAAGTTCTCTTCTTGTATCTCATTAACCTGGTCGACAAGCAACTCATACTTAGTTGATAGAAACTCTATAGAAGATCGTATCTCCGAGTTTTGAACTTTAATTTCCTCCATAACTGAACACATCTTCTCCATTTTTAGGTCCTGTTGATTTTTAAAGTCAGTAAACATAGCTTGCATTTTAGACATAAAATTTGCAAGTTGAATTTCGGTCGTGTTAGTCCTCTTTCTTTTAGTACGGTGAGAAACATTCGAATCTGAGCTTAATAATTCTTCAGGCAAACACCGACGGTCATATTCTAAACTGCTATGTTGACTATTGGGTTGCGTCTCCGATATATCCTTGCACAACTCCACGCGCGCCTGTACGAGCGTATAATACATAAATGCAAATATAGCACCCAGACACGGAACAAACACAAATACTCATCACATGAATGTTTGTCGATAGATCGAACCCACGACCTTAATATACATTACTGCTCTAAGTAAATTTTTGGTGCGAAGAAGGTAAGTATTAAGTATTTTATTATCTTTAGTATTGTTGACAATTACTGCTATTCATTGGTTACAAAGGTGTATTCACATACATGACGAAACTACGGAACCCTAGGTAATAAATAAATATATAAACCCTAAAAAATATGCAAAAGGTACCTGTTGCGATAAAGTTACGTCCATATTTTTGATATAAAGGATGAACGGTTCTTTGAAAAATAACAAAAAGATACATAAAAACGTAGCTGACATTGTTTCCAAAACAAATACTGCGCATATTCGGTACAGCAAACTTCGAATTTGAAGCTTATACTATGTTCTTGTTTATACTCGTCTTTGTTTGGAGAGTAAGTAATGTTTGAGGGCTTTTATTTATTCCATAGGGTGTTGTTATAATATTATTTTGATGCTAAAGTGGACAGGTAATCGCGTTAAAAATAAAAGTTATGGCTACTTGTATTAGTATGAGGATTCTTTATTTCAACGATTTTGTAGATTTTGTCTCTGCTAAAAAAAAAGATTTTCGAACGCTGTCAATTTCTGCTACTTTTCAGTGGAAAAGTGATTATATTGTTCTTACAATAATAAAATTGCAGTTGGGCACAGATGCTTAGACTTAGAATAATTTCTTTTTTAAGATGTTAGTAGTTAGTAAATACCTGCTAATGTAAAAACATTATTCGGTTTAGGTTATTTTGAATGTAGGTGGTGTCTACTATTTCTAGCAATGTTTGAAAACAAGCGCTATAACCTGGAACGAGGTTTCTCAGACAGTTCAAATTGAGTCGTCCCCTTTACTAATGTTGTCAAGTAAACTAACAAAATATAAATAGTCCTAAAGTATATCTATACTTAAAATAAATCTGTAAAGAAGTCAATTCTGTACATGAAATATATTTTCAAAATAACTATCAGGGGGTGATTAGTGATCGATACTGATGCCAAAAATGCAATCAGTAAAATTTTTGTCTGTCTGTCTTGTAATGCAAATAAGGAAGTGCGTCACACGTACGAACCAAAGGTGAGAAACAAGTGTGTCTTACAAATCGTATATGAATGAATCCCCTTCGCCACGACCCGCCAAACGGCACCAAAGCGTTCACAATCCGATAGCTGAAGAGCCTCGCGCGTCGCTAACAAATCTGCGCGTCTGAACGACAGTTCGGATCCGCTCAGCTCACATACTTGTTTCTCGAGCAAAATTGGCTAGTTCGCTATAATAAATCCGGAACACAGAATGACTGACAACGCCTCGAACAAAGTAAGCTGATTTGCGAGTGATTCTTCTGAGACGTGTACGTCGTTTGAAGGAGGGTAGATTTTTTTGTGAATATTTGTCTTATTACTCCGTCCGTGCGTAGAGCCGTGGTAGCCTAGTGGTAAGATCGTCGCTTCACACACCTGAGGTCGTGAGTTCGAATCCGCGCGGGGCACGCACCTCTGGATTTGCAAAAATCTATGTGCGGAATTATACCACTAGCTTAGCGGTGAAGGAAAACATCGTGAGGAAACCTGCACATCCAGTTTAATTCTGAATGTGTAACCATGATGTGATCCAAATTTGTCTGGTTCCCCTTTCTGAGGGTTACGAAGGTCAGATGGCAGTCGCTTCAATGTAATAACCAGACTCGCTAAATCTAGGATCATGGTCAAAGCAGACCCTGGGCCTAGAGGCACAAACCGGGACAACGCTAAGTGGATGATGATGATTTGTTTTATTACTCATTCATGAATATATAAAGTGTGTTTTATAGTGTAATTGAAATTAATTTATTGTTTTAACCATGAATAAATATATTTTTGACTTTGTCTATGAAAAATGCTTTCACGCCATGGAATTAAATGAGTAATATGCTCTCAGTCTTGTAGATAGAGACTTGTTCTAGTTTTTGCGATAGATTTTTTAAATATATATTCTGTACATTGTTACCAACGTTTGATGGCTCTTTTGTCCTGAACAATACAATTCATTTAACTAGAACATTCCACGGGCTAACTGTCCAGCTCGACATACGTCCGGAATTTTGGTTCGGACGCGTCAAACGAATTCGAATGTAGCGTCCCGCGTGCATTTCCCGCACAAACGCCCGCAGATCAACCTCCCCTTTTCTAACGAACCTCAAACGTTTCTCAACTTTGTGTCCTTTACACATAAAGTTCATTTTCTTTAAAACGGTTTGACGGATTTCGGTTACTTGACGCGTGGCGGTGTGTACGTTGAAATGGACGGTAAATTGGAACAGCTTTTCGGGCATCAAATGAGCATTTTTAGCTAAAAATGTTATTAGCTAGAGTAGGTAAATTACGCGTCATCTGTGAATATAACAACGTTGTCCGTGTAATTTAAGATAGGACCTCTCTATCTCATCTAGTGGGTGTCATAGAAGATGACTAAGGGAATATCAGAAAACGGGCAGCAGCGTTTACCTAGGTACCAATAAAACCAACCCGCCTGCCAAGCGTGACTAGCCCAAAACTCCCAAATAAGCGAGGTAGGGCATAGCGAATCTTCGCTCGAATTGAGCCGCCCGCCCGGGGAAGGACCTCCACCCTATAGAATACCGCAGTCAAATGACCTCTGGGTCGTGTTTCTGCCGGTGAGTAGGGTTTCCGGAGCTCGTGGGGGGTTAGGGTTGGGCCGGCATGGCGGTGACAACTGACAGGTAACTGACCATTTACTTGCCTGTTGTCACAGCGACTAGGGCTTCTCTTTCGCTTTCCATCAGGCGTAGCGAAGTCAATATGTCGAGCCACTATAAAAAAAACAAATGTTGGGACGTTGGGAGAGGCCTATGTCCAGCTGTGGACGTCTTCAGGCCTATGATCAGTACCCATAGTACAAGCTTCGGCTTAGTTTGAGACTAGATGGCGCTGCATGGCATATCCTGGGATATTTTTTGTATATCTGAAAACGCAGCTCACTAGCGCCCGCTCAACAAAGGCTTAGAGCCCCGCCTGATCAACCCCTTCAATTCCAGAGGGCATTCCGGTTATTCATTTAAAAGTTTGCTCATCTGGTGGTTACGGGGTCGCCATTGATACAGCTCCAAGGTGCATATAAATTGCTTAGTTGCTGAGTTTGTATTGAACGGAAAAGACCTGAACCTCCGCTAGTGCTGTATAAAATATCGAGTGTAGGCTCAATTAAGTACCTTATCTAAATCCATACTAATCCTTACTAATATTATAAATGGGAAAGTGTGTCTGTGTCTGTCTGTCTGTATGTTTGTCTTTCTTTCACGGCAAAACGGAGCGACGAATTGACGTGATTTTTTAAGTGGAGATAGTTGAAGGGATGGAGAGTGAAAAAGTGGGGGGTTCCCCACTTCACTTAAATGGGGGGAACGCGGACGAAGCCGCGAGCACAGCTAGTATAATATAACTCAAAGGTGACTGATCGACTCACTGACATAGTGAACTATCAATGCACCGCCTAAACCACTGGAGAAATCGGGTTGAAAGGCATGCAGGTAGATGTTATGTATGTACGTAGACATCCGCAAGGAGAGGATTTTGATCAATTCTACCCCCAAGGGGATAAATTAGCGGATGAAACTTTATTGCACGCGGACGAAATTGCGGGCACAGCTAATTAAATGTAAGTAGGTATCTAAGTGAGTTTATCAATTGTCCAGCACCCGTAGAACAAGCTTCGGCTTAGTTTGGGGCTAGGTGGCGCTGTGACATGGTCTGGTGATGCTCACTAATGATTGTTTCGTGCGGGAATCAAACCCGCGATCACTGTGTCAGAGACAGGGTTCGCTACCACTGAACCAATGCAATAGGATGAAGAATGTTCTTTACCTTGTATATATTGTTCTTAGTAATTACTAGCTGTGCCAGCGGCGTCGCACGCGTGGATTTCGGGTTTCAAAAATAACGGACTTACCTAAAATGGTGCTTAAATTTTCAGTTGAACCTCTAGCAATACGTTGGTGAAAACCGCATCCAATTCCATGCAGTAGTTTTTGCGTGAAACGCGTTCAAACATACAGATAAAAATTTCTCCCGTTTTCCCAACATTTCCCTTCACTGCTCTGCTCCTATTGATCGTAGCGTGATGAAAAGTATACTATAACCTGCCCAGCAGTATGAAGAATAATTGTACCAAGTTTCATTAAAATCCGTTTAGTAGTTTTTGTTTCTATAACGAACATACAGACAGACAGACAGACAGACAGACAAAAATTCTACTGATTGCATTTTTGGCATCAGTATCGATCACTAATCATCCCCTGATAGTTATTTTGAAAATATATTCAATGTACAGAATTGGTCTCTATACAGATTTATTATAAGTATAGATAAAAATATAATTGCAACTTCTTAACATTCTTAAACATCGATGAGAAATTGCAGAACAACACTATTTTAATAAGACTTTATAAGCAGTTAGTTCTTCAAAGGCAGTCAGAATTTGTGAGACCATGTCTAAATATTAAGACCGGCCTGAATTTCGTTGCAGTCGAAATTAGTTTAGCCCAGCCTTGCTAGTCTTATGCATGCTAAATCAAGGGTCTTAGAAAATTATGTTGCACTTTTATTAACTTGTTGCAAGCAACGTCGCATTTGCTTCAAAAGCTAAACTATTTTCTAAAATTTTGTGCTATTCTCAACTGTTTGCATTTATTTTAAGCCGCGTTGAAAAGGAATGGAATATTTCATAATGTTTTTATATGGCTTTTTATATTTGTATTCGCACTTAAAGCTACATTAGTCATAACTCATAACAATCTACTTTCTTACAGTTTCTGGTAGAGCTGGTTTGAGTTCTTTTTTTTAAACAATACTTTACGTGCACTAAACGTAGCATTTAATATTCATCATCATCATCAGCCTACCACAGTTCACTGCTGGCCACAGACCTCTCCAGTCGTTTGCCACTTGGGCAACCATCTGGAGGACATACCCATAATCGCCACCCTGGGCAGGCAGGTTGGCAATCGCAGGGCGTAGATTCCCGCTCCAGTGACGCTGCTGCCCGTCACCGGCCTGTGGTATTTAGCTACGCCTTCAATTGTGATGGTTATGCCGCCACCGGTCGGTTGCCAGCGCCTCGTTTGTAGTTCGTCAGGATGCAACACGGGCAGGTGAGGTTGGCTTGGAACGAAAAGATAAGTAGGCTGCTCCCGTACATACTTAGGCACATTTAATATTGCCATCGAACAAGCGCAATATGCAATAAGCGTGACGCTACCATTTATTTTTTTGGTTTGAGTTCATATTTGTGATTTTTAAATTGTGATATTTGGGGCCTTATTAATATTTCTGTTACTGGATGATGCATGAATTTCACCCTAAAAATATATCGTCCAACATGCTCACTGAACAAATTGACGATCATGCACTGTATATGTGGGAATTCGCCGTAGCAGTGCATTGGCAGACGGGTTGTGTGCAGTAGGATATTTTCTGTACAAGACACAGAAGGTTCTATCCTTGATAAATTTCTCTGTCCCAGACGCTTCTTATGAACCCTGTGTCTCAACCGATGCAGATTTCATTTGGAATTCTTGGTATTCTGCCAAATTGTTCCCAGAAATATCTTTTTCACTTAGCATTTTAATTCTGGAGACAGCTGATTTTTCCCATGTGAATGTGAGAGTAGAAGTGCCTAATGAAATTTCTTGGATTTTCGTTATAGTAAAACTGTTGGAATTGGTTTCTCCGGAGACTGGAAAGTTTTGAACAAAAAGACTAGCTATTAAAGTTTTGCTGAAATACACCAATAGTGATACTATTATATGAAGTGGGACATTTTAAGGTAATGGATTCCAATTAGAGATAGTTACTTGAATGGTAACTCTTTATTTATAGTATTTATAGTGATAGAGCATTGTAGCTTCCCTTCGCCTGATGGAAAGCGAAAGAGAAGTATAAGTCGAGGCACAAGCAAGTGGCAACCGACAAGTAACCAAATTAATTACTTGTAACTAACAAGTCACCGCCATGCTGACTTGATCAGCAATTCGCCGAATGTTGGTCACCTGCCAAGCTGAGGAAGAAGCTCAAATCTCTTGACGTCCACCTTTATGGTACCTGCAGGAAGATACGATTTACAGAGTAGGTATATCAGGGGGATTAAGATCATTTGTTTCCATGCCGAAGACAAACCCCGTATGGTATATGTAAGAACAAGGCTTCTGTAGGCTCTCTGTAGGTTTCCTTTAGACCGAAGACAACAACCCAAGAGGTTCAGTTCCTCGTTCTTGCCCCGTGCCACTAAGTCATGCCCTTCTAGCTCATGTGTTCCCTTCCTCTTACAATCCTGGGTTCTTTAGGCGGGGCGTGAAACGACAGATCAGCGGGCCTTCAGGTCGAGGGCGACAGGTGACTTTTGGACCTCAGAACGCTTACCATCAGGTGGAGTGAGGTCATCCTGAAAACTCATCCTATAAAAAAAAGATGCATCTAAGTGGTCAGATACTAGCCCCACTGAACCTTCCAGGTGGAAACCAGTTTCACAGTCCGCTACCATCCAATTTATATTTCTTAAACCCCAAAAGGGGATCACACACAAACATTGTACATTTTAATTTGTAGTTTAACTGAAATGCGCCGCTTAAACAAATTCACATAAAAAATTACCGCTCTCGTTACGTCAAAGGGACGCCATATTTGCCTGTGTTAATTCGCGAGGCTATTCCGAAACCGGTGTAGAGATGCGATAGGAGCGAAAAATCGTAATTGAATTATTCGTATTAATTGCTGAAATGTAAATACATACGCCCAAAAAATTTTGGGCGTTTAGATTTAAAAAATATTTTTAGCAAATGCAATGGGCCGTTTTGCGAGTTAATATTTTTGGGTAATGTCAACTGAAGAAGTATTTGTCTTTCTTTGGCTTCGTAAATCACGAATAGATGACGGGATTTTGATTTAGTTTATTTGTATTTTGGGTTACCCGCCAACCCGCCCGCCAGCGTGACGATTATGGGTATATCCTCCAAAAGTTTGCCTTAAGTAGCGAACAACTGGAGAGGCCTATGTCCAGCAGTGGACTGCAATAGGACGGTGATGATTCTTTATTGGACCATCCAGGCCCATCTGGTCACGTTCGCGTCGCACGGCGCGTCCCTAGCGCGTAATGCATGCCCGATGCATGTTTCATACGCGGGTCGCGAGAGCCGCTATTGATTTTGCCTGGTTATCGCTACACGAGGACACAATCCGACCAGTGGCAATAAGGCATCATTTTTGTTTTCTTTTTTGACCTGTGCTGCCCCAACAGGGCAAAGGTCTCCTCCAAACATTTCCGTAGGTCTCTAAGGCCAGAGCCTGGCGATCCTCGTAGGAGGATCATTGTAGAATGGGGATCTCATTTCATCCCGAGCGTGTCGTTGCCTGGGAGATCCAGAGTTTACAAGTCCATGGAGGAATTGAACGCTGAAAACGAACGGTTCTGCTTTATCAATTAACCTTTTTCTTTATTCCCATGCATTCCCGTACTCAATTACGTTGCCTTCGGAAGTACAAAACAACTGCACAGGTCTATTCCCACACACGTTCCGGTCGACCTGGGCATGCATACCTGCACAGATGGACCTCTCCGGTAGACCGTAGCGAGTATGGCCGGCATAACAATGCTTCATTCACGCTTCATTTGAAGCTTCAACTCATCACTATGAGTTGTCATCTGTCAGGATACTAAGGTAATTTATCCGTTGTCATAGCGACTTGGGCACCTTTCCTTGCTTGCCGCCAGACCAAGCGGAACTACAAAGATGTCAGTATAAAAGGCATGCGGATCGCATGTGACACTATTGATTTTTCCGGGCAAGAGATATCTGATGATATAGTTAAATGAGTGGCAATGAAGCAACTTCATTACGGTTAGGATTTCTTAGATTAAAGAGCACTATATTATAAAGAGAATAATATTTTTTACTATAAGATAACCAATTCGCTGGTCTGATTCCATTAAAGAAGTTATAGGAATCGGTGGGCTATGACGGACTGATTATGGGGTGGTGATATGGAAGCAGCTCGTTTATTCTTCTATCAGGGCTGTCTATCAGGACAAGGATGACTTTCAGCTATGAAGAATATGACGAAGAAGATTTATTTACTACTAGTTGTGCCAGTGAAGATCGCTATGCCCTATCTCTCTTAATTCAACCACGCGGCAGCCATTTTTTCGCATTAAAAAGTACTATGTGACAGACAGCCAGCCTATCACGTTCTTATAATTATTGGACAATGCCTCTCCAAAATCCATTGAATCGATTGTGGACTTCTTGCCAAAAGGACGATGGAAAAGGTTGGACATAGGCCTATTCAAAAGTTCCCCACTTTGATAGATCCTGGATGATGATGACCTAATGTAGGTACGATTAATTTGGTTCTCTGTCCAATCACCTCAATGTGGAGCTTTCACGTTTATGATATTAGTAAGAGAGACTGTTGAAGGACAAAGTAAATGTCATGACGTACAAGGAACTCCTTGTAGGCTCTTCAACTGAAGGCGCTGGCGGAGTCCAGGGAGGAGTGGAAATTGCTCCACCGGCAAGAGCAAAGAGAAATTTAAGAAGATTTAGTAGTAGTAAGAGAGACTGCATGAGTAAATACTGCTTCACTGTGCTTCCCTGCAGTGTGTAGGTCGGAACCGGCTTTCCGGGTCAGCGCATTCAGGTGCCGCCGGAGATATCCGGACGACCTTTTCCTGGACCGATTGTGATGTTACATAATTCGCACTCTCTTACGGTCCTTTGATGCCGTGACCTTCGCTTCGGCGCGCTCAGTCGCCCAAGAAATTCATTTATCCAGTGCAATCTTTGCGTTGAGTAAGGTTTTATGTAGGTTGGACGTCGCAAAATGTGAAAAGCTTTGCTTTTAATTTTGCGAAAGAGTAAGTTATCGTCATAATGTTCAACCTGCAATAATGGCCACTGCTGGACATAGGCCTTCCCTAATGATATTTCCCATTTGGCAATGGGCACCACGCTGCGCAGGCAGGTTGGTGACCACAGTGAGTTTAATCCAGGTAGAAGCTGCTGCCCGCTTCATTCCTTTAGTTGTCTTCTACGAATGAGATGGGGTGGTCCCATCCTAAATCCCGAAACCACACAGGCATTTAGCTTGATATCTAAGCTTATTTATTGACGGATCTGTTGGAAGGGGAAGACCTAGAAAGACATTCCATGACCAAATAGACAGTGTCCTAAAAAAAGGTAAAATACTAAGTACCCTAAACCTACGAGCATGTATGAAGAGATTGATGAATGTGGACGAAGCAAAAGCTGTGTGCCAGGATCGTCGCAAATGGAAGGACGTGGTCTCTGCCTACCCCTCTGGGAGAAAGGCGTGACGGTATGTATGTATGTATTTATTGACGATTTTGATTTACTTTCCTGCTCGACAGTAGAATATTATTCGTAACTGAATTTCTGTGAAATGATTCAAAAGCGAACAGTACCAGTATTTTGAGTGATCGACTCGCAGGAATAGCTTAATAAGCGCATAAATTCAATATATGAAGCCGGCGTCCCGCGCGGGACTGTGCTGGCTCGTCTCCAAACTCGCTAGTTCGACACATAAGCTGAGGACTGTGGGCAAATTTTTTTTTTCATGACATGTCACATCGCCATCTAGCCCCAAACTAAGCCGTACTATGGGTGCTAGACAACTGATAAACTTACTTAGATACTATTTTTTTTTGTAAATAAATACACGTTATACTTACATAGGAAACACCCAGATCAATACAAACAGACATGTTCATGAGCACAAATATTTTTACTGTACGGGAATCGAACCCACGACCTTTGGCTCAGAAGGCGGAGATCACTAACAAATGAGCCATCGAGCCAGTCATTGATTGAATTAACTAACCCAACCGTGGCTGGGTGTCGAAGAAGATGAGTAATGGGATATTTGAAAACGGGCAACAGCATTTGCCTGGGTACATAAGAAACTTACTGAGGTCACCAACCCGCCGCCATGTGTGGTGACTAAATCCCTCCAAATGACAATAGTCATTAGGGCAACGGGCAGGAACGAGGAACTAAACCTGTCTGTATGGTATGCGGAGGACAACACTGTCCAGCACGTGTTGTGCGCGAGAGGAAAGGAGAGGGTGGGTTTAATTTTACTCTTTGGAGCATTCCCCATTGAACATACCATCCAGACGATGGTGGCGCGCACCAAGAGGTTTAGTTCCTCGTTCTTGCCCCGTGCCACTAAGTCATAGAATGCCCTTCCAGCTCATGTGTTTCCTTCCTCTTACAATCCTGGGTTCTTTAGGCGGGGCGTGAAACGGCATCTCAGTGGGCCTTCAGGGTGAGGGCGACAGGCGCAATGGGTTTGTTCTATTGTGCCTGTCGATCTAACTTTTGGACCTCACGACCGCTTACCATCAGGTGGAGAGAGGTAATCCTGAAAGCACTTCTTATAAAAAATAATAATTGAAGAGTCGGTAGAAAACACTAAGACTGGCAATGTCTCTACGTGGTTGAAGAGGTTCTAGGAATACAGTGTAATATCTCAAGTCTATGTCACAGTGGTCTTACAACAAAGCACTAGCCGTAGACTAAAATCTTGCTCTCTTATCTCAGCCGCACGAAGGCCCCGGACGCGCGTCACTCGGGAGGGCGGAACGTGTAACCGCGTAAGTCAAAATTTTCAGTTTTCACCTTTTCTATTTTATGTCTTGGTTTAAGACTGTAAGTACGTCTTGATCTCAACTCTTGTCTAAACAGGTAGCAGCATCATATAAATTACTGAATTAATTCACTCTTTTCTAAGATGTCTAACCGTTACGTGTTGGTAAGCGACACGTCAAAATTCAGTTGGCCGATTGTGAAGTTTTGGTTTTCGTTCTATTATTATTATTAATGATGCTACATTGTTGAGTAGCACAGCAGTCTTCCGTCACCTATGAAGAATGGAATAGAAGCTCAAGTCGCTATGGCTACGGACAGCCAAACCAAAGAACCAAATCAATCAATTGTCAGTTGCCACGAGTAGGTTGGCCTGTAAATAAGGTCTGACTATACACCTTCTGTCTAATCCCAAAACGTTACTGAAGCCACGAGTCATTTCAAGGGTGATTTGCCGGGTGACTAAGTCATAAGTTCCTACATTGTATAACGCCCACACTATACCCTATGTGAGCAAATAAGAAAATTGAAATTGAAATTAGTGTTGCCAGCCGTACTATCAGTTGAGAAACTGAAATTTGGAGAAGACCTGACATTTTGTGACGGTGACTTCTATTCTCTTCCACCACCACATTTATCTATTATGTACTAAATAATGGACTACTTTTTCGCTCGCTACCTTTATTTATTCGCTAAAGTACTAAACGTGTACATGAAACTCGTGTTCTGTGCAAATAAATGTCTATTTTAGCACTTATACCATTTCACACACAGCCCGTTGATCCCATTGTTTCATTCTTTAGCCGATATATCAGAATTGAACCAGCTCAAAGCGCCCACAACGCGCCGGCTCTAAGAACAATATACATCTGATGTCCGAACTGAAATGGGCCCATTTGTGAAACCGCTCTGAGGAATTGCCGTGAGCGGTCGTGTGTTCGCTCATTGTGATGTCATCATGTCTGTTCAAGGAAATGGAGTGATGTGGGACGGCAAACGTTGCGAAGCTAGAAATAACTGGGTACTAAGAGTTATTTTTACAAATAAAATATCAAACAAATAATAATAAATAAATAACCCAAGACATGCCACGCTGGGCCACACAGCGCCACCTAGCCCCAAACTAAGCCGAAGCTTGTACTATGGGTACTAGACAACTGATAAACTTACTTACACACATTTTTTTTTGTAAATAAGTACATATTATACTTTAAAAATTCTGTATGTAATATTATTGAATAAAATATATATGTACCTATGTGCATTACCTGTATATTAGTATAAATAATTATAGCAGTTGTCAATATACCTATTACCGCACCACATCATAGTTTTCTGGCACGCCCAATGGTTGACTGGTAGAGAATGCCATTAAGGCATTAAGTCCGCCTTTTGTACCTTCTTTGTGCAATAAAGATTAAATAAATAAATAAATTATACATAGAAACCCAGACCAATACAAACAGACTTGTTCATGCACACAAATGTTTGTACTGTGCGGGGATCGAACCCACAACCCTTGGCTCAGAAGGCAGAGGGCACTACCAAATGAGCCACCGAGCCTATCAAGTATAAATATCAGATAAATCCTGGGTTCTTTAGGCGGGGCGTGAAACGGCATCTCAGTGGGCCTTCAGGGTAAGGGCGACAGGCGCGGTGGGTATGCCCTATTGTGCCTGTCGACCTAACATTTGGACCTCACGGCCGCTTACCATCAGGTGGAGTGAGATCATCCTGAATGCTCATTTTTATAAAAAAAAAAGATATCAGACAACATCACATACATTGCTCTAACCCCAAAGTAAGTAGCTTAAGCACTTGTGTTATGGGTATCAGAACAACGAAAGTACCACAAATAATTACTTAAATATAAATTATAAACACCCAGACACGGAACAAACACAAGACACAATAACCTATACCTATAAAAATAAATAAAAAAATATATTTCATGTACAGAATTGACTTCTCTACAGATTTATTATAAGTATAGATAGATTATAATAATAAAAAATCAAACGGCAAGTTTAATCCGATCTTCAGAAAGCTGAAGAAATGTGCATAACCTTTAGCAAGACGGTATAATATAGTCATACTTGGCTGCATATTCAGTGAAGGAAATATTCCATATCTGAAAGATTTCAATTAAGATAAGATTGTAGCTAGCTTGATTTATTGCTGTCCGCTGTAATACCTTAACATATTTACTAAAAATACTACACGAAAAATGATAAATTAACTCATAGATTAGAAAACGTCAGTTCGTTAGATTATCTTGCCACGGAAACATGAACAAATTCGTAAACATTGTGGTTTTTTTATTTATTTTTTTATAGTGGCTCGACATAATGGCTACGCCTGATGGAAAGCGAAAGAGAAGCCCAAGTCGCTGTGATAACGGGCAAGTAACTAGTCAGTTACTTGTCAGTTGCCACCGCCATACCGGCCCAACCCTAACCCCCCACGAGCTCCGGAAACCCTACTCACCGGCAGAAACACGACCCAGAGGTCATTTGACTGCGGTATTCTATAGGGTGGAGGTCCTTCCCCGGACGGGCGGCTCAATTCGAGCGAAGATTCGCTATTAGGGAATATGCATGAAAAATAGTTTCAGGTATTTACTAATTTATCGTAAAATAGATCAAAATCTACTACGAACAGTGAAAACAAAATCAAAATTGGTTGAAAAATGGGCGAGATACAGTCATTGAAAGTGAATATATCCGTCTCTCTCTCGCGAAACAGATTTTTCTATGGAGTTAGTACGGCGCTTACGGTACGTGACGTCAACTACCGCATCGGATCTCTCTGTCTAATCAATAACTTTAACGCTTTATAACTCGCTTAATAGAAAAGATAGTTTAAAAATTCTTCGATATTTATGTATCTGGAAGACAAAAGATCTCAATAAATCCATAAAAAAAAGTCATGCATATTCCCTATTGACACGGACAAAGACTATATCCTAGTCTTCAATTATCTTTAAAGTTCTTTAACCATGTTTATAGGTTACTACGCCAATAAATCCTCTTGTACAAACACCATAACTCAACTCGAAGACGCAAGATGTTTTTCCGGATATTTCCGTCAATAAACGGCGAATATGAGACGAATTCCGCAGCCGGCGCCCACCGCGAGCTCAAAAAGTTTCATTGCTCCATTTTTACGAGGAGCTTCGGTAGAACTAATTTAAATTTGGCAGTTTAAAAAATACAACTAGTTGGGAGTTTGGCGACAGATGCGTCCCCGCTTGAGTTATGGCGGCTCACAGTTTTAGCGATAAATTTCAAATTTTATGTTATTTTAGAGTTTTGCTCATGTTTTTGGCAGAGCAGCATTTTATCTAATGATCTGATCTATTATCATATGGGTCAATAGCCAATATTTGATTTAACGATCATTGGTATTTCTTCTTCTTTGCGCGTCGATGGCAAATCGAAATCAAACGCTTTATGCCCAGTGCTCCGCCATTCCGACCGCACCCCCAGTCATTAATTAATAAGTGATAAGGTTCCTCTGTACCTACTACTTGGAAAAGATTGACAATGAAGAAATACCAGAATTCAATGACAATAAGGGGTAGCGCAGACGACAGACTATCCGTGACGCACTTTTTTGCAATTATATGCAGTAACGCACACGACGCGCAAAAATCTGTCGCGGATATTTCACAGACTCAACGCACACGACGCACATCTTCAATCATTCTGTCGGCAGACCTAGACGCTCTTTTTAAATGTCTCGGACGCAGACTCTATCGCACAAAAAGTGTGCCGTCTGCGCTGCACCTTATAGTTACTGAAATCTATTATTTCCGTTGGATGACAAAGTACTCGTAATTAAAATATACTTGCGTTAGAAAATCCTGCTTTTCATTACATGTACCTAACAAACAATCTTGTCAAAGTCGTCCTAAGAAACCACATTTGTGTTTGTTCTGTGTCTGGTTGACAAAATTGTATTTATGTGTATACTTGTTATTTTACTTTCGTCGGTCCAAATGTCCTAAGTTACTTAACCGATAAGTATGTAGTTTCGCTTATTTAGGATCAGACCAAAGTCAATTTGTCTTTTTTGTAAGACCTTCGTGGGAAAACAAATGAAATAAGAAAGGACCCTTTTAGCAAGTATAATATAATGAACTTTCATTATAGTAGTACCAGCTGAACCTCTAACCATATTATGAACATAAATGTACTAAGGAATAATAGAACGTCAAAAAGTTTTTAGTTTCTGTATACTAAAACATGAATAATGTATCTACAGACACTACAATGTTTCAGAATATACTCGTATAACTAAGCGAAAAACAAAAATGGTGGACTTCAGACATGCTATTTGAATATAAAGCCCTTTTCTCTCACGAGATCCTTACTAAAACGCTCATCATCGCCTGTCATCATCATCAGCCCGTATCAAAATGCCAATAATGTAACCCAATTAAATGCTTATTTGAAATAAGTACTCGACGCGAGGCAAGGGGAGGTCGCAGTCCACTGGTGGACTTATCTCCAGCTGTTCGTCACTTTGAAGGCTTTACCCATAATCGCCACGCTGGGCAGACGGGTTGACGATTGCAGGGCGCAGCTCCTCGCTCCCATGACGCTGCTGCCCGTCATCAGCCTGTAGTATTTTAACTGCTCCTGTGGTATTTCACAGGATATAACTCCTCTAGGCAAGTTGCTAGTCACCAATAAAAACCGTCAATCATCATCTTATTCAAGATCATTTTTGGCTCAGCTTCAAATCAACACGAATGAAAAACGTTTTATCTCCTTCACTAACTCGCATTCCGATTCGAAATAATTATTCTCTACACCGACAAAGGTTCTTCCAAAATTATAAACAAATCTGTTTACACCGTCGCAAATTCCGTGTTGAAACGTTCTAAAATGGACGAACAAAATCAACGACGCGCATATTTTCCAATAATTTAAATGATTACCAATTAGCCTGTGTTCGAGAGGGAGAGGGGAGGACAGTGACAAATGGAGGGAATATCTCAGGGCGAGCGGGTCAGGCGAGTTCCCGAACTGCCATCTTTTAAGCGTCGCAGTAATTACCCACTTGATAGTTTCGCTTTTTCTATTTTTGGCGCAGAGAGTTTGTAAGTTTTTGTTGAGTGGTATTGAATTTAGTTGCGCTAATCACCGTCTTAGCATTTCATCAGTGTTTTTAGGACACACAGACATGTATCATAGATAGGAAGACTTTGTGAGCGCTATCTATACGTTTACTTTTGTGTAACAACGAAGGTACCACGAACACCCAGACACAGAACAAACACAAGTGTTCATCACACGAATGTTTGTCCCGGGTGGGAATCGAACCCACGACCCTTGGTTCAGAAGGCATATGTAGTACCTTCAAATACATTATTAATACAAGGTACCTTGTGACCATAAAATCAAATAGGCAAGAAATTAAGTTGACATTATGGCACATTGTGCAGGCACTGCGCAAAGTTTTAACAGGTCAGAAACCCCCGTCCAACTGCAATCTTTTAAACGTCTAGATTTTTATTACCTACTTGATAGTTTCGCCTTTTTATTTCTTACGCGAGAGGTGGCCGGTTTAAATGCTAGTTTTTACAGAGCTTCAGTTAGTTCTACGTGCTTCTGAGTTGGTCGGTCTAATGCTATTTTGATGGCGAAGATTAGTAGAGGTAAGTTGGTAAAAAAGTAACTTAGATAGCCATTTTCAGAGTCCGTGCGTCTTAAGTATTGCGTCAGGAAATTACTGTTTTTGAACCAATATTATTATTTTAATACAAGTTTAAGAGAGGTAGGGCATAGCGAATCTTCGCTCGAATTGAACCGCCCGTCCGGGGAAGGACCTCCACCCTATAGAATACCGCAGTCAAATGACCTCTGGGTCGTGTTTCTGCCGGTGAGTAGGGTTTCCGGAGCTCGTGGGGGGTTAGGGTTGGGCCGGCATGGCGGTGGCAACTGACACGTAACTGACCAGTTATACTTGCCCGTTGTCACAGCGACTTGGGCTTCTCTTTCGCTTTCCATGAGGCGTAGGGAAACTACTATAAAAGTATAAAAAAAAATTAAAAAAAAAGTTCTAAACAAAGCAGGTACATCAGAACCTGATCTCTCGCGATTACCTAGTTCGATGCAAGCTAAGCTACATCCCAATGACCATTCGCCAGTAACACAAGTACCTCTGGCCACACTAATTCAATCTAATCCTAATCCTATAACGGATCCACTGGCACCGACCCCAGACACCGCTGTGCCGGCACGTTAGCAACCGCAAAAGCTACTACTGTGCCACCTGTGTCCAAAACTACTCCGTGCAATTTTAGCCATTACCTTTTACGGAATAAAGTGAAAAATGCCATGATTCCGGTACGTATAAGGCTGTTATTATGTTTGGGGACTAAAGGGGGTTCGAGTGTATTTTGACAATGAGTTCGCAGTTTTGGAACGTCTGTTAAAAGTTAAGCAAAAAGTTAAATAGTAGTCTACACTAATATTATAAAGAGGAAAGATTTGTATTTTTGTATGTAAAGAATAAACTCAAAAAGTACTGGACCGATTTTAATAATTCTTTTTTTATTAGAAAGCTACATTGTCACTGAGTAACATAGGCTATATTTAGTTTTAAAATATTTATCTAGCTAAGCGAGGGCGGGTCACTAGTGATGGATATAGAGAAACTGTAAGTCACTGTTTATAGCAGATATTGACAAATTATTAAAAAGACATGTTCATGAACACAAATTCCTGCTCGGTGCGGGGATCGAAGCCATAACCCCCGGCTCAGAAGGCAGAGGTCACTACGAAATGAGCTATTGGGCCTATGTAGCCACTATGTAGATACATATGTGGTTCTTATTGATTATTATCAATGTGACAGCCTTTTTTTTCGGAAAAATGCAGTTAGATGCTCACGCCGCCCTCTGAAACGGGAGGGCGACACTCAATTTCAAGATAAAAGGGAGGAAATACCCACTAAAAACTGGGACCACCGTCAAACACTCCGCGGGTGGCGTCCGGGACTCTAAAGCTGACAGACCAATACAAACAGACATTATTCATGCACACAAAATATGCTTGTCCTATGCAGGGTTCAAACTCGCGACCACTGTGTCAAAGGCAGTGTTAACAGTCACTGGACCAAACTGAACATCGTAACGTCATCATCATCATCAGGCCATTGCAGTCACTTAGGGCAAACATCTAGAGGCGATCGCAAGACTTGGCTTCTCGCTCTGTTGACACGTTGACGCGAAGAGGAGGCCGCATAAAAGTGCCTTACCCCTCTAAAAAAAGGTATTTGGTTGAATGCAGATTCTGTTGATTACAGTTTTCTAAGCTCAGCTTAGAAGTTATGGGCTTATACCCAGCGGTAAATAAATGCATCGCTGCTTACTACCAAACGCATCTGATAACCGATATATTATGGTTACTCTACTTGGCCGTAATGCGCGAGTGATGTGTGGCTCAGCGAATTAAGGTGCTCACTAAATCGACTGAAGCAGAAGTATCGTTGAGTAGAAAAAGTATTAAACTGAATTTAAAAAATGGTGTATTTAAGGTTCAAAACTGATTATGTATTGTATTTATGCTTTAGTTATTTTGACTGAGACTCTAAGAGATGTTTTTTAGATAATAATATAGTGCTTTATTTATATCACTTCGGATTTCACTATGGATTGGGGTTAATATGTTCTACCTTTGTTCTAATGTCCTTGATGCAGCAGTAACTAGGGCTTCTTTCTTTTTCAATCAGACAACGAAAGGCCACAAAAATACTACAAAAAAGTAACTTGTTTTGGGATCAAGATTGAGCTAAAACTGACTAACTTCACTTACAAAAATAGGGCATGCATAAGTCGCAACAGAATTAGGATGATAATGTTTGAAATTTCTTACTACGAAATTTATAAACAAAAATTAAAATTATGAGGATTCTAGGTATTGCCTCTGCTATAGTAAAAAATACGGTTTTCCTATAAAGTTTATCTCTATTATTAAAATATTCAGTAATAATGAAGTCGAGCGTACCGTACGATCAGTCACAGAGGTCGTGCGATTTATAGCACAAGTTCCGCAATAAATACGCGAGCCACTTGTGCGCGCGACTGTACCGTGCGCCTGACTCCATTGAGAGAGTTTGGAGATATAGAGAAAGTTCCCGCTGTGCAGCGGAGCGGGGGAGGCATCTCTGGCTTGTGCAGGAAAGTTTGCTTCGCGTGTGGCTTTACTCTTAAATGCGGAGACGGTTATACATTTTAGAATTGAATATTAGCGGTCTCAATGATACTCTTTGGCTGAATTCTGACGACAATGGGAAAGGGATGTAAGGGAGCGGCCTATCATCCTTTCGCTCTAAGCCAACCTCAGTTACCGCTGCATCCTGTTGAATAACAAACGAGACGCTGGCAACCGATGACGGGAAGCAGCGTTACCGGAGCGAGAAGCTACGCCCTGCGATCGCCAACCCGCCTGCCCAGCGTGGCGACTGTTTCATGGGCAGGTTCGCTATCACTGACCTAATCTGGTCGGCATCACTGCTAACTTCCTCACTCCGAGACTGCTTTAAAATTATTTATTGACAGACAAGCAGGAAAGAAAAAAATATACAAACAGAACGAACGGCGAACAACAAAGGCGCCTTAAGGACTGAAAGTTATATTCTAATTGCATTCTATTCAACTTTTAATCAACAAACGTTCCTATCAAAAACTAGTTTAAGAACGGCCCGCGTGCCCTTAGGCGGTTGACACACTGGGACGCACCACGCCGCGTAGCGCGTGATTGCGTGTTATAGCTTTGCTTGTAAGTATCTGCGTTTGTAAGCTGAATGTACCCGATTAGTAAGCTGAAGTGACTGTGGGCTGGCCACATCAGCCGCAGAACCGATAACCGTTGGAGTAAACGAGTTCTGGAGTGGAGACCGCGTCTCGGCGAACGTAGTGTAGGACGCCCTCAGGCCAGGTGGAGTGACGATTTGAGCAGGACGGCTGACAAGTGCTGGACGCGAGAAGCCCAAAATCGAGCACAGGCGAACTTTGGGAGAGGCCTATGTCCAGCAGTGGATTGATGTGTGCTGATGATGATGGTGATCTGCGTTTGTAAGGGAGCGACCTATTATCTTTTCGCTCCATGCCACCCTCACCTGCCCGTGGTACATCCTGCTGAATAACGAACGAGGCTCTGGCTACCGACTGGTGGCGGTATAAGCATCACGATTGAAGGCATAGCTAAATACTGCAGGCCGATGGCAGGCAGCAGCGTCACCGGAGCGAAGAGCTCTGCGATCGCCAGCCCGCCTGCCCAGCGTGGCGATTATGGCTTCCCTACGCCTGATGGAAAGCGAAAGAGAAGCCCAAGTCACTGTGATAACGGACTAGTCACTTGTCAGTTACCACCGCCATGCTGGCCAAACACTAACCCCCACGAGTTCCGGAAACCCTACTCACCGGCAGAAATACGACCCAGAGGTCATTTGGCTGTGGTATTCTATAGGGTGGAGGTCTTTCCCCGGACAGGCGGCTCAATTCGAGCGAAGATTCGCTATGCCCTACCTCTCTTAAACTTACAAATAATGTTAGAACACGCATTCATACACAACGCTGCGTGATGCGTGGCAGTGTGTTATAAGCCTTAAGCGTCTTAGACATGAAAATTCCCGTTCCTTTTAATTCCCGGTTACTCGGCAATTCCGGGAACCGCCGCTTAAGCTCTGGGACGTCTTGTTTCTTTAACTTTAATTTATTTGCCTAGTTCCCAACTGAGAACGTTATTACAGCAATGGTTTGAGATGTACGAGGGTTAACTTTTGGGGAGCGCTGATGGCTATTTAAGGGTTGGAATTGGTATTTTAAAGAGGATTTTGCGTAAAAAGTCAGTTTTATTTGTGTTTGAAAAGGGTTAAGGCTCGATCACAACTCGTTTGAAGCAATATTGAAGTCTAGGACGGAGTCTCTTCCCTTTGAAAACCGGAAGGTTATATCTCTCGGAAAGCAAATGGTTCCTCTTTGGTTCCTTAATTATGAGTACCAGATAATGATTGGGTATCTCCCAGAACACTCAGACCCTAAGAAGATTTAGTACACATAGTAGATACATTTTCTAATTTGACATTAACATTACACAATCCAATTACAAACACTCATTCAACCAGAGTGAGAGAAAAAGTAATAATCGGCGGGAACTCGATGACAGCTGTCAGTGTCACCGTTACGTCAAACGTCAACTGTCCTAGGTAGTTGATTAACTTCCGGAAAATAATAAATGGCAGTTGAAATGTATTATTAAACGTATGTATTTTAGTAAATTGATCATTTTACGGGGTCTTGCCGTTAAATAATCCGACGAAGATGAGGTGAACGTTGATTGGTTCAATGGCTCACGTGGTGTTATCCCGGCAACCAATCAGGGAACAGTGTATTAAGTTACGGGTAATAGGTGCACCGTTAAATAGTACATTGAGCAACGATTGGCCCATTTGAGGACGATTTTATTTGTGTCAAAATCGTAAATTATGAAATTACTGCCACGCTACCGTAAGTTGATCAATTAACTAAAATCCATTGCGTTAAATGATACATTTCAACTACCGTTTGTTATATTCCGAAAGTTAATCAACTAACTAGGAAATTGATCATCTTACGATTCTTGCTATTTTCAGGTGACATGTACAAATAACGTTTTGATTCCTATCGTGTCCAAAGATGCTTCATATCACTAACATCCAATATATCGAACACCAGAAGAACATTCGCGTTAGGGGGCGGCCTATTAACGACCGCAGGTCGGCAGTAGGTATATTTTTTCCGTTCCACTGTGGGCCATCAATCTTCCATTGTCGGCGGGTGTAATGACCCGTGAGGTCCCAATCACTGGTCTGGACGACCGTCTTGATAAACATTCCGTCTTGTGGACTAAGATTACAATGGGATATGTAATCCGAGAGGAATCCTGGTGGTAACGGCTCGATCTATTTAGTCTCGGTATCAGCTTATACGCTTTCAATTGATCACAGGAAGGCGTACCTAAATACCACAGATCGATGACGGGCAAGAAGCTACGCCCTGCGATCGCCAACCCGCCTGCCCAGCGTGGCGATTATGGGTACATCCTCCAGACATTTGCCCTAAGTGGCGAACAACTGGAGAGGCCTATGTCCAGCAGTGGACTGCAATAGGCTGATGATGATGATGATATAAGAGACCTTTGTGGTATACAAGAAGATGTAGTGACTAGGATTAAGAAAGGAGGAACCAACTTCTTGCGTCAGTCTTTCCAAACAGCTATTCTTATTTAAAAGGCCGGCAGCGACCGCAAACTCGATTAGAGTTGCGGGTGTCCATGTTGCGGTGTCGACTGCTTACCATCAGGCATCACACTTGTTCGTCTGCCGCCTCTAGCATAAAAAGAAAGGTAAAAAGGCTTAGATGCTTTGGTCATGTAGAGAGGATGGAAGAAAGTAGATTAACTAAGAAAATTTATAGCGAGAGCGTGTATGGATCTGTTGGAAGGATAAGACCTAGAAGGACATTCCATGACCAAATAGAAAGTGTCATAAAAAAAGTTAAAATACTATGTACCCTAAACCAACGAGCATGTATGAAGGGATTGATGAATGTGGACGAAGCAAAAGTTGAGTGCCAGGATCGTAGCAAATGGAACGTGGACTCTGGCTACTCCTCTGGGAGAAAGGTAACATAACGGTCACCGTTATGTATGTATGTGTGTATGTATCAGCTTATTTATTTAGTTTAATTTATATTATTTTATGTAAAGTTTCAGAAAGCCTACATGAATAAAGATGATTTCATTTCTAAAAATAACTTTGACGGCCCATTTGACGGTCTAAAGAAATGATCTATCCCAATTTCAGGGCACTAAATACACATCAAGTCGGTACTAAAGCAACTTTTCCTCGATTCTCGTCTCGCCAGTTTCCTTTTGAGTTATAACAGCGCAGTTACGCGACCGGCCGGCAGGGGGCAGCACTTTTTGAGGGCCGAAAGGTTTTTATTGGCCCGGCATACGGCTCTATAAAATTTTATTGCAGGATTCGAGGCCCGTTGAAGTGATACTCTTTATATTCGCTTGGATTTTGCAATTTTTCACTATGATACTTTGTATGGAACTGAACAAGTTGCGAAAGGTGGATCGTAGGCGATTCTGTAGGTGTCGTAAGAGTTGACTACCGGGTTTAAGATTTTCCGAGCTTCCCAGCCGGTGGTAAGGTTTACCCGCCTGGCTAGAGATCGCTACAGACAGATACATTACTCTTTACTAACTGTACCTAAACCGCAAAAATTTACTTAGGACTAGGAAAGTATACCTAGTATTTTTTGTACAATTCAGGTGATCTTATTGTTCAATATCATAAGCAGGTATCTAATCTGTCATTAACTGCATTAACTTCCACCCTTTCTACAATTTTCTGCAATAAACTTCAAATAAATGGACAACTTCTTAATGTCTGGAATCGTTTAAACCTTCCACGAGAGTTCTAAATGTCGAGTTTAAACTCGCAAAGAGCATTCAACACGAGTTGCTTCATACGAGATCCAAGACTTGCCCAGTAAATTAAACCTTAAGGAAACTAAAGTAATAACTCACCTAATTAAACTCAACTTTGGACACTTAATTTGATGTAATTTGAAAGGAAGTTTCACTCTAATTACAGAGGAGGTAGGTAAAGGGAATAAGTTCCTGATAAGATCAAGTTTTGGATAATATAGTTGTTTCCTTTACTCGTTTGGGGCTATTGAGCAAATTAGTGGGCCATTAGGAAAAATCGAGTCTTGTTTAGTTTAGCGTGGAAGTAATTATAGGAAGGTAGTAACTTTTAATCCGGTGGGGGCAACAATATTAATGGATTTTTCTGTCAAGAAAATAATTTATCAACCATTTATTGACTAAATAATTAGTAGCGGTTTCGGAGCTTAGAAACTGGTGACTACACCAAACGTGCTACCGAATCCTGGACAACCACTAGTGTTCTTACTAGACTAATCTTAGTCTTACTAGAAGAATCAACGTATAGAAAGGGGCTTAATTGTTATTTCATTAAAAAATAAGAGCATATACTCGTAATACAGAGTAAGTTATTGATATGGCAGACGGTTTAGTACACTGAAGTGGGCTGGTCATAGTATAGGTAAGAGAGGTAGGGCATAGTGAATCTTCGCTCGAATTGAGCCGCCCGTCTGGGGAAGGACCTCCACCCTATAAAATACCGCGGCCAAATGACCTTCGGGTCGTGTTTCTGCTGGTGAGTAGGGTGTCCGGAGCTCGTGGGGGGTTAGGGCTGGGCCGGCATGGCAGTGGCAACTGACAGGTAACTGGCCAGTTACTTGCCAGTTGTCACAGCGACTTGGGCCTCTCTTTCGCTTTCCATCAGGCGTAGGGAAGCCATTATGTCGAGCCACTTTTAAAAAAATGGTCGAAGAAACAAGGAGTGGACACTGCTTTTAGGTAGACGTAGTGTAAGACGCTTGTCGTTGGCTGATCTTAGAAGAACTGCTGGTTTGGTTGAATGAAACCCGGGGCAGAGAAGTTAGGCTTACGTTCAGTAGCGGATTTAGAGTTGTTAATTGAATAATTGACACCCCGTGCATCGCTCGTATATACTTAGGTAAGTGTGATTCCTGCACTGATTTACATCTGACTATGAAATTAAAGGAATTGATAGATTACTTGTGTTTGTACACACTAGCGCACTGTAGTTTGTTCTGTTCTAGTATTATATCCTTGTCAGGTTTCGCGTTCGAGATGCCTTCGACTTCCAGCAGTACCGCAGTTTTGAGGGACGGCCAATCCTTTCATTTACATTATAAGGTCTCAGATTTGTACAAACATTGTTAGATCTTATAGTCAGCCATTGTTTAAGAAGACATTACGTATATTCAAAAATGCGTTTGGAAAATTACGTCTATGTTTTTATACAATAAGTTATTTACAAAAAGAAAATGTAATATACTTTGTTACAGAGACACTAACAATTTGGAGAGACTGCTGGTCATGGGAATGATGAACGGTACTAAGCCACGGGCAAGAAGCCACTATATAGGATCAGAAATCCGATTGTTTTTATAGAGAGCGGAGGGAATGCATTAGGTACTTTCACGCCGCCTCCGGAGGGAGACGGTATGGTGTGTGGGTTTCGCACCACCCAGAATAGAGGGCACCAAATACCCCTGTGTAGCCAGTAAGAAGCTACTTGCACCATACGACCACACCTCTGCCTGCCTGCCAGCCGTAGCAGGCACTTCCTGGTCTGGGGCAAATACTCTTACCAGATATCCAACCTACTGGATACAGCCTAAAGTATCGCAGTTCACGAAGCCACGAGCCGAGAAGTAGAGGCCTGCCCAGCTGTCCAGCATGAATCTTCTGTCTGAATGCTTTAAGAGAGGTAGGGCATAGCGAATCTTCGCTCGAATTGAGCCGCCCGTCCGGGGAAGGACCTCCACCCTATAGAATACCGCAGTCAAATGACCTCTGGGTCGTGTTTCTGCCGGTGAGTAGGGTTTCCGGAGCTCGTGGGGGGTTAGGGTTGGGCCGGCATGGCGGTGGCAACTGACAGGTAACTGACCAGTTACTTGCCCGTTGTCACAGCGACTTGGGCTTCTCTTTCGCTTTCCATCAGGTGTAGGGAAGCCATTATGTCGAGCCACTATAAAAAAAAAAATCGAATTCCAATATGATTGTAATTCTAGGAACATTGTTACGAGCACACATTTACCAAAGATCCGCCGGCTAAAACCTTCAATAGTTGACAGCCAATCGTACGCCACGAAATGGAAAATTCAATGCGAAATCATTGTAAAGAGCCATCTCGGATTGTTCGGCCTCAATCACAATTCAATCACGGCCTGTTTTCATATCGCCGATCGAAATATTATTGGAAATGTCGCGAGCAGCGCGCCGGTGGTTGCGTGGGCGCATACGGACGTGTAATAGCGGCGGACCCGTCGCGTTTTATCTATTTTTATCGTCCTTGCCACATGTTAATACTTATGTTACCATGTCCGTGTGTTATACCCGCCACGCTGGACAGGCGGGTTGGCAATCGCAGGGCGTAGCTCCTCGCTCCGGTGACGCTGCTGCCCGTCATCGGTCTGTAGTATTTAGCTACGCCTTCAATTGTGATGGTTATCCCACCACCAGTCGGTTGCCAGCGCCACGTTTGTTATTCGGCAGGATGCACCACGGGCAGGTAAGGTTGGCTTGGAGCGAAATGATGATAGGTCGCTCCCTTACACCTCCAGGATTAGCGTAGGATATCTCATGCTCTGTGTGTCGTAGAAGATGACTAAATATCAAGAAAGTATGGAAGGATTCAAGGAGATGCAATTGCGTCGCCTGTGGCGGATGGTGCTGTGTCGTTTGTCGTGCCAATCAACAAGCTCGTCTTGGCGTTTGACGCTGCTCCCAATACGGCAGCCTCATTAACGGAAATCAGCCGACACGACGGCTCGCCGAACATAAATCAGCTCGTTGCCATCCACTGCTGGATACTTCCAGCATCTGGACGTCTCAGAACGCCAACTATCCCGATCCTGTGATCTGTATCTATCCTCGGCCATCTTTCTCAAGTCATCCTCCAATCGTCCTACCGTTTACCAAAACAAACTCGTGGAGACTCAGGTCTCCACAGGTTCAGACTTTTCTCTATCTCCACTGCTCAAGCTGGCTTGGCTTCAATGGACAGACAGCTTTAACGGGGCATTGATTTTCTGATATTTTAGTTTTTTATTACCATCAGCCCCGCACGCAGCCACCGCCCGTATGTCCCCCGAATGGGTTGCATCGAAACCATTTCCTCCGTTCCCACTGGAGCGGTTTTTCTTTAAATTTTTTTCTGCTCCCTCCAATTTGGCGCGCTTAATTTTTACGTACACGAACACCGAAATGGAATTGAGTGAATGTGATTAGATTTTTCTCTTTAGATTTTCCCCATCGGCGTATTGAAAGTCAATTGGGCTCTCGTTCGTTTATCAAAAAATACTCCAGTCACGAACAATGTAGAGATAACGAGTCCATTGATTCAGTTTTGATGGATTATTAAAATTCTCTTTTTTGGTAGCTGAGTAATTGGTTGCAAGGTCGAGAGTGGAGTGACTTTATTGGAAGATGTGAAAACTTTAATCTTAAGTGACTTTCATCACTATAATGAATGAAAAAGAGCAAAAATCTGAAACTATTCTGTTAAAAATCGAGAACTGAATCAATTCCACAAATAAAACATTGGCGTAAAACTGATCTGCACTGCTCGGCAAAGGTCTCCCAAATTTTTCCAAAGTTCTCTACCTAAGGCTAGAGCCTGCCAAACCTTTGATTGAAGGAATAAATCGTCATACCATCTTTCCTGGGGCCGCCCTCTTCAGCGGTCTTTGGCACCCACTGTGTCCATTTTCCTCGTAATCAGGGTGACAAAGTCTTTTCAATAGTACCTTAATTATACTATCTACTACATATAGCGTCTACTAAGTATAGCTTCCGATCCTTGAAAGATGGTTCCGTTATCTTAAATTCCATTACACAGTTAGTTACATCGACCTAATAAAACCCATCTGATCCCATGCCCGCCTGCCCAGCGTGGCGATTATGGGTATATCCTCCAGATGTTTGCCCTAAGCGGCGAACCAGTGGACTGCAATAGGCTGATGATGATGACGATCCCATGCTAGGTTTTCTTTTGTATCACGAGTACCAGACGATAACTAGCGTTTTCCAGAACAATGTTTTCTCAAATGACCTGACCAGAAACCCGAAATCTTCGAATCCTCACCACACAATTCGCTACCAAAGTCATCAAACTTGTTGTCGCCGCAGCTGAAAATACTTTTTAATAGCAAATTTATTTCATTTAAGATTAAATTATGTTTCTTTTAAAAAAAATGGAATGTCAGGTTAAAATGTTTGCATTTGACATTGACAATTGGCAACACAGTAAAATCTATGGTGTGTCGTGCCGCCACGCTATTGGTTCCCGCCAAAAGTGCAGGAAACAGTAGTGGGGCGTCACCAATTTGCTTTCTGTGAATTTTTAGTTGAGCCAGTCGAGTTTTGTAAGCGCTACGGATAACACCTTGATAAACCGAGTGTGTCGCGAGCAGTTATTTTATACATTATATACGTCGTGATTATGTACTTCTTTTGTTAAATTATTGTAAAAGTAAAATATAGTTGATTTTGTAGCTTTGGTGGTCTTATTTTAAAGTGTAGATAATATCAGAAGTGTCACGTAACAACGCCCAATGCCGCGAAATAGGAAACGAGTGCGAAAACGTAAAAATAGGAGCCCTTCGTCAAGCTCCACGTCGTCGGAGAGGTCAAGGTCAAGGTCAAGGTCATCGTCATCGAGCACCAGTAGCTCTGATGGACACCGGCGCAGGAAATCGAGACGCACCAGGCGTGCGTCTCCCGCAGTAAGCCAAAATGTAGTTTTGTCATCAGTGATACCAGAGTTTGATCCTTTAGTAGACGATATCCAAATGTGGATAAATGTGGTAGAGGCTAATGCCCGAGCTTTTAGTTGGTCTGATCGTGTTTTACAATATCAAGCTTTGCAAAAATTACGAAATACGGCCAAGACATGGTACGACTCACTTCAAAAAAATGAAACACGTTGGACTGCCTGGAAGTGGAGGGATTGGCGTAATACTCTTTTAGATACCTTTCAAATTAAACGTAATATGTTTAGTTTGTTAAAAAATTTGATTGAAACAAGGCCTACGGATGGTCAGTCTTTATATGAATTTTATTTTCAACTAAAGGGAAAGATTGACAAAATGAGATTGTCTTTTTCGGAGCAAGATATAATTTCAATAATTGTAGGTTCTATTGGTGACAAAAATATAAGCACCGCAGCTGAAGCCGGCAGTTTTAGGTACTGTGATGACTTAGCTTCATTTTTGCATGGGAAAATTCATGTGGAACCTGAAAAGCCTGTACAAAGACAGGGTGGTTCACATAATAGAAATATAGCTCGATTATTGTACAATAATTTAGACAAAAAGCCAGACAATTCTTTGAACTCTAGTGTGCCAATAAATACCCAATACTTGCCTAGTACAAGTGCTAATATTACTTGTTTTCGCTGTGGCGAACCAGGGCATAAGAAAACTAATTGCAATCAAAAAGATAATGTTAAATGCACCTCATGTAACAGGTTTGGTCATTTAGAATTAGCGTGTAGGTCCAAGGCTAAAACAAAGATTGAAAAGGATAGCGAGGTTAAGTTAATTATTGAACCAAAATCAGAAAATAAATTTTTTAAGGATATTGAACTAAACGGATGTAAGCAACAGGCTTTTATTGATATGGGCAGTAGTTGTTCATTGATAACTAGTGATTTAGTACAACAGTTAAACATTACACCATTTCAACTAGATGTTCCAGTCTTATTAACAGGTTTTAAAGTCGATTCTTGTTCTCAAGTCACTAAAGCTGTACAATTGGACATTAAAGTTGATACAGCAATGCTTAACATTACATTATATATTTTTGATGAATTGTCGGGCTGTTCTCTTCTAATAGGTAGAAACTTTACTGAAGACAAAACAATCATGTACTCACGCATAGGTAACAACTTATCTTTTCGTCCAATAAATGATCATCAAGTAGCTTTGATAGAATCTTACATGTTCAATTCAGATTCTCAGAGTCATATCAATGTACTTAATAAAATATTTGAACAGTATCCGCGAGTTATTTCAAATGACTTACAAACTTTGGGGCAAACTTCTTGAGTAGAATTAGATATCGAAGTCACAACTAACAAACCTGTTTGTCACCGTCCATATCGTATGTCGGAATCAGAGAAGCAAGCTTTGCGGGATATAGTTGATGATCTTCAAAAAAATGGTATAATACAGGAAAGCAATTCTGCTTACGCTAGTCCAGTCTTACTTGTCGATAAACCCTCAGGTGAGAAACGTATGTGTGTTGATTATAGGTCACTTAATAAAGTCACTGTTAAAGAAAAATACCCTATGCCTATTGTAGAAGATCTTATAGATAAACTAAAAGGTTGTAAGTACTATACATCATTGGATTTAAAAAGCGGTTACTATCAGATCAAAGTAAATGAGAGTTCAATACCTAAAACAGCGTTTGTGACTCCTGATGGACATTTCGAATTTAGGAGAATGCCTTTTGGACTTTGTAATGCCCCATCAGTCTTTCAGCGACTCATGAACACTGTTTTAGGAAACCTACGGTTTGACAAGGTCATTTGTTATATGGATGATCTTTTGATAGCTACAGAAACGATTGACGAAAATATTAGGCAATTAGAAGAGGTTTTAAAGGTATTACAAGATAATGGATTGACAATAAACTTAGATAAATGTCATTTCTTTCAGTCTTCTATCAATTTTCTTGGTTATGACGTTTCTCACGAGGGGGTCCGTCCGGGTAAAAAAAAGTTGAAAGCAGTAGAGGAATTTCCCGAGCCGCAAAATGTACATCAGGTTAGGCAATTTTTGGGGCTCATCAACTACTTTCGAAAATTTATAAAAAATTGTGCTCTTATATCGAAACCGTTAGTAAAACTTTTAAAAAAAGATGTTGCTTGGGAGTGGGGGTCGGAACAAATTGAAGCGGTTAATAAGTTAAAACACGAGTTATTAAATAACGCTTTATTGACAATCTTTGATCCTAAATTACACACCATTCTATACACGGACGCCAGTAGAGACGGTGTAGGTTGCATATTGACACAGGTTACTGAAAACGGAGAAAAGCCCATCCATTTTTACAGTAGGCAGACTTCAAATGAAGAAAAAAGGTATCATTCATTCGAATTAGAGTTTTTGGCCATTGTTGTTGGTTTACAGAAATTTCGCCACTACTTGTTAGGTTCAACATTTAAGATCTATACCGATTGTAATGCAGTTAAATACACAATAAATAAACAAGATATTAACTCTAGAATTGGTAGATGGGTGTTATTAACACAAGAGTTCACTTTTGAAATTATACATAAGCCAGGCACTCAATTGCAGCACGTTGATGCACTAAGCAGAAACCCAGTCTGCAAAAGTCAATTCCCTGTTAATACTGAGAGCGTGTCCGTAATAACAGAAGGTGATTGGTTATTATCAGTCCAGTTACAAGATCCCAATATTTGTGCTATCAGAGAAATATTGGAGTCAGGACAAGCCGAGCTGAATAAAAAAATATACAATGATTATGAGTTACTAGGAAACAAGGTTTATCGTCGTACTGAATATGGCAGGAAATGGGTAGTACCAAAGAAGTGTATTTGGCAGGTCATCAGAGCAAATCACGATGATATAGGCCATTTTGCTGTGGACAAAACATTGGAGAGGATAAAATTAGTTTATTGGTTCCCTAAAATGAAAAAAGTCGTGTCTAAGTACATTAAAAATTGCCTCCATTGTGTCTATTCTAAAAATGTCCACGGCAAAAAGGAAGGAAAGCTATTTTCTATACCTAAGTATGCCAGGCCTTTCCACACCTTACATATAGATCATCTAGGACCCTTTGTGAAAACTACACAAAAGAATACTTATTTGTTGGTAATTGTAGATTCTTTTACAAAGTTTGTCTTTATTTGCCCTGTCCGTAATACAAAAAGTCAAATTGTCATAAATGAGCTAGATAAAATATTTAAAATTTTTGGTAATCCGAGAAGACTCGTTTGTGATGCAGGAACCGCATTTACATCCAAATTGTTTGTAAAATATTGTCAAGATAAAAATATAAGACGACATGTCATCGCAACCGCGGTTCCGCGATCTAATGGTCAGGTGGAACGTTTTAATCGAACAATCCTAGATGCACTTAGGACTATGGGTGCTGGCACTGACAACAATAAATGGGACATACATATTGCAAGTGTTCAACAAGGCATCAATAGTACGATTAATAAGACTACCTCTGCGGCTCCTAGTGAGGTTTTCTTTGGATACAGACTTCAAACTGATTCGGATCAACTTATGAACGAAAACGAAGAACAAGTCGATGTTACTTCATTAAGACAGTCCGTCAATGACCGAATAATAGTTAATGCTGATAGACAGAAGCTTATTTTCGATTCCAAAAGGAAACCAGCTAAGACTTACAATGTTAATGACCTGGTTGTGATAAGGATTCCAAGTCACTCGAACGATGGGCAAAGTACCAAGTTAATGCCGTTATATAAAGGGCCTTTTCAAGTGAAGGAAGTTCTAGGACATGACCGGTACAAGGTGGTAGATATGCGAGGCGCTGAAAGAACAAGTAAACGTTATGAGGGAACTACATGTGCTGAAAATATGAAACCCTGGGTCAGACTTGAAGAATTAGATGAAAAAGGTCTACAAAAGGCCTAGGATGTTGTCAGGTAATTCTACTATTTTAATGTTTAAAGAGTATTCTTACTATTCATAAATACCTACTCATTAGGTAGGTATGTACTGTAAAACTAAGTAATTAATTTTGACAAAGCAGGTACAATTTCCAACTTGCTCTTTATTAGTTTGTCTGGTGCATTATGCTTCAAACTTGTATTTTGGTGCTGAGATAATTGCAGATTCTAGTAACGGACTTTATTCGTGTAAAATAAATTCGTTACAATGTGAAGATGAGACTTGCAACTAGGGTTGGCCAAAGGCATCGCCTAGGGTGAAGTACCAGTCTTACATAAGGCAATAACTGACCGCTGATGGAACAGTTAAGTCTGGGTACCAAAGTACAAGTAGGCTGTGCCGATTCTTGGTATCGAGTAGACGTTCATCTACTGGCCGTTGATGGAATAGTAGAGTGGAGGTTACTCGATATAATTTTATAAATTGAACAATCTTTAATTTTCTTTTATTTCATTTGTTCTCAGTAACTGCACCAGACTTGGACGCTATCCGGGGACGGATGCGTGCGCAGGAAGGCCGGATGTTGTCGCCGCAGCTGAAAATACTTTTTAATAGCAAATTTATTTCATTTAAGATTAAATTATGTTTCTTTTAAAAAAAATGGAATGTCAGGTTAAAATGTTTGCATTTGACATTGACAATTGGCAACACAGTAAAATCTATGGTGTGTCGTGCCGCCACGCTATTGGTTCCCGCCAAAAGTGCAGGAAACAGTAGTGGGGCGTCACCAATTTGCTTTCTGTGAATTTTTAGTTGAGCCAGTCGAGTTTTGTAAGCGGATAACACCTTGATAAACCGAGTGTGTCGCGAGCAGTTATTTTATACATTATATACGTCGTGATTATGTACTTCTTTTGTTAAATTATTGTAAAAGTAAAATATAGTTGATTTTGTAGCTTTGGTGGTCTTATTTTAAAGTGTAGATAATAAACTTAAAATTAACTTCCAAAGGGCTAGCAAGAAATTGGTTGATCAAACCACTTCGCTACAGTACACATAATTACCAATTCTTTTGTCCCGCTCTAGTACAAGCGCACCGGCCACGGTGTACACATAATATATCTGCAGAAAGGCGTCATTGAGCCTCAATAAACAGCGCGCGCAAAACAGCGCTGTTTAAGTTGGGGAATAATTTTGTAAAACGGCGTAATGGAGCGGCGGCCTACTTCGGGTTAAGGGGAAGCCGTCACAGAATTTCTTTATTTTTGAGCCCTTGATTTAATGTGGATAAATGAATAAAGCTTTTTATTTCTTTGACTTTGGCATAATACGAGGTGATGCATGGTAGACGGCTACAGAGGAAATGTCTAGGTGGTTACCAAAGACCCAGCAGGTAGATGGGTACTTCCAGCGACCTGGCAAGGGGTCCCGTCATCGTCAAATGGGAGTGGGCTGACCCAGATAGTAGGAACAGGTCTGCCTGCTGCTGAGATCTTTGGGTGTCGTGCGCTGGCGGTATTAGGACAGCATGGGTCTCCTAGGACCGCTGACGACCCATGGGGCTTGAGGAAGTACCCCGCCGTTTTCTCCCCAAAACGTCGGGGAAGCCTAAAAGTATGTTCCCAGTAAGGTAAACTAATTCAAATATAGATTGCTAGCTTCTATGTGACTACTAGAGAGAACCTTATACATTCTTTCCTCCTGAAATGCTTAAAAAAAGTACCAACCTAGGAAGGCACATAATTGTATTCAGTAGAGGTACCGTCACTCAACATATCTGGAAAATTACTAGTAGTTATGGGACTAAGCAGTGAACTCATACGCACTCTATGCATCGGACTCTTAGTTGAAAATCATATGAGATAATTATTTAACTGCATTGTTCAAAAGACCTTACTGGGATTACTGTCACAACACATTAATAATATAGTCTTCCACCTTTTTTAAAGCCTTCTAAAAAGACCGACATGAACAAAACTCTTTGCCTCTACTTTCATAGTATGAACTATGGACCTCTTTACCAGGCTCCTTGTTCTCCGATATGAGAACGATTTTCTGATGTTCTTGAACTTTTTTTTCTTTATGAGCGCACTCCATCGTAAACTGCGTAGGTGAATTGCAGTGAAACGTACACATATTAAATTAAAAAAAAGAGAAACCAGTGCTGCTCCTTAACACTTACATAACGACAGTAAAATAATTTCATCGCAGTGGAGCAAAGTCGTATTTAGTGCGAGTGATGGTCCTCTAATGCCCTCCCGAAGTCCTCTGGAGCTCAGTCCTGAAGGACTAAACAGCATCCTAACAAATAAATTCAAGTTATTGTTGTCAAATGAAGGAGAAGATTTGGTGATGATGGTATCAAATTTATAGGATCTGCATCCTGTAGTTCTAAGTTTTTGGTTTCCAGACCTGGTTGGCTCAGTTAATAAAACGAACTACCTGCGGTATGGGGCTTAGAATACGGCTCTTTTTTTCATATTAGCACGTCAAAATGACTGCTGATATTCAGCAAATGACGAAGTCCAAAAAGTGTAAGTGATCCACATCACACATGGTTAGTGCAACGCGGATCGATCAAGGGATGTAAGGGAGCGACCCGTCACCTTTTCGCTCCAAGCCAACCTCACCTGCCCGTGGTGCATCCTGCCGAATAACGAACGAGGCGCTGGCAACCGACTGGTGGCGATATAACCATCACAATTGAAGGCGTAGCTAAATGCCACGAACCGATGACGGGCGGCAGCGTCACCGGAGCGAGAAGCTACGCCCTGCGATCGCCAACCCGCCTGGCCAGCGTGGCGATCATGGGTATATCCTGCAGATGTTGGCCCTGTCCAGCAGTGGACTGCGATAGGCTGATGATGATGATGGATCGATCACACTATGACAACATGTATAAGTGACGCTTCACGTCGACGCTTCACGCCGCACGATATAGTAAGTATAAGTGTAATAAGTTTCGCGCCAACGTTCATCTACGCGTTTTCCGTTTCCCCGTCACATTATATAGATTTAAAGTGGCGTTATATTGACGTGGACTGTTCAAAATAAATAAAAATAAGCAGTAAACTATGTGCCGCCCCGTATCGCGATCGTTCACAATACACTCACCAAGACGGATCCCAGAATTCCGTAAAACCAGATCAAAAGCTGAAAGAATTTATACTGGAGGCATATTGTTGTGCGGTACAAAAAAAAACGTCACAAAGAAACCTCCGAAAATGGAGGGAAGGAGAAAAAAGTTAAGAAGGGACAAAGCTAGGTAAAAAGGGATTTGTCATGCGCGGCTTAGCATGACTTTTTCGTCTTGGCGAATTCTTGCAGAATTTTGGGCCACGGTGATTTTTTTATTTGCTTTTCTTTCGCGTTGGGCATTTGAGTGTCATGCACGTGGGCGTTTTTGGAGGACTTTTGCGTTTTCCTTACCACTTAGAGACACTGTAAAGATACTGTTTATTGCACGTCAAATATTTACTAAGAATTTGATAAAGTATACAATTTGGGCGGTCTTATCAATATTATGCGGATTTGAAACTTTAGCTCATACAACAGATTTGATTAACACAATATGCCTGTATCATTTTTATTGAGTTTGAGTGATAAATGTTTTTTTTTTCTTCAAATTTTTAACAAAAGGATGATCTGGATGACATAGCGAATGTGTGAGATAAGAATTGCAAAATAAATTACGTCCCGCATACTAATTTTAAGTCTATATTTGAACAGTAAGACGTGCATAAAGAAATCTATCTACGTATATTATCTTTATAGTGTGCTAAATAAAGAAACTCTACTGAGTCAGTATTTTGTATTAAATCTTCTTTGTTATTTCCTTCTATACAACCTAATAAGTGACCATTTACATAAGTAGTCTATACTTGATGATGGATGAAAGAAAGTTCCCCAAAAGTGCTTTCGTTGGCAATATTTTCTCATTATTATGAAAGTCTAGCTTAAGAGGTCGTAATAGTTATGGGTATGAGTATGTAGTACAAATATAGGGGAGTACGTTATTGGAACAATCGTTATTATGTATTTGGTAAATGTTCTTAATGCTTATGTTGTAACGGAAAACTGAATCCCTTCGTCGAGGCTTAATGTAATAGTTGTAACAAGATTATGGTGTTTAACGGCTCTCAGTGGCGCAATGGTTAGAGCGTGATAACTTGGACGGTTGGAGGGCTACGGGTTCGATTACCGGTCGGGTTCATTTTGATAATGATCTTTTTTTTTATCTGTGTGCTCCGAATGACGCCTGCAGTCATCATCGGGTACTTATACTATAAGTAAGTATTCATAAGTTAAAACCTTAGCAATTAGCATGCATTAACGTGTACTTGACTGCCTACTGTGATTAAAGGTTGCATACACATGTTTCCGATTTGTAGGTCCCAGGTTTACATATCTATTGGGTTTTCCGTCGACAAAATTCAGCGAGATATGTATTAGAGTGAACGAATAAAATACATGCATTATCCTTAATTGAAATAATAAGTACTGTCTACATAGAGTGGGATGTAAGGGAGCGACCTATCACCTTTTCGCTCCAAGCCATCCTCACCTGCCCGTGGTGCATCCTGCCGAACAAAAAACGAGGCTCTGGCAAACCGACTGGTGGCGGTAAAACCATCACGATAGAAGGCGTAGCTAAATACCACAGGCCGATGACGGGCAGCAGCGTCACCGGAGCGAGAAGCTACGCCCTGCTATCGCCAACTCGCCTGCCCAACGTGGTAATTATGGGTATACCCTCCAGATGTTTGCCCTTAGCGGCGAACAACTGGAAAGGCCTATGTCCAGCAGTGGACTGCAATAGGCTGATGATGATGATGATGACATAGAGTTCCAACTTTTGGAATATTAAAAAGCTTTTCTATATAAAAAATTAGGCAATTCGCTAACTTTATTAAAGCCACAACAATCTTTACTGAAAGCACTTTTCTCAATTCAAGAGCCCATTTCGAGACCTCAAGCTAATACAAAAAACGGCCAAAACTAATGAGCCATCTCACTGATGATCCCAGGAAAAAAAGTTCCCATCTCACCTTAGAACACTTCACAGCATTTTGTCTCTTATCAAATTCACCAGCGCTGTACCGCTGTTTCACGCTTCAAAACGTCAGACGAGCAATTTTCGGGCTATTCCGAATGCATAAAACTTTATGCGTCCAACCAACCAGGAAACCTAGACCCTCGACTTCCAGAAACACTCGTCAAATCGGTAATATTTTTTCGTCAACTAAGGAGCAAGATGGGTCAAGCGTTGCTGGTTTTTCGTGTAGCAATAACTGTTAATTCAGAAGAACAGGCAAAACCTTTCCCCTTAACGAGGAAGGGTCATTAAGGAGTGGTTAAGTACCTCCTGAAGTGGTTTGACCTTCGCGGTTGTTTTTATGTTCTATTGATAAGTTGGGCTATTTTCGGATACAATAGTGTGCGAATATGTAAGAGTAACCCTAAGCTATAATTATCCTTACTATTAACATTATAATTATATAGAGCCGTGGTAGCCTAGTGGTAAGATCGTCGCTACACACACGTGAGGTCGTCGGTTCGAATCCGCGCGGGGCACGCACCTCTGGATTTGCCAAAATCTATGTGCGGAATTATACCACTAGCTTAGCGGTGAAGGAAAACATCGTGAGAAAACCTGCACATCCAGTTTAATTCTGAATGTGTAACCATGATCCAAATTTGTCTGGTTCCCCTTTCTGAGGGTTACAAAGGTCAGATGGCAGTCGCTTCAATGTTATAACCAGACTTGCTAAATCTAGGATCATGGTCAAAGCGGACCCTGGGCCTAGAGGCACCAACCGGGACAACGCTAAGGGGATGATGACTATTAACATTATAATTGTGGAAGTAGCTCTGTCTGTCTTGCTTTCATGCCAAAACTATTGAACTGATTTCAATAAAATTAGGTATTTAGTACACAAATATTCAAAGTCAGAGACGCTACATTTTAATGGAAAAACGAACGTAAGGGGCAAAGAAAGGTTGTACAGAAAAACCGTAATTTTTATAGCTATAAGCTTGAAATATGTAAGTTCTGACTTTCTGAGTTAACGATTATCGTGATGAGTGAGTGACCTTAGACAGTGTTTGTTTTAAGAAGACCTTCTCACCTCCGAAGGTAACCTTAACCTGACTACAAAGATATAATCTCATTATGCTGAGTAACTTAGAATTTGTTGTTGTTTTCTCTTAGTTTTAAAAGGCTAATAAATTTTAGATACAATTAGGTATTACGTTTTTGCTAATTATTGTAAGCGTAGCATGAAGCTTAAAGTTAATGAGGTCAACTTATCTTTTGAAAAACAGCCTCAGTGGAATAAAGATAGGTATTAGCGATAAAGGGCGGACTATTTGATAGTTCCGGCCTCGATTCCCGGTCGAGTCAAAATAGGAAATGAATTTGCTTCTGCCTCTGAATTTGTATGCTTAATTAGCAACTCGGACTGCTTATAGTTAATTTTCACCATTGTTGCCACTTTACTATTAAAATTAGCTTTATATATTATAGATTACTAGTTCTTAGTTTCTTGTGGGAATGTAAGGGAGCGGCCAATCATCTTTTCGCTCCAAGCCAACCTCACCTGCCCGTGGTGCATCTTGCCGAATAACAAACGAGGCGCTGGCAACCGACTAGTGGCGGTATAACCATCATAATTGATAGCGTAGCTAAATGCCACAGACAGATGACGGGCGGCAGCGTCACTGGAGCGAGAAGCTACGCCCTGCGATCGCCAACCCGCCTGCCCAGCGTGGCGATTATGGGTATATCCTCCAGATGTTTGCCCAAAGTGGCGAACAACTGGAGAGGCCTATGTCGAGCAGTGGATTGCAATAGGCTGATGATGATGAGTTTCTTGTGTAAGTGATGTAAAAGAAGCAGGAATAACTTCGACTTGTCCTATCAGTTTGCCAGTCAAGAAGAAGTACCTAAACTAGAGCGTTAATAAAAACGTTATTAAAATACGCTGAAACGAGTTGGTCTATTACACCCAACCTGAGAATTTCTTCACAGGAGCCTGAGAGTTTCTTCTTTCTACGATGATATCTTCACCGCCAGAGCTTCGAATTAACGTACACAAGAATTTCAAATTAAAGAAGAAGTAAACTTTTTTTAGAGCATGAATGCACTTTCGCATACAACAGAACCTTAAAAAGTGGGATTCATTGCAAAACAATGAGTCTCATTGCTGAAAAGCGGGACTCACTGCTAAAAAGCGGATATACTACTAAACCTGACAGTGGTTCGCTACGAGCTTTCGTCTAAGCTCTTTTTGGACTCCTCTTATAAAAGCCAGGGACACCAGACAATTGTCAGCTGTTCATACAGCAGTATGATTTTCCCGATTTTTAATGAGCGGTTCCTGTATCCGGCCAAAAATATTCCCGAAACACACCACAAAATTGTCAGTGGAATATTAAAATGTCGCTTTAGCACGAGAGGAGTCTGGGCCGCCACTCCCGCGTCGGATTACCGGCGGCCGGGACGCGCCGGGACGCGCCGGGAGCAGCGATTGTTAGGGAAATATCGGGCGGGTGAGGGGGCGCGGGGCGATTAGATCGTGAGATGACTAGATAACTTAGAAGGTTTTGGTAGGTAGATCATAAAATACGACTCCTCATTAGCCTATAAAAAATATTATTTGCATAAAATATATAATACCCTATAGAATACCGCAGCCAAATGACCTCCGGGTCGTGCTTCTGCTGGTGAGTAGGGTTTCCGGAGCTCGTGGGGCGTTAGGATTAGGCCGGCATGGCAGTGGCAACTGACAGGTAACTAACCAGTTACTTGCCAGTTGTCACAGCGACTTTGGCTTCGCTTCCGCTATCCATCAGGCGTGGGGAAGCCATTATATCGAGCTACTATAAAAAAATGCTAAAATAAGAAGTACCCTTAACCGACGAGCATGTATGAAGAGATTGATAAATGTGGACGAAGCAAAAGTTGTGTGCCAGGATCGTAGCAAATGGAAGGACTTGGTCTCTGCTTTCCCCTCTGGGAAAAATGCGTGACACGTGTGTGTAGCATGCCAATGAAATTCTTTGTTATAACAGTAAAAAACCCGATATACCTAAAACGATGGTGTGAAAAAATATAGAGCAAACAAATACATGGGTTCAAAGGGATGTAAGGGAGCGGCCTATCATCTTTTCGCTACAAGCCAACCTCACCTGCCCGAGGTGCATCCTGGCGAATAACATACGAGGCGCTGGCAACCGACTGGTGCGGTATAACCATCATAATTGAAGGCGTAGATAAATACCACAGACCGATGACGGGCAGCAGCGTCCCTGGAGCGAGAAGCTACGCCCTGCTATCGCCAACTCGCCTGCCCAATGTGGTGATTATGGGTATATCCTCTAGATGTTTGCCCTTAGCGGCGAACAACTGGAGAGGCCTATGTCTAGCAGTGGACTGTAACAGGCTGATGATGATGATGAAACAAATACACAAGTTATTTCTTACAATGTCTTGTCTGTTGGGAATCCAACAAAAAATATTTTAAGATACGTGAAAGAAAACCTTACTCTTTAAGAAAAGATAAAAATTAAAGCATCGTACAAGAAACACAATCTCAAAACGTAATCATTTTAGGGACATCAAGTGTCCAATTACGTTAGACATCGAATAAGGGCAAATTGTCATTCTAATATCAAGTTTTCTGAATAAAATAAAATATGCCTAAAAAGAAAAATATATGACAGATATTCTTTATTTATTCATTCATCTTTTTGAGGTCATTAGGGGACTTCCATCTTTCATTCGCAATCTAGAGAAGGTCTTGGTTACGAATCCAAATCCATTTTAAGAGAGGTAGGGCATAGCGAATCTTCACTCGAATTGAGCCGCCCGTCCGGGGAAGGGCCTCCACCCTATAGAATACCGCAGTCAATTGACTTCTGGGTCGTGTTTTTGCCGGTGAGTAGGGTTTCCGGAACTCATGGGGGGTTAGGGTTGGGCCGGCATGGCGGTGGCAACTGACAGGTAACTGTTACTTGCCCGTTGTCACAGCGACTTGGGCTTCTCTTTCGCTTTCCATCAGGCGTAGGGAAGCAATTGTGTCGAGCCAGCATAAAAAAAAATCCTGAGTCGAACCAAAAAATTGCTAATAGATTTTGCTGTCTAGATACATGATGAGGTGCAAAGGTGGCATTATCGCTATCAGCGATCTCTTTCAGACAACCTGCAGGTAGAGGATAATTGCTAAAAAAATTGGTAAGGCAATGCTTAACTGTTAAAAAGTTTTTCCTAACTACGAAACTTTCCACTATGTGGAAGAATTCACTACAAGAAGGTCATAATAACATCTACTCGTACTTTATTATATTTAGTTCCCAACCCGGACTGGATCCTTCCATCAGATAACCCTTTGTAAAAGTTCCTAATCCCACTTATCTACCTAAATCAACCCACCTTGGACCACCCTCGCCCATAATAGATTAACACCCGGGACCATATATCATTACAGCGCTGTTCTATTGATGTCTCTTTCACTCCAGTCAGTTCTCATTAATGATAGTGGTGGACATTGTATTCGATAATATTTTTTCTCTTGTTTACATAATAAAGCTTTTTTTATATAAGAAGAGCTTTCAGAATGACCTCAACTGATGATAAGCAGTCATGTGGTCCAAAAGTTAGGTCGACAACAGAACAAACCAATTGCGCCTGTCGCCCTCGCCCTGAAAGCCTTTAAGAGAGGCAGGGCAGGGCGAATCTTCGCTCGAATTGAGCTGCCCGTCCGGGGAAGGACCTCCACCCTATAGAATACCGCAGCCAAATGACCTCCGCGTCATGTTCCTGTCGGTGAGTAGGGTTTCCGGAGCTCGTGGGGGGTTGGGGTTGGGCCGACATGGCGGTGGCAACTGACAGGTAACTAAACAGTTACTTGCCCGTTGTCACAGCGACTTGGGCTTCTCTCTCGCTTTCCATCAGGCGTAGGGAAGCCATTATGTCGAGCCACTATAAAAAAAAAAGCCCACCTAGATACCATTTCACGCCCCGCCTAAAGAACCCAGGACTGTAAGAGGAAGGAAACATATGAACTGGAAGGAAACACATGACTTAATGGCACGAGGCAGGAACGAGGAACTAAACCTCTTGGTGCGCGCCATCATCGTCTGGATGGTATACGGATAGCAACGCTGTCCAGCACGTGTAGTTCGGGAGTGGAAAACAGAGGATGGTATGAGTTGGAATAACTCTTCGGAGCATTCCCCATTGTAAAGACGATAGAGAACACTGTTATGTCTATCAGTGCTCCGTCTCTTCGCGTAGGTGTGGTGTAAGGACTTCTTGACAACTCAGGTTCTTAGCCAGTGGTCTGGCTGAAAACTAATATACACGTAGCGTAGGGATGTAAGGGAGCCTCCATCAATTTTTCGCTCCAAGCCCCTCTTACCTGCCCGTGGTGTATTCTGCCCATTAGCAACTGACTGGTGGCGGTATAACCATTTCGAAGGCGCGCTAGTCATCTAGCAGCGCCACTGGAGCAAGAAGCTACACCCTGCGACCGCCAACCCGCCTGCCCAGATTGGCGATTTTTTTTTTTTTTATAAGAAGAGCTTTCAGGATGACCTCACTCCACCTGATGGTAAGCGGTCGTGAGGTCCAAAAATTATGGGTATAGTCTCCTTATGATTGACCTAAGTGGCGAATAACTGGAGAGGCCTATTTCTATGGACAGCGATAGGTAGTTGATGATGAAGATGGTGACCTACTCGTGTTATATTATCACCTCTTTTGCCCAACCCAAAATCTTATCACCAACTGAACATTAACTCAGTTACTGCCGTCTTCATTTCAATAAAAAAGTACTTACGTAAGACTCTTCCTGTTCATAAAATTACATTGTCGAGAAGTGCACTCGCCATGATAGCGTAGAAATCTTTAAAATCTACACTCTGCGAGCAAACTCTACACTGTAAACTACATCCTTGTGTACATATCTACATTTATTATTTCCAACAGGGTAGTTTGTTGTAACGTAGCCATTTGAAGAACGACGGTGATAATTTATTGCGTGCTTACGTTTGAAAAATAGAGGCTCTCACAATTTCGCCGTTTCGCTACACGTACCAAGATTGTTTGGGAGCTACTTACCTTTTTAAACTATTGTTCAATGTTGCCTAAACGTTGTAGCTATTTTTAACAGGTGTTGTTCATTACAAGTTTCTTTTACTGTTTGTTCAATAGGGATGTGGATTGTCAATTCCATTGATATGCTTTTATGTAGACTGTCAAAACGCGATTGCTTCATAATATTTTGTATGCAATTAAAACAGTATGATGTAACAAACTTTTCTAGTCAATGACATGAATGAATATAATATCGCTTTTATAATTTTTTTTATAGTAGCTCGGAATAATGGCTTCCCTACTCCTGATGGAAAGCAAAAGAGAAGCCCAAGTCGCTGTGACAACTGGCAAGTTGTCAGTTACCTGTCAGTTGTCACCGGCATGCCGGCCCAACCATAACCCCCCACGAGCTTCAGAAACCCTACTCACCGGCAGAAACACGACTCAGAGGTCATTTGGCTGCGCGGTATTCTATTTAACAATCTAAAACGAACATTAGTTGAACGGATCGCGTATTCTTGCACTATATATCTCTACCATTTGTCCCTCTCGTGTTTCTCATGAAAGTGACATCTATATTTGTCATATGTGACTTACGTCGCTCATGTTTGCTGGACTTCACTACAGCCTTAAAAAATAAAGAACAACAAATAGTTTTAAATAACGTTATCGTATCAATAACCGTTTATGTCCCCTCCCTACGCGTGGTCATTACCGTTTAATCGGCCAGATAAAGGGAGGTTTTGTTTTTACGACCATCTTTATGTCGATGATAATGATATTTCGCCAGAATTTAATAATAATCCGGGGTAGGACTCTGATAGACACTGATGAACATCGAAGATTGGAACAAGGGTGCGAATTTTGCTACTTGGATTATGATAATAAAAAGCATTAATATATTTACGACTATATTAGGGCGACTGCTAAGTTGGTGACGGTTGAAAGTGTTTTTGATGTTTTTAATAATATTGTTTTAAAAAATTAACTAACTTTTTAGCGGGATGTAAGGAAGAAGCCAACCTCACCTACCCGTGTTGCAGCCTGCTTGATAGCAAACGAGGCGCTGCCGACCGCCTGGTGGCGGTTTATGTAACTATCACAATTGAAGGCGTACCTAAATACCGTAGACCGATGATGAGCAGAAGCGTCATCGGAGAGAGAAGCTACGCCTTAAGATCGGTAGCCCGCCTGCCTAGCGTGGCGATTATGGGTATATCTTCCAGATGTTTGAACAACTGTAGGGGCCTATGTCCAGCAGTGGAATGCAATAAGTTGATAATGACGATGATTATTAACTTCTTAACGTAACTTCTGGTAACCATAATATAGGAAAAAGAAGCACTTTTGTTTAATGCATTTATTCTATTTGTAGAACGCATTCCTACAAACAAAAATAACAAACTTCAGTCATAAAAGTCAACGCCACCTATTAAAATAAACCACTCACACAAAATTACAGAAGTAGTGAAAGAGAATCTCCTTTGGAAAATTTGAAGATTTTTTTAATCGCGCAAAGATAGCCCCAAGTAAAATGTTCTTGGAAAGTTCAAACCTAATCCCATAATTATAAGCAATAACAGTTTTCTTGAGATATCTAAGTGGTGGCTTAAATTACGAGAAAGAGCGGGTAAATTTTACTTATTACTTCGTCCGCGTGGAAAAGAGTTGAAACTCTTTTATTCCCCGCTAACTCTCGTTCCCGTGGGAATTTTGCAATATCCTGATGCAAGTAAGCATTGAGTTTACTAAAGTACCTGCATGCCAAATTTCAAGCGTCTAACTTAAGCGGTTCAGATTTTTCATACAAAGATCTGCCCGCTAGTTCCCGTGGGAATTTCGGGAATTTCGTTCTTAGTGCACCTCTACCGTACCTAAGCTACGTCCAAAGTCATCACGATTGAAGGCGTAGCTAAATACCACAGGCCGTTGACGGGCAGCAGCGTCACCGGAGCAAGAAGCTACGCCCTGCGATCGCCAACCCGCCTGCCCAGCGTGGCGATTATGGGTATATCCTCCAGAAGTTTGCCCTAAGTGGCGAACAACTGGAGAGGCCTATGTCTGGCAGTGGACTGCAATAGGCTGATGATGATGATGATGATATTTTCCCTATTCTGATTTGTTTTCACTGATCTTACTTTTTTATGGTAGTTACGGTTTGTACGTTAAATTAGTAACTATACGAAAATATTATCGATGCATATAATTCTCTGTTCGCTAACAGCCCACATTCAGACCACAGTGTATCCGTCCGCGGTTAATTACGGAAAACTCGGTGTAACTTGAAAAAATAAAGGTGTTTCAGTTCTGAAACACTCCGGGAAAGTTTTGGAAATTCTTGAAATTTTCGCTAAATCACTGCTTAAGAAATTAGCTTCGTCCCCCCCCACTGACTAATTGGGGGCAAAATGGAATGATTGCGGAAAATTGAGAGTTATGTGAAGCTTAGAGATTGGATAATGAAATGGGTGTACCTTAAATGTACTCAATTAAAAGTAGAAGTAATAATTATTACTCATCTAATGATGAAACCCAGACCAGATTAATATCTGGTCTGGGTTTTTGCTATGTACAATATTATGCATCTAATTACAAGAGTGATAAAAAATGTATCAAAGTAAGTTTATCAGTTGTCTAGTAGTATAAGCTTGGACTTAGTTTGGACTAGATGGCGCTGAGTTTCATGGCTAGGATTATTTATGTCTATTTTTTAACCTGGTTTCCAATCCCTTTTTTTCCGGTGAAAATGTGTTTAGGCATGCCCGCCGCTCGGGGGAACTGGTTTCCGATCCCTGCTTAATATCTTAATTACTATCATGTTTCTACTTACTTCAACGCTCCTGCCTGTTTGTAATTCAATCACTGGTCACTTTCAGTAGCAGGCGAGAGGGAAACCTCCCGTCTGAGTAGGGTGCCACGGCGAGGTCAAAGCTATTTGCCTTCTTAAGAGGCATTGTTAAAACGTGTTCTTGAAATAATTGCTTGTCGTTTAGCGGACGAAATTAATGAATTGGAATTGTTAATTGACGGAGAAACGTAAACAAGTGTTTAGATGAGAAAAGTATTTTAATTGAAGGATTATTTTGTTCAGCCATTGACTTACAGTTTGTAAAACATAACAGTCTTTCAAGATGTTTTCGTTATGTTTTTTAAAAAGTTAATGTGTGATAGGTATTAATGGAGTTTTTAAAAAGCTATTAGATTTTGCAAGTTTTACGTCTTCTTCATGTTCATTTTTTTTTATAGTATTACAAATATAAGGTGTACCTTTAATTAAGCCTAACTTAAGTCCATGAAAAAAACCTTAATGTTATTTTAAAACAGAAAATGTCACAAGTTTAAAAATTTATTTGAAAATTGCTCTCGATTTTGCTTTATTTTCAAAGAATCTTGACAAAAAGCTTTAACCCTTTATCCCCACAAAGAAGCTTTTCGAAGTATGTACCTATTAATACAGTGTCATAGGCAATTAATTAATAGTTTTTTATCTTAAACAAAACTCTAACGAAATAACTTTTTATTCAAACCGTTAACCAAGGAAAAAGCCAAGAATTTCCTTTTGAAATTTCCAGTGAGTAGTCCCTTTGTCTTTATTGAACACTCATTGGTCGGACGGAGCAATAATAATGGTATTGTAATTCAATTACGGAGGTCCGGGGTTCGGTTCCCGGCCAATTATTGGGGACATCTATAATGGCGGGTGCGGCTTTAGAGAAAACCTCTTTTGTTCGATGAGGGAAGTAATTTTTTTTTGTGACTTCAATGTCTGTTTCAGTTTAGTAAGTAGGTCATTTCCAAGGCACGAGGCATTGTGAACAATAGTTCCTTCATATTATATGTTTGTGTTGGTTCTATGTCTGTAAATTAATATTGTTTTCATATAAGGTATACAGATGGACTAACTACTAGTTTTTATGGATATCTTATTGTAGTTATACTAGCGAACCGCCCTTAGCATGCCCAGACACGGAACAAACACAAATGTTCATCAAACAAAGATCTGAACATGTCGAAACTGGATATGGATATAACTGGATAACTAGATATGGATACTAGACAATTAATAAACTTACTTCAATACTTTTTTAAAATAAATACTTATGAATGTTGCTCGCCACCCAGGGCAAACATCTGGAGGATATACCCATAATCGCCACGCTGGGCAGGCGGGTTGGCGATCGCAGGGCGTAGCTTCTCGCTCCGGTGACGCTGCTGCCCGTCATCGGTCTGTGGTATTTAGCTACGCCTTCATTTGTGATAGTTATACCACCACCAGTCGGTTGCCAGCGCCTCGTTTGCACGTGGTGCATTCTGCCGAATAACAAACGAGGCGCTGGCAACCGACTGGTGGCGGTAGAACCATCATATTTGAAGGCATAGCTAAATACCACAGACCGGTAACGGGCAGCAGCGCCACTGGCGCGAGAAGCTACGTCCTGCGATCGCCAACCAGCCTGCCCAGTGCAGCGTGGCGATTATGGGTATATCCTCCAGATATTTGCCCTAAGTGGGGAGCAGCTGGAGAGGCCTGTGTCCAGCAGTGGACTACAGTAGGCTGATGATGATGATGACTATATTATACTATACATTAGTGATTTACCCAAATTGACACACAAAATCCTGTAAGACAGACCGTCCATATTTCGTTGGAGCACATAAATCACTATGTAACTGCCGTAGATTTTTCTCCGTGTGATTATATTCAAACGGTATAGGCACGACATATTTCATTTTAACCGCTCATCGATAGCGCCGTGAAATATGGGCTTGCCCCCGGCTCCGGGATGTGTAGTAGAGCCACAGTGGGATTGTAGAAACAGTAGATGATATAAACCCGTATAAAATCCCGAATCCCGTATAGGCAATCCCGGACAGCTGTGAAACCAGCCTTAGTGATTAAACCCCTGAGTTTATAATATCGTTTCTATTTTTTTTAAAGTGGCTCGACATAATGGCTTCCCTACGCCTGATGGAAAGCGAAAGAGAAGCCCGATTCGCTGTGACAACGAAGCAAGTAACTGTTCAGTTACCTGTCAGTTGCCACCGCCATGCCGGCCCATTTTTTCCCACGAGCTCCGGAAACCCTACTCACTGGCAGAAACATGACCCAGAGGTCATTTGACTGCGGTATTCTATAGGGTGGAGGTCCTTCCCCGGACGGGCGGTTCAATTCGAGCGAAGATTCGCTATGCTCTACCTCTCTATAGAGATTAATTGGCAACAAAGATAGATAGACATAAGAAAAATAACGAACGACCACTTATTCTAACTACTAGGCCTGGGCCTAGTAACTAGAATAAATGGTCGTTCGGTTAATCGATGTAATCGACGATCTACTGTATCTAAAAACACCAACATATTTTTTCTCATATCCAATTTTTTTTCAGGTTACCCTTATAGGCGTAAGTTCAAAGAGGAACCTCTGATTATAACTCTACTGTGTCATACAATACGTTGGCCGTGTTCGGTTTTAAACCAGCCGATTCCGAGCAAGTTGTAGTATTTTTCTTAGATATGCACATATTTATGCAGCGGCATAGTTTGCGGCCTTCGCGAGTAAGTACGTAGAGAGTTTTATCGTATCTCATACATAGATTTATACTAAAGGATACAGAAGCAATAGCCGAAAATCAAATCAAATCAAATTCTTTTTTACAGACTTGTGATTTCAAGCGGAAAATCAACAGCATTTGCAATAAATCTGAGGATTTTGTTTATAGAAAAAGCGTTTAGGATGATCTCACTCCACCTGATGGTAAACGGAGGTCCAAATATTAGGTCGACAGGGATAATAGGACAAACCCACCGCGCATTACATTATTATAATAAAATACTTACTTACTTTCAGCTTGTAAACGTTCACTGCTGGTTGTCTGAAAGAGATCGCTGATAGCGATAATATCACCTTTGCACCTCATCATGTATCTAGACAGCAAAATCTATTAGCAATTTTTTGGTTCGACCCAGGATTTTTTTTTATAGTAGCTCGACATAATGGCTTCCCTACGCCTAATGGAAAGCGAAAGAGAAGCCCAAGTCGCTGTGACTACGGGCAAGTAACTGGTCAGTTACCTGTCGGACATAAGCTTCCCTGAATGACAATTGTCAATTGGGGGATGCCTCAGTCACTATGCTTAGCAAGCGGGTTGGTGACCGCAGTAGGTTATATTTGTACCCAGGTGAACGCTGCTGCCCGTTTCCAAATATTCCCTTAGCCGTCTTCTACGACTTCCATACACTACCTAAATGTATTATTTTATTTATTATCCAAAGCTAGTTAAAACCCCCAGTCTTTGCCCACTAATTTCCATAGCAAATGTCCAGTGTTGGGCTTCGGTATTTGCACTTAAATCGAGCGGCGCCGTTGTTAGACAGTGAATTTGAATTTTAAAGTAAGCGCCCGTTTTATGCGGAAGGTAAATTCGCGTTTTCGGTGGCCGGTGGTTCGGTGAATAATGTATGCCGTCTTCGCTCCTTGACGGGTTTGTTGATGTTTTTATTCGTTTTTTTTTACTTGTATAGGCGTTCGTGTTCGGACTATGTGTCTTGCGAATGTAGTTGCTTAGTGTTCCGTTGGTGTAGGTTGTGACGGCTGAACATAAAAGATTGTAAACATTTTCTCATTTCTGTCAAGGAATTTCTCAGTGGAAATCCGGATTCATTAAGTTGGAGAGGATAATATCTATCCTACAGATGTTTGCATAAAGTGGCGAACTACTGGAGAGGCCTATGTGAATAAGATGCCAGATCAATGGAAACGATATTTTGCCTTAAATTTTGTTTAAATATTGACTTTATTTACCTCGACCGATCGCAACACTTTCCTCAATCGGATTTGTCAGGCTCGCCTCTTCCCGATCATCTTGTGTGGCGCAAATTTGCGTCTTTTGACCGACACAATAGCTCGTCAGTGGGGTGAATATGGGCCAAATCAATCTGCCGGCACCGCTCGTTTTGGCGCCGTATTGCTGTGCGGTTATTTGCTGTGACACAGAATACCAAATAGGTACAAACCTATATTCTTATTTAAGAGTAATTGTAAACACCAAAATAAAAAAAAATTTTATTTTCAGATCACAGATCGATTGTCAGAAACAATCTATCATTATAAACTGTCTGGGTTTGAAATAAATTAAGCACAAACGAAGGCAGAGTACCAAAGTCACCGACATAGCTCACCGGATTAGTAAGCCGAAGTGGCAGTGGGCTGGCCCCATAAGCATCAGAAATTTGGCATGCAGGTAGATGTTATGACGTAGGCATCCGCTAAGAAAGGATTTTGATCAATTCTACCCCTAAGGGAATAAAATAGGTGATGGAACTCTATTTCATATACGAGGTTTGTTGAATATTGATATTTTCAGGATTTCTTGGCCAGGTTTAGACGTAATTTGACGTACAAGGAATAGGTAGCAATAACATAGTGTGGGCATATGTACTAGAATTTATGTTGTATTTTATTGTAATGAATGTTCTGTATATATTGCTGTTGGTGTACTGTTTTAAATAAATAAATATTGTAAAAAAAAAACTAACATTTTATGAGTCCATTAAGATAGCTCTGGCTATGCATTGACTGATCTCGAAATGTGACCAGAGTAACTTCACGGGTCCCCAAGTGTACGACGGTCGCCAGCCGGGTGGGTTCCTAATTCTCTTAGTTGACTCTCAGACATGGGAAGAGAAGGGGCGGTGATTTGTATTATTTATTCTTCACCACAAAGATGTTTTGTAATTTTAACCCAAAAATAAAATTACTTCTGACTTTCCCAGATCGAGTATCTTCAAAACCATTAAAATTCTCAAAAAAGGAATATTTATTTTGATCAAAGAGCGTTTTATCACAATTTTTTTCCACAATGAAGGGTCTCAAGGATCACGTTTCACTGGGCTTCTGCTAAAAATTGTTGGAAATATTTGGCGTAAAATAACTTGTCCGATATGAATAGGATTTAGGTCAACTTCGCCCGATTAGTTTCGGGATAGTGTGATAGAAAAATAGACGGGGAAAGCCATATTTGGCGTTTGATTTGAATAATATTTGCATAATAGGTTATTTTACCCTTAACGTTAATAGAAGTTTACAAAGACTTGGCTTTTCAATATATTGCCATAGACTTTCCTTTCTTGGACTAGAAAAATATTACTAAGTTGTGAGGATTATCATCATCATCGGCCTATCGTAGTCCACTGCTGGACATATGCCTCTCCAGTCGCTCACCACTTTGGGCAAACACGGCTTTAACTATAATCACCACGCTGGGCATGCGTGTTGGCGATCGCAGGGCTTAGTTTCTCGCACTGATTTCACTGCTGCCCGTTATTGACTTTAATGGAATTTATCTACGTCTTCAATCGTGATAGTTATACCGTCACCAGTCGGTTGCCAGAGCCTCTTTTGTTATTCAGCAGATGAGCCTTGCGTGGAGCGAAAAGATGATAGGTCCCTTACATCCTCTACATTCCATTATTCAAAAACATTATGTGAGATTTATGTAGTTAGCAAACCAAATTCGAAAATACAAGCCATCAGCGGGGTGTACTCATCAGAAACGAATTACAATTTGTATCCACGATGTATACTAGCTATAAAGCCTGATCACACAGTCGTACCTGGCAGCTTGCCAAGGAATGGCCCGGCGTTGTGCACACGGCCTAGTACTGTATCACACGCGGTGAGGTCATTTATAATGCCTAATGAGGTTGCTTTGGTCCTAGTGCTGTTAAAGGCTTGAGTGATGGAATATGGAACTTAAGGTCTTTTTAAAGACTCGAAAGAAGCTTAGTATTTTGAGTATTTTCAAAAGTTTTCTGTTTTATGTATAAAAAGCCTTCACTGAAGTAAGAAGCTAAATCTTTTCAGTGAAATTTGGATTGAGTCTACTGAGTTCTTAACTGACATAAAGTTGAACAAGTTGTATTTACACTCACATTCGATAATTTTAATATAGTAATTTAACGCTAACGTTATACAGTTGGACAAATACAGCTATGAATAAAATAAATGAATGTGATTTCGATGCCTTCCGACCACAGTACCAGGAATTATTGAAAAGTTTACTTATAAGAGAGATTTAAGAGAGGTAGGGCATAGCGAATCTTCGCTCGAATTGAGCCGCCCGTCCGGGGAAGGACCTCCACCCTATAGAATACCGCAGTCAAATGACCTCTGGGTCGTGTTTCTGCCGGTGAGTGGGGTTTCCGGAGCTCGTGGGGGGTTGGGGTTGAGCCGGCATGGCGGTTGCCCGTTGTCACAGCGACTTGGGCTTCTCTTTCGCTTTCCATCAGGCGTAGGGAAGCCATTATGTCGAACCACTATAAAAAAAAGGTTTTAGTTATTTTACTTCACCGCTTCTTGTTTACATAGTAAACATCTATTCTAAATTTTAACTCATTAGAATTTCATTTACAATCAAATTCCTTGTTTATTTGCTTCACCAATAAATCTTATCAATCAGAATAATATTATTATGAGTCCAAAAAGTAAGTTCAAGTCTAAGCCAGTTACGAGTATAAACCTTTAATGCAACCATTTTGTCACTTCCACGAGTGCAACTACTTCACGTACCCACCCGTATTCCAGACACAGTTTAAAATCTGTTATTTTATGGCTGAATGGTCCAATAGCGTTACGTTGAACACGTTACTGTTCTGGGAGATCTTTCTTCTATCTAACGCGATGGTGGTCATTCAAATTTAACATTTAGTTGTACCTACTAATGTCAAGTGAAATGAAAGTGCGTGTATGAGCTATCTTTCCGATCGCATTTATGAATATCCGCGCAGGTTTTTATTTTATTTATGTTTTTATAGTAGCTCGACATGATGGCTGCCCTACGCTTGATGGTAAGCGAAAGAGCAGCCCAACTTCTCTGTGACAACTGTCTCTGTCGCTGTGACAACGGTCAACTGTCGCTGTGACAACGGGCAAGTTACGGACAATATAATAATATCCGCGCAGAACAAATTCCCCAACGGTGCTCACACAAACATCTTTAAATAGCCAATCGTCAATCACTGTCGAGCAACACGCTATCGGTCACGAAACTTCACGCCGAAACCACGCTTCGATACGCCAAACTCGTATCCGATTCCTTACCCGAATCCCGTCAGCCTTCGCTTCATCCGACACCTACCAACCGCAGCTGGAGGGCAATGACCGTCGGAGTGAATTCCCTTCAAAAACTGCAACAGGAAGAGCGAGGCAATTTGCTAGGCTACCGTTTCTCAAAGTTTGTTTTCTATGATGTCACAAGGAATTTAAGGGAGCTATTTTATTATTTTCATACCACGCCACCCTCGCCTGCATGTGTTACGAGATATAAATAAATAAATAACACAAGACATGCCACGCTGGGCCACACAGCGCCATCTAGCCCCAAACTAAGCCGAAGCTTGTACTATGGGTACTAGACAACTGATAAACTTACTTACATTTTTTTTTTGTAAATAAATACATATTATACATAGAAAACACCCAGACCAATACAAACATACATTTTCATGCCCACAAATGTTTGTAATGTATTGTGTGGGGATCGAACCCACGAACCTTGGCTCAGAAGGCGGAGATCAATACCAATTGAGCCACCGAGCCTGCAGAATAACAGACGAGACCTTTACCATAGACTGGTGGCGCTATAACCATCACAATTGAAGGCGCAGCTAAATATCACAGGCCGATGACGGGTAGAAGCATCACGGAAGCGAGAAGCTACGCCCTGCGATCGCCAACCCGCCTGCCCTTTTTTATTTATAGTACCTCTACATACGCTTTCCTACGACAGATGGAAAGCGAAAGAGATGCTCAAGTCACTGCGACAACGGGCAAGTAACTGGTCAGTTACCTGTCGGTTGCCACCGCCATGCCGGCCCAACCCTAACCCCCATGAGCTCCGGAAACCTTACTCACCGGCAGAAACACGAACCGTCATTTCTCTGCGTCATTGTTATTTGGCTGCGGTATTCTATAGGGTGGAGGTTCTTCCCCGTACGGGCAGTCAATTCGAGCGAAGATTCGCTAAGCCCTACCTCTCTTAATACAGAAAATATTGTATAGAAAATTTAGCAAACGTACGTGCAAACATAAGTTTGAGAAAACCTGTGCTAGGCGAAGCGTCGGGGTTTCTAATTAGGCGCACCGATTGAATCAAATCAGGCCCCGCCATTGTGGTGACGTCGCGTTCTGCGAAATAATTGTTCAAGAGCTTCTGTGGAATGGGAATTGTACGAAATTGTTCAGCAGACACAACAGGTAGAGTTTCCTAGCGATACGAGGCGTGGGTGTATTTTGTTGGAAGCCGTAGTAAACGTTTGCAATCGCAGGCTTTTAACCAGTTTTCCGTCACAGTAACTCAGGTTATATGAATAAATGAAGACATATACTTTTTTTTTGTTTCACCAGGGAGAAATGCAGTTTACTCATACCCGCTGCCCGGGGGAGCAGCAGGTTATGTGGGACTCGCTACGCGTCAGCAGAGAATACCCCCTAAAAAACCCTGGTTGCCACTGTTTAGTGCGCCTTGGGTTGCGGTGACACGGGTCCTATAACTATAACGCAGTGAAGCCCCCTCGGCTTGGACCCCCCACTTGGGGCAGCCTAGGGATCAGTCCTGTAAAGGACGTCCCCCTCCTCCAAGGACGGGGTTCGTGCAATACGTGGGAGGCACCCCCGTGCCTATCTTTTTATTAGAAAGCTACATTATCGTAACATGGCTATATTTCGTTTAAAAATGTTTATCTGAAACACCCGAAGCGAAGCGAGGTACAGTATAGAAAAATATAGTATAGTACAGACAATAATCGCTAGTGTATAGATAGATATACTCAATGCGGTATCCAACAGCAATGTCCACTGCTACAAAGCAATACGTTTGTCTCAATGTCCGTCCATAAAAGTTATCCCGACGTAGCGATTACGGCTCGGCTTGAGATGCACAACTCGCTTAATGTGTCCGGGATAATGGGGACGCTAAGCTGCGCAGTGCCGGGAGCTCAGGACGAAGCGCGAGGGGACAGGGTGGGTCTGCTATCAGTGGTGATCTTTTTAGCCGATTGACAAAGAAAGGAAGGTAATGCTGACAGGCTCGGTGGCTCATTTGGTAGTGACCTCTGCCCTCTGAGCCAAGGGTCGTGGGTTCGATTCCCGCACAGTACAAACATTTGTAGTATAAACATGTCTGTTTATATTGGTCTGGGTGTTTTCTATGTACCTATAATATGTACTTATTTACAAAAAAAAAGTATCTAAGTAAGTTTATCAGTTGTCTAGTACCCATAGTACAAGCTTCGGCTTAGTGGCATGTCTTGGGTTATTTAATGTTCTTCGAGAGTTTGTAATTATCTGTATGTCCATTTCTTTGACACACTCGACGATTTTGACATTCGAGGTTCCATTTGATTCATATTTACTGCAAGAGTGACATTGGGTATTTTAAAATAAACAAATAAAAAAAAACGATAATTGAAATAATCTTAACTAATCTTAACTAATATTATAAAGCTGAAGAGTTTGTTTGTTTGAACGCGCTAATCTCAGAAACTACTGGTCCGAATTGAAAAATTCTTTTTGTGTTAAATAGACCATTTATCGAGGAAGGCTTTAAGCTATACTGCCGTCCTATCACTAAAAAGCCGTTAAGCCACAAGAGGTCAATTTTGACTTTTTAAGTTAGCAGTACATAATTTTAAATTCTCTATCTTTCTGTATAAGAAACATATTTCCATAATTTATAGTTTAGGAGATACGAGATGGACGTATGCCGCTAAGTGACACCTTTTTTGTAAATTCCTTAACTTAAAAGCAGCTAGACCACGTTCCTTAACTTAAAAGTAGTTAAGGACTCTAAACTGCCGGAAAACGAAATAAAATACTATGCTTATACTTGACTATAAGGTAGTTATGTTATGCGACTAAGCTATAAAGTCGTTAAAGTATTTTGACTGCCTTTTAACTCTGTATTATGATCAAGAACAATGTATTATAAACTTGACTAAAAGGAAGTTAACATTAAATATTTATCTAAAAGGCAGTAAAGCGCCCTTAACCTCCTTTAAGGTAAGTATCGATATTCAATTATTTTTCATTGGTACAAAATTAAAAAGCGTTTAAACCACATTACTTTGCTAAAAAGCCGTTAACAACGCGAGGCGTGGAACCCTGGGTCAACTCGTTGTATGGCCTTTTGGCGCAACTAGTCGCATTGGGTAAACGTGTGGTGCGTGGCTATAATATTTACGTAATCAAAAACTGTCAAGAGTTATCTAAATCAAGTTTAGAGTATGATCATGCCGAGTTCTAAGTTCTCAGAACAGGCGCTCAATTGTCGAGTTGCTCAATCGTACTAGCCCTTGTATACCAAACCTAACCGCTTGCCTAAAGCCTTTTTAAAAATGACATTAATCAACAAATAATAACAATATTTGTTAAAAAAAAATAATAACAATATTAAAAACGTTATTTTTTTATTTAAGTAAGTAATGGGGTACACCCTCACATCATTCATCATTTTAGTATTGTCAGTCATATCTAACCATTACTGGTATGACTTTTATTTCAACCGCCACTTTTCACTTTACAATGTTTTCTGACCACCGTCGCTATGTCATCCGACCATTGCGTGGCTGGTCTAGCACTAGATCTCCGCCCAAATTCGCAGTCAAATGCCGAGCATATCGCGCGCCATAGCTCTTTTGCTACCTTGGTTTTGTGCATCAGTGAGTGCCCTGGTCTCGGTACCACACGTAAGGGTAGGAATGACACATTGGTTAAATACCCTGGTCTATAGGCATTGTGGAATTTTGGGCTAGAAGACGACTCTAGCTTGCTGAGTGCGGCCCCTGTATTGCAGCGGCTGAACTCTTCTCGCAATCTTTTCCGTTTGATTCTCTACATCAAAGGATAGTCTATGTCTAAAGTAAATGTATTCATCGACCACCTTTAAAGGGTCGTCGCCGACGATCACATTCGGTACACATTCGGTGTAGGAAGATTAGACATTACTTTTATCTTGGACATATTCATCCTAAGGTCTACTTTAAGGGAAGCGCTGTGTAATTCAGAGAGCATTATCTGAAGTTCAACAGGAGTTTCAGCCAAAACCATGATGTCATTGGCAAAACGCAGGTGGGAAAGGTGGTTTCCATATATATTAACACTTATCTCATTCCAATCTAAAGTTTACATTAAATCCTTGAGAACATTTGTGATTTGGTGAGACAGTGTCTCCCTGCCGAACTCCTCGTTTGGTTCATATGGGACTGATAAGCTCATGCATGACCTGCATAGCTGCTGGCCCCCACAACTCTCAGAGACGGTCGACTTTTCTCGTATCGTTATTATAGCAATGAAGCGAGTGCACGGCCAAGTGCTCGACACTATCGAATGCTTTTTCGTAATAAATGAAAGCGCAACACAGGGGCCGGTTAAACTCGCAACATTTTTCCATTAGTTGCTTTATCATGTAAATGTGATCCCATCGTGAAGAACCCACCCCAAAAGCCAAGTTGGGGTGTAAAGAGCTCAAAAAACAACAAGGCAATCAAGTCAACCTCGTCTGTACATGGTACACCCTGCTGTATAATAAACGAGGATCTGATGAAAACCCGCCAACGCGCACTGGACTAGCGTGACGGAAATCGGTCCATTTCCATTCGTGAGTTCGAGTAACACTTCTGTGCCTCCTTTATAGTGTAGATATATGTTACAGCTAGAACCCCAAGTGAGGCTACGTCTAGTTTTAGCCGGTTAGAACTAGGTGCCACTTACTCTTGGTTAAAGCCTAGTAATAGCTGATCGTTTTGGGGTAAAACTGGGTCAGACCAGAATTATTCAGGCTCAAACTAGGACCAGTCAATCCCTGTTGGATAAAACTAGGTGCAAATGTTTAAACGGGCTAAAACTAGATACAGCTAATCTTTGTTGGATAAATCTATACCTACTCCGTTTCAGCAGCAGTGCTAGGGAAACTTTTACTATTCGCTAGTGACCAAAATGTATACGGAATCGATGTCTGTTAAATGTATGGCAATTACTGATGGTTTTTGGATCTTATCGTTTCAGCGAAATTTAATAAAAATACCTAAAAGTATGATCCTAGTTGTTTTTAATACATCATCTATAATGTTTAAATACGCATAGGAATTGAATAGAAAAACACGATATAAATTTCCAACCTCAAAGTGTTCAAATGTTGAAGATATTCATCTAGACAGCATTTGAGAGACAGTTAAGAAAATTTAGAACCGATGAACAAAGCTAAACAAAGTATTCACATATAAAAATTAATTTTATTACGTTTAAAGTTGTATACACCTAGTAACAATTGTGTTCTTACATTGTATTTGATTAATCATTGTTCTACCTGAGACAATTGATAATTTCTTTAAAAATTTAGATTTTCTTTAAAATTATTGCTTATAAATGTTTTTAGTTTAAAATATATTTCCCAAAAATACTTATCTAAAAGGCGGCTAATTAAAAGTGATGTGATTATAACTGCTTTTAAGTTAAGTAATAATCCTTAAATAAGAATGAGCACATATTATTCCTTACCTAATAGGCCGTTATGGGCTAATAACTACTTTTAAGACATGAAGTGCTTAATTTTAAACGAGTTGGTTACTTATCTAGAAAACCGTAAAATCCCATAACGGCCTTTTTGATAAGTATATCTAATAACTATTTTCAAAAATTACAGAATGGGTAAATCATAACAAATTCCTAGACTAAAAAGCCGTTAGGGTGTACTTAACGGCCTTTTAATGCAGTATGATAATGAAAAATAAAAAATAATACTTCACTATAAGGACGTTTATAGAATTTCCAAAAAATGTAAAGTACTTATCCAAAAAATAAATATGTAGTAAGATACACGAAAATGTAAAGTAAAGATGTGTATAAAAATATTAATCCTAGCTACTATACTCTCAGAGAGATGACATTTTTCCCGTTTTTTGCAGATTACTCAAAACTTACTTTTGAGGCTTAACGGCTTTTTAGTGATAGGACGGCAGTATATAACATCACGCTGCAACTATTAGGAGCGAAGAAATAATGGAAAATATAAAAAAATAACGCGAGCACAGCTAGTTAATAATAAGTTGGATGTCAGGGAGCGACCTGTCATCTTGTCACCCCAATAAAATTAGGCAGCGGTATTCTATAGGGTGGAGCTCCTTCCCTGGACGGGCGGCTCAATTCGAGCGAAGATTCGCAATGCCCTTCCTCTCTACTTGAACATACCTACAGTGATAATAAACATTTCTAATAGGCTTGTTGCCTTAAAAAATCTAATTACTCGGTCTTTTAGCTTATTCAAAAATAAAAGACACGTATTTTTTTATTTGTAAATTAGACTAAAAATTACAAAGTTATAGTCACGCGGTGTGGCATTTTTATGGGACCGTGTGACGTCAAAGACTCCCACTCCTAACTTTCGACGCTTTGTATCTTTGCTATTTTTTATTTGATTGAAAAAAGGAAAATAAGTGTCCAATACATTTTTATGATCTAAAATACGGACTTAATATAATGTAATTATCCCTATTTTAGATCGTCATAGTGAACGGTGCAGTCAGCCCTCGAGCTACAGCCGTCTTTATAGTGCGCCGGGGCAGAGGCTTAACGGGTTTGATTGGGAACGATGGCGTTATTGCATTCCTCCTGCCGTTATGCGCTTTTAGTACCGAAGTGTACCACTCATCCCGTCGATCCAGTTATTGATTGACCTGGATAAGTCGATGGACTAATCGTGATTTGAGTCTGGCTTTGGGCGCCTGAATTGGTTTCGGGCAATTTGTGTTTGAAATGGTATTGCTGTCCATAGACTGCTGTAACTGTCAAGCATTTTGGTACTTATTTGAAATAAAAAAATTGTCTTAGGAACACTCATCATCATCAGCCTATAAGCTTCCACTACTGGAAAAAGGCCTTCCCAATTAACAATTGTCATGGGATGGAAGGGAGCGACCTTTACACTCTAATCTACCCTAATCTGTCCGTGGTGCATCCTACCGAATAACATAATGTCGACATAATGGTTACTCTACGCCTGATGGAAAGCGAAAGAGAAGCCAACCTTAACCCCCCACGAGCTCCGGAAACCCTACTCACCGGCAGAAACACGACCCGGAGGACATTTGGCTGCGGTATTCTATAGGGTGGAGGTCCTTCCCCGGACGGGCGGCTCAATTCGAGCGAAGATTCGCTATGCCCCACCTCTCTTACAAACACCCAGGCATAGCAAAATTCCACAGGCCGATGACGGGCAACAGCGTCTCCGGAGCGAGACGCTATGCCCTGCCAACCCGTCTGCCCAGGGTGGCGATTAAGGGCAATTCCTTCAGATGTTCGACCAAAGTGGCGAACGGCTGGAGAAGCCTATGTCCAGCAGTGGACTGTGATAGGATGATGATGTGATGTGATGATTGTCATGGACACTTGCGAGTCATTATACGGCAGCTAATTTGCATTATGCATAACACCCGCTATTAGAGTACTGTGCAAACAATTTCAGAAGAGAGTTGGAAACGGAAAACAGAACAAAAATATTGAAGACGTTTAATCTTACATTTTTGATAGTGGAGTGGTAATTAATTTAATGTATGGTCATTGCATTTTAATTAATACAAATTAATTAAGAGTTTCATTTTTCCATGCTGATAATTATGTAAGCAATTTTAATGTGGAACTGTGTTTTCATTTTTTTATTAAGAGACTACCGATCCGTCCTAGCCTCGCTTTGGTTATTTCAGATAAACTTTTCCTTGGGTTACATATTGACGTTTTAATAAGGATTTCTAATCTTTTGTAGTAATAAATGCTTTATTACTCAGGGGGAATGTAGCTTTCCAATGGTGATAGAATTTTTGAAATAGGCTCAATAGTTTCGGGGCTTATTCATTAGTGTAGATGTCCTTTTCATGATTTTTACTGTAGATGTAATTAAAAACGCCTATTATACTTACACGGTAAGAGTACTTACACGCGGCATAATTCAAGTCACCTAAATCTGTCACACATTTATAACTTAACTACATTTAATTATTGATTGATCGCTTTTGGGGGTCAAAATAATTACATTATATTTAGTCCGTATATTAGATCATAAAAATATATTGGACGCGTATTTTCCTTTTTTTCAAATTTCAAATAAAAAATATCAAAAGTACAAGGCATCAAAACTTAGGAGTGGGAGATTTTGACGTCACTCCGTCACTTGAAAATTTCTCACCGCGTGACGTCACGCGTAATTTCAACGGGCTATAACTTTGTAACTTTTAGTCTAATTTACAAAATACGTGTCTTTTATTTTTGAATAATCTAAAAGACGGACCAATTACATTTTTAGCCTTCAAGCCTTTTACACAGTCCGCAAATAACTCCATAATTCTATTTAATTTTTCATTTACACGTTGCGTAATTCGTTACATTAAAGCGTACATTAGTAGAAAACCATTACCAACGTAATAAAGAAGAAATTCTAAAGGAAAAACACTGCTGAATCGAACTATTTTGTAACCAAATTGTAAAAGTGGGAATTAACATTGAAGCAAAGGTAATCGTATTCATTGGATGTGCACAGCTGTTTGCCGAATGCAAAGCGTTTGTACGTTATGTCACGGCCCGTAATGGCGGCTGAGCGCACCGCGAAATGGCGGGCACTCGACAAAATGGCCGCGGTCGGGCCAACGGAACTTTATTAAATTTTACAAGTGCATTTAATGTGGAATTTCATAAGTTCCTTAACTTGGTTATTGAAGTCAAATTTTAAGTGGAGTTTAAAAAAGTTCGGCAAATTATGATTTGTGAAACATTGTTTACAGGATCTCCAACCACGTCTCCAACACTCAAGATAATAAACATCATAAAGATCATCATAATATCGATTAATGAAAAAGTAAACCATGCCTAGCTTATTGGCCCAAGCCAACCAAGCCATCTCAGGATTCACATCGCAGGTCAGGTTAAAAACTGTCGCTGAGTTTTTTTTGTATTGAAAACCCAGTTAGTCCTCCCCAGCCCTTAGCCGTATCAAACTATCATCACGTAGAAAGATTCTAAGAGTGACGCAACAGAGAGTGCAGAGAGAGAGAGACTTATGCATTGCAATATCTTGGGTACCTACTAATCTTGTATCTTGGCTGGCTCATTTGGTTGTGACCTCTGCCCTCTGACCCAAGGGGTCGATTTACAACCATTTGTGTTCATGAACATGTTTGTATTGGTCTGGATGTTTTCTATGTATAATATGTATTTACAAAAAAAAAAGTATCTAAGTAAGTTTATCAGTAGTCTAGTTCCCATAGCTAGCACAAGCTTCGGCTTAGTTTGGGGCGATGTGTGGCCCAGCGTGGCGTGGCATGTCTTGGGTTATTTAATATCTTTAAACATTGGTCCCTATGGTCGAAATTCAATTCGGAACATTCAACTTTAATATTATCATATCTCAGAGAGTGAATTTCGCCGGGTTAACCGTGGAATCATAAAAAGGAGCCGCCTTCAATCTAAGACGGGCACTGCCACCGATGAATACAATTACCTGAGGCTCGACTTATTACCATACAGAATGACCGCCCCCACTCCCAGCCGATTTGAAATTTAAAGCGAGCGATTTAGCTTTCTTCCGTTATTTTGTTTGAGGTTTTACTTACTTTTTGTCACGCTACGTCCGGGAGATAGCGTTTAGTATTTACATAACGATTTGTGGGGAGAAGTTTTTGTTCTTATCTCTTGTTTTATCCGGCCTCATTGGATGGTTTTTTCATTACTTTTTTTCTGCAGACGTAGTTATGATGCGGACAAACTTGTGCAGTTTTTCCATTTCAAAATTCAACGGTAATTGCATACATGTATGAAGATATTGATGAATGTGATTGTTTAGCCCAAGGTTAACTGGTAGAGAATCCCTATGCGGCATTAAGTCCGTTTCTTTTACAATATTTATGTGCAATAAAGATTAAATAAATAAACAACAAAGTTCGTAAAACGTACGTAGTATGGATGAGCATTTTATAAAAAAAGGACGTTAATGGAACAAAACTGAAACTATGACGCCTACTGAAAAATCTCGTTGCCCACACATGGTTTCAAGTTGAAGGCTAATGCCCAAGTCACACAGAATAGCTAAGTCTCACCAGTAATGCGTTAAGCCGGCGCTCGTGTTTAGCCAATCAAATATGCAACGAGTTTGAAAGCCCCCGGTACGGGCAATCTTCTAGAGTTTCAGGAACATGGGATGGAACATAAACCTTCCTGGAAATTACTGGATGATTTTCGTATTTCCGTCGTCCCGATGTTAGGTAGTGCAACGGCCTCGAACCTCCTAGGCTCTATACCTAATGAGCAGACGATCCAAATGTTCCGGGATCGAATCCCGGTCGGGTTGATTGAGGAAGTGGACGTTTATGAATTCACATAAGTTGGAGTGTTCTAAAAGATGATATCTGTAGTCATCTTCTGTTATTCGGTAGCGAGGAAATTTGTAGTTTGAGACCAGGTAATTTGTGCGAATATTTATTTCGCTCCGTTCCCACTTCACCTCTCCGTTCCACTTCATACGACAGTAGCCTAATTCACCCCTGCCACGTAGGCCTTTCATCATTCAGATATTTTCTTTTTTTTTAATAGTGGCCCGACATAATGGCTTCCCTACGCCTGATGGAAAGCGAAAGAAAAGCCCAAATCGCTGTGACAACGGGCAAGTAACTGGTCAGTTACCTGTCAGTTGCCACCGCCATGCCGGCCCAACCCCAAATCCCCACGAGCTCCGGAAACCCTACTCACCGGCACAAAACACGACCCAGAGGTCATTTGACTTTTTTGTGACAGAGGGGGCAAACAGGCCTGAAGTTTACCTGAGAGTAAGTGATTACTTCAGCACATAGACACCGCAACACCAGGGGAGGGTAGAGGGGAGGAATGATGGGTTACAATCTGCCACTGAGTTTTGTTTGAGGGATGTAAGGGAGTGACCTATCATCTTTTCGCTCCAAGCCAACCCCACCTGCCCCTGGTGCATCCTCCCGAAAATCCAACGAGACACTGGTAACCGACTGGTTTCGGTATTACCATGAGAATTGAAGGCGTAGCTAAATACCACAGACCGATGACGTGCATCAGCGTCACCGGAGCGAAAAGCTACGCCTTGCGATCGCCAACCCGCCCGCCCAGCGTGGCGATTATGGGTATATCCTTCAGATAGAGGGGAATGCATTATGCACCTTCATGCCGTCTCCGGAGAAAGGCGGCATGGTGTGTGGGACTCACACCTCCCAAAAACGGGAGAGCATACCCACGAAACCCTTCTGTGTCCTTCAGATGTTTGCCCTAAGTGGCGAATGACTGGAGAGGCCGATGTCCAGCAGTGGATTGCAATAGGCTGATGTTTACTGAGTTTCGTCAACATCAGGGCAGCTGTTTCAGTCTTGTATAAGTGCAATTTGATTTGTCCCACTCCGTCAGTTGAGGCCCGCTATTAAATAAACATGTAAATGAGTAAAACTAAATAGAAGGGTATTTTTAGTCGTAGTCGGGTAAAAACTTGAACTGTATAAAAAGTCTTTTACAAGCGACTCTAGAAATCTTCTGGAAAAATTGCCTACGAGGCCAAAGGAGATTAAATTAATTCGTTAAAGGAGCCCTTTGATCCTTCATTTCCTTCCATTAACCTGACGGACTGATTTATTTTTTAATTACAAGCACCTTCATTTTCGGAAATGTGTTTAAGACGAAGGAAATGTTTTTGCAGTTAAAAATGCTAGTAATTATAACGTTAAAGCCAAGAAGTGGGGTCCGCTGATATGTCAAAGACACTCAAAATTTGTATAATACACAATCTTACTTTTTTAATGGGTTTTTACCGTGAGATAAATGTTATATTAGGTTGTAAAATCTCTTAAAAAAATCTCTCAGGCAAAGGGAAGCCTGCCGAGCTACTATAAAAAAAGTGTTTTGTATCCTTTATCAGTCTCCGCACATATAACTTATTGCAGGACATAGGTCTCTCCAGTTGTTTGCCACTTTGGGCAAACGCCTAGAGGCTTTATCCATAATCGCCGCTGCTTGTTCAGCGTGGCGGGTTGGCGATGCGATGGTGATGCTGCTGCCCGTCATCGGCCTGTGTGGTACCTACTTAGTTACTACTAAATTTAAGAGCTTTGCTCTTGTCGGTGGAGCAACTACCTACTTAGCTAAACCTTCAATTTTGATGGTTATACCGCCACCAATCGGTTGCCACAACCTCGTTTGTTATTTAGCAGGTTGCACTGAGGGCTGGTGAGGTTGACTTGGAGCGAAATGATGATAGGTCTTTACTCAGGCGCGGATCCACCTCTGTGGACACGATGGGCATGCCCACAACGGTGGATCCACAACCTTAATAGATTTGTGACGTCACATTTTTCTCAGGCTGATGATACTTACGCTTTAATAGTTTGTTTGTACTTTGAAACAAAGGGACCCTTTTTTTTCTTGAGGGAAATGCATTTAGGCGTCTTATCAAGTAGATCCTAGTGCAAAGGTGCAGTGGTTGACGTTTGCCTGAAGGATGCTTATGGGCATTATTCTACTTTTTCGTGGGTATTCCCTGCCTCCCTTCCATCTTGAGACAGGGTGAGTCCCACATCTCTCCCCTCTGGGTGACGGGGATGCCTGCATGCAAAATGCATTTTCCCCGGCAAAAATAGGTTCGCCCATAACCATTTTTTGAACGCTGTATCCGCTTCTGCGTTATATCTCCTAGATACTTAGCACAGATAACTAGCCAAGCTATATTTCTAACCTAGGCACAATAAACGTCTACATACCTCCCATTCATCACGAAGTAGCACAAAGAGTCTTAAATAAAACCTCCCATGAGGACGCAGCCGGCGAGACGCTCGCAAAAGGCATCGTAAATCCACCCCCGGTACAAAGAGTGGCCAGAATGGGACCCACATTGTTCTGTCAGTTCAGACAAAGCGTCACTGCCATTAAAGTATGACTCATTATAATTAGCTTACCGGTGCTAATGCGGAGCGTCCATCGCCAGCTAATATAAGTTTTTTTTTTATATTAGCTCGACATAATGGCTTCCCTACGCCTGATGGAAAGCCAAAGAGAAGCCCAAGTCGCTGTGACAACTGGCAAGTAACTGGTTAGTTACCTGTAAGTTGCCACTGCCATGCAGGCCCAACCCTAACCCCCCACGAGCTCCGGAGACCCTACTCACCAGCAGAAAAACGACCAGGAGGTCATTTGGCTGGGTTTGGTATTCTATAGGGTAGAGGTCCTTCCCCGGACGGGCAGCTCAATATGAGCAAAGATTCGCTTTGCCCTACCTCTCTTGTAGTTTAGCTTAGGACTCATAATAATGACCTTTTTTAGGAAAGGAATTTCAGTCCTCCCAGCCGCTGTGCTTCCTGATCGCTCCGTCATGTCCTTTTTCAAACGAGGTTTAAAGAGAGCTCTTTCCTCACGGTATGTAGCGGCAGTGCTGTGCCCCTGGCATTGCTGGTGTCCATGGGCGGCGGTTACTGTTTAACATCAGATAGTCCGCCTGCTCGTCTACCACCAAAAATCAATATAAAAAGTCACCTTTAACGGCCAGACTAGAGACTGGTGGCTGGCCAGGAGAATGCCCACTAACCCGAACGGTGGTCCGCTACAAGCGCTTATTTGAAGAGGGTTGGGATACCCCTCCCCTCTACCAGCGCCTCATAACTCTGAAACCACTGTTATTTTTAATTATTTATTTAATCTTTATTCCACAGTAAGGAAGTGTACAATAGACGGACTTAATGGCCCATAGGTTTTATCTACCAGCCTATCATTGGGTTTAAAAGAAAATAATATTAAGGTAATAATGTCAAAAAGGTTTTAGTCGCCTCTTATGACAGAAATACCTTGGTAGTATTCTTACTTACGTACGCAGCCGCGGTCCATACTCATATTAATTTCCTAAATACATTTTGATAGATAATAATATGCTTAAGAACTTGTAGGCAAACTTTTTAATAGCATCAAGCTTTGCTTTCAGTGTGCACCAACGTCAGAATGTATAATTAACTTAGGTAACAGTAGGAGAGTAGGTCGCTCGGGACAGGTGCGACAATGGACCCCAAACTTGGCTCCTGGATTGTTTTTGCGATTGTAAGACCAAGTTTAGTATCAATAGTTTGAGGATCGGGTTTGACTATCTATAATTTTTTTTTTTGGGATTTGCTTGCAATTTCTATTGGAAGTTTAGTGTTTCCAAAGGATGCGACATGCGATATAAGAAACGTCAAGAAATCAAGTTTATGAAATTCTATACACCGACAATACTACAAGATTCTTTTGTTATTGCGAGACCTAGGGAATGAAGGGATCATGCACCAATGTCTACTCAACAGTGCCAGAAGAAATAAATCTCCTGTCTGTAGGTTTTAACATCGATTCCGCGTTAGTTAAACTTATTTACTCTTCTAAACTAGTTCTAGGTATGCTGGGAGCCAGTCAATTAAGAGTCATGATCTGGTACTTTCAGTACTAGGGAAACGCTTAGTTCAAAACCCGATGCGTGGTGTGCTTTGCCCAGAGTGGCGATTATGGGTATATCCTCCAGATGTTTGCCCTAAGTGCCGAACAACTGGAGAGGCCTATGTCCAACAGTGGACTGCAATTGGCATCGTAAATCTAACCCCTATACAAAGAATGGCCAGAATGGGACCAACATTGTTCTGTCAGTTCACACAAAGCGTCACTGCCATTAAAGTATGACTCATTATAATTAGCTTACAGGTGATGATGATGATTTTTCAAATTATGAACTTTATTGTTTTAAAATAGAGTCTAGAATTCATCACACTTTAGTTCACACGTATTTCATCACCATCCGTCAGTTAACCCTTTTAACGGCCAAAGGTAAAAATTGCGTAAATGCACCCATAGATCCGTTCCAAAACGAATAACGCGAAATCATAGCCGTCATAGTCGGGGGACCGCAATAAACTGGGGTTACCGTAACGGATACGGCGGAAGAATATCCGCTGCAAGGATAACCCTATTTTACTATGTAAGGGTCCGTTCTCATGTACACTTTGACTGGCTCGATGGCTCATTTTGTAGTGACCGCTGCCTTTTGAATCAAATGTGTGGCCCAGCGTGGCATGTTTTGGTTTATTAATAAATAAGTAACCCAAGACATGCCACACTGGGCCACACAGCGCCACCTAGCCCCAAACTAAGCCGAAGCTTGTACTATGGGTACTAGACAACTGATAAACTTACTCAGATACATTTTTTTTGTAAATAAATACATATTATACATAGAAAACACCCAGACCAATACAAACAGACATGTTCATGAACACAAATGTTTGTACTGTGCGGGAATCGAACCCACGACCCTTGGCACAGGGGGCAGAGGTCACTACCAAATGAGCCACCGAGCCAGTCAAATTTAATTCTTTATTGTAATGGAGTGGCCAATCAACATTTTTCTCCCCAAAGCAACCTGCCCGCGGTGCATCCTGCCGAATAACAAACGAGGCTCTGACAAACCGTCTGGTGGCGGTAAAGCCATCACGATAGAAGGCGTAGCTAAATATGACGGGCCGATGACGGGTAGCAGCGTCAACGGAGCAAGAAGCTGCGCCCCGCGATCGCCAACCCGCCTGGCTAGCGTGGCGATTATGGGTATATCCTCCAGATGTTTGCCCTGGTGGCAAACAACTGGAGAGGGCTATGTCCAGCAGTGGACTGCAATAGGCTAATGATGATGATGTGCGTTCAAACATACAAATAAAAATGTCTCCTGTTTTCCCAACACTTCCCTTAATTGCTCTGCTCCTATTGATTTTATCGTGATGAAAAGTATTATTATAACCTGCCCAGGAGTATGAAGAATAATTGTACCAAGTTTCGTTAAAATCCATTGAGTAAAAATTTTACTGATTGAATTTTTGTCATCAGTATCGATCACTAGTCCTGATAGTCATTTTGAAAATATATTAAAATTTGATGTACAAAATTGACCTCTCTACAGATTTATTATAAGTATAGATTTAAACTTTGGCAGGCAGTTGATGAAAACAATCGAGGCGCTTCATAGTTACCGCTTGATGATTCACAGTCTCGATATTGAAGTGACGACGTAGTCTCAGACCCCCGCGTGTGCACGAGTCCTTGCCGATGCGACCGTTTAATATCCGCCCGATCCGAGCGACCGAGGTCAGTGCCGCAGCAGACCAGGGCTTTGGTTCTAAACCTGTCATCGCTGACAGCTTTAAGCGTATCTAACAAAATGACACATATTTTCTTCGATATCTGTCACTGTATTGCATTTGTATGTCCGGATCCTATATAAAGGAGACGACCATTGTGAATATGTAGACACATATTTGCTCTCCAGACCGCGCTGCTAAAGTTAGATTGATTTGGTAGTGACAGGCTCGGTGGCTCATTTGGTAGTGACCTCTGCCCTCTGAGCCAAGGGTCGTGGGTTCGATTCCCGCACAGTACAAACATTTGTGTTCATGAACATGTCTGTTTGTATTGGTCTGGGTGTTTACTATGTATAATATGTATTTATTTACAAAAAAAATGTATCTAAGTAAGTTTATCA